>CM051026.1:74558451-74635951 GCA_027627225.1 Congeria kusceri | reverse complement strand
AACTGTAACGAAACTAGCATATTGTCGTAATATAAAACATTAATGTTTTGTTTTTATGTTGTGCGATATGGTTAAGGATTAAAGTTTGTAAATATACCAAACGCAAATTATATAGTCAATATTGTGAAGGTATTTATTTTATTATGTCACTAGTTAATGCTTTACTATATTTTAATCATTGGTGAGTTATGTATTTAAGCATTTTACTGTTGTGTTTCAGGTTCTTCTATTCAAAGGAATAGACCAAACAGGTATTTATTTATGTTGTGACTATTATATTACACTTTCTGCAAAACACAGGTTTATTAGCCGGAGTTTCAACGACAAAATTGGCTTATAGATTGGCGAAAAACGAGCGGGCAGGTGTACGGGCAGTCTTATGGCGTTAAAAATATGCGTTACAATTTCGTATTGTTCGCATTTTGCAAATGATTAAATATAAAGAGCGGTAATGTTCTGGTGAATATCATTTATAGCGATTACTTAGTACAACATATTTGACTTTAACCTTACCTAGAAAATGGTTCTGATGAACTAATGTGATCGGTTTTCTTCCAGTAGCCAGAATGTTTTCGAAAATAAGTCGTGAGGCTCTAGGGAAACTAAAATATTGGATGACACAGTCAAATAATTGCTCCCACTATGCTTGCTTGATTTATTGATAATGACACAAACATGTCAATAACAAGGTTCGTTATAAACGCAGCTGTATGTTGAACGTCAATTCCAGTATTAACGTCAGTAGACTTTCCGGCGTCCATCGTCGGGGGTCCACTCTTTAAACCATGCAAATCTACATGTATGAAACTTTGGCAGCATAAATAATTGATCTAGTACTAGTTTGACTATGTATCAAGACGGGTTAGACATAACAGTGACATAACACACGTTATGTCACTAGATCATAACATATGTAAAGCTTATCTATTACACGATATGAATAATTTTGTTACTGCATCATAATGATTAAATCACTTTAATACGAGTTTTAGATACGTTTTAAGAGTTTTAATATAAGTTTTAAGAGTTTTACGATAAGAGCTTGTTTACAATTCATCAGCTTCAGTTTTTCAATGGATGAGGTGTAAACTTGGCCAAATGAATAATGCTTTGATGAAACATGGTTAAATAAGAAGTTATGTAGATTCCATTTGTCCACGCGTGCATATCCTAGTATCTGTTTGTTGTGTCTCTATCCTCAGCCTTTTGTCATTTAGCTCCTTGCATCCTTCGCTTAATTCCATTTCCTTTTTGACTGGTATCAGGCCTCCAAATGTTATAGTGTAAGACTTTGTATAACGGTAGCTAGCTCCTTGCACCCTTTGCTTCGAGTCCGTGTCCTTTTTGACTGGTATCAGGCCTCCAAATGTTATGTTACTTAAGGACATATTAGTTGTTACTGACCGTTCGCCTGTAATTTGATTCTTTCTTGGTGCGTGCTTTGAATTGACCGTTCCCAGATGGCAACGGCAGTTTTAATTATCGTTGTGGTGTGTCTGATTTGCGTGTGTTTTTGTGTTGCATATTGTGTTAAAAAGGCAATTCGTCACTTGACATTGATCAGAATCATACTTTGTTGATGAGAGATTCTCTCTTGTTATTGCATCTGGAGTTTCGCTATCGCTTACATTTTATACGGGTCATTATAAAATTATGTCCATATTCCAAGTTGGCTATTTTTTAAAATCGAAGAGTGAAATTTTAAAGTGTTTATATCTTTTTTTGCCTCACTATAACGTTGAGGTAATGTATTCAACTGATGAACATAAAGAGTTTAACACGATTGACTAGAAACTGTTATATTACTGACATGCTGCTACCTGCTGGTCTCCTGGGTGTTACGCGTGCAAAAATAATTCCTAAAAATTAGAAACTGAATATTGTACTAAATTAACAATACAGTCAACATGAAACAAACACAATTATGCAATGCTCACTAATTTGATGGGTTTTTTAGACAAATAATACATGAATATTCGATTATGTGGTGTATGCTCTAAATGAACAGTGACATGACATCACAAATATACAGGAAAAAATTAACTGTCGATACATAACAGTAACACCAAGGAAATTGCAGTTAGACCATGGACAGAAAAGTAACGTAAGGGACAAATAATTTATAATAATGACTCAGAGAACTGTTATGAACTGTTTACAATAGCCAAGTTAACTGTAACAATCAACACCTGAATTGGTAAAACACTTTTTGACCAATAATCAAGAATACCACTATACTGCTTCCATGATGCATTGTTTATTAATAACACCTCGGACAAAAATGTAACAACAAAGACAACCTTTACAAAAAATTCCTTGCATGTTATTCTTATTTAGAATTTTCAGTATTCTAATAGAGCTAACTTGTTTTACCGAGTCATGTCATTTGACATTTTTTAGTTACACATGGTAAGAACAGATTAATGAAGCATACTTAGTACTCTTAGATAATGGTTACAATACAGACATTATTGGTAACACAAATGATTTTTTAAATAACACTGTTTCAAAAAAATGTGTTTGATACTTTTTATTTCACATGTATTAATATATGTCAAATAATGTTAGAATCGAAATAATTTTCGCATTACCGTTGTTTATTGGCCAATAAAAACTCTTTGACGTTCTGATGCGTGGCTATTAAACGACTCAGGCTAACGCCGTCGTTTTTTTCCTACGCATCAGAACTCCAAATCGTTGTTTATTGGCCAATAAACAGCGATAAATCGAAAATTATTTCTTGATCTAACCAGTAATGTTAAATATAATCAATACTCCCAAAGTGGTCCAAAATGGTCAATAGTGATCAATTAATTTGTTTATAAAAATCTTTCAGAATATTGTTTTTAAATTATATGCAAATGGAACTTTAATTTATTCAATGCAAAAATAGAGTTTATAATAATAATAACAATAATAATAATAATAATAATAATAATAAAACTAATAATAATAATAATACAATTAATACCACTGCTACTAATACTACTACTACTGCTACTACTACTACTACTACTAATAATAATAATAATAATAATAATACTTAAATATAATTTGTTAACACATATCCATGAAAAATAAACTAACTAACTATCTAACTAACTAACTAACTAAATAGAACAGTCAAATAAATAAATAAATAAACAAATGAACCAAAGAATGTAAAAAATAAAAACCAATACATAAATGATTGACCTATAAATCAGAAATAGTTTTTACCTTGATTGATGTACTCCCAAACCGAATAATATTTTGTTAAGTATGAAAGGTTGTAATTTATATTGATATTTGCTATTAAATTTCATTCAAAAAGCAGTTTCAATAGTTGAATCCAGTATATTATCTAATTTAAATGGAGAAAAAAAAATCCTATGGGAGTGGGAAAATGAAAAGCAAAATAAGAATAAAATCCCATGGGATTTGTTCCCACTTTTAAATTGGTATATTTTATAACAGTCAAATATAATATTTTGTCTATATAAAACGATTGTATCATGGTTATATATTGAAGTATATAACCATGACTACAAATCAGTTTTATATAGACAAATATTCATATCTTGACTGTTTTAAAATATACCAATTTAAACAGTGGGAAACAAATCCAGTGGGAATACGAAAAATTACATGGAATAATGGAACAACCTCACGGGAAAGCCAATTTTGTATATCAATTTTATCACGAAAGAAAAGCTTTTTTTTATGTACAAATCATCAATTATTGATCACAATTAAACGTGTTAACGTGTTAACGAATACTATATGTAAAATAGTAATATCTTAATGAAAAAGAGAACTTAAGTTTGCGAAATTTCGGTTTCGCAACGTTTTTTTTCCGGTGGCCGTTTAAAAAGACCATTCTTGTACTTAGATTCTTATATATATGTTGAGTATTGGCTGACCATTGTTTTTATGAAGACTATGTTTTAGTCAATTTTAGGCAATACATGTTAATGTTACTACAAGACTGGTGGTTTCTTACCAACTTATCTGTATGGATAGACTTGTTACTAAAATTCTTAGAGTGCTCATTACACTCTTGACGATTCCGATTACACGTATTAATATGCTTCGTACACCACCTGTTCTTATTTCTAAAGTGAATATGTTGTACATTTTTAAACAATGTATAGTGTGTTAATAACCGCAAATTCACAGTTAAAATAAAAAGTTACGTTTCATGAAAGTTTATGCACGTTGTTTATGTTATTACCTTAAATGAACCCTTTTGTGGGCCGCACGTTGGTCAGACTGGTCGGTTGCTTAAATCTCATTTAAAAGAACACTTTTATAAAAAAAAAATCGACTACAAATTCAACAATTAAATTTACCAACATTTTGACACTACTGGACATTATTTTACAAACATTTCCATTCAACTCGTGGAACACTTAATTTTTGACAATTCGACGACTGGTGAATATCAAGTCAAAGCAAGATGTATTGCAGAGCTTGAAAATATCAAGCGTTTACAGGCTACCCTTTAGGCTTAAATGATTTTTTTGGCTATATTTCTAATGATAGTTATATTCATGTATTTGCCTTATTTAATAAACGCATTAGAAATAAACGATCAAATGGTAAACGGAAAAATGGTAATATATGTCCAAAATCTAAACGGATATTTTCTTTAAATGGTTGTTTCAGTATATTTCAAAATAATGGTAAACACAAGATGTTAATAATCCAAATAAAGATTGAACTTCTGACTTCCACACACTAATTATTGAAAGCATACCGGGAGCTTTCACGGACTTTGTTGACACAATGGTCTAATGCTGGGGACCGCTAACATCGCTAATAATCGTTAACATCGCTCACGCCAATGAGCGATTTTAGCGGTCTCCACCATTAGACCCTTATGCTGACGAAGTCCGTAGTGCACGCACGAAAGCACCAGGCATGCTTTCAATGGTTTGTGTCTAGTAGTCAAAATTTAATCTGTGTTGGGATTATTTTGGAAAACATACAGTTAAACTTCCATCGGAAACAAATTGTTAAGTGCCCTGTGCTGTCGTTCAGTTTCTTCCTTAAAGAAAGTTGATGATGAATGTAAATATATAATTCTGTAAACAGATCCATTGTATGTATGTTCCATTATTATTCATTCCTACATATAATATTATTTAAAAACTTTCATCGAAAGCCAGGAGAACAAAAAAACAGAATTATAATAAAAATTATGTTGTGTAACAAAGATATTGATTTAATTGATATTCCCAAAATATTTAATTTTACGAATGCATGTTACTTAACAACTTGTTATTTTCATAATGTCGAGACGCCATTCATTTGTTATAAATACAGTAAACCCGTTAGAACTAATGTGTTTAATTACAACTCTGTTAATAATGACGAACATGTTTTTAAAAATTGAAAAAAGTACTTTAGAATATGCTAATTCTTAATTTTCTCACAATAAAAACATTGATGCAAAGCATCAAACGGTGCCGTTATACATCTTTGAAGAAGACAAATGTTTGTAAGATCTTGCCACAAATAAATGTTCAGTGATATGATCCAGATATGACCCCAGATTTTTCGGACACCGTAGGAAAGCTTTTCGGTTACCAAATTAATTTAAGAATACAAAAAAGCATTATCAATATTTGTACCGTGAATCAACCGATCATACTACCCCATGTTTTAATCATTTATTTCATCTTTTATATAAATAACCAAAATAATTTGCGTTAACATAATTGTTATATAAATTTGTCAGGAAAATTTAACAAATTAACAATATAAGAAAATAATTGCGATAATCAATGAAAATTATCAAAATAATTATTCCATTATTTTGTTCATGACACACACTGAAATAATATGTTCATAATTATGCTCAGTTCCAGAGTGTATGTTGAGGATATGTATTTTAACCGCTTATGTAAACAATTATGTCAGTTTTAATTCCAAAAATTATGCACAATGTTTTTGGTAGATATTAGACCAGTCGTGAAAGTTTGCATTGCCTAAAATTTTCCCGCAGGAGAAAATTTGCCAAATACAATAATGATATTTAATTTTTTGGTTAAATTTTGAACGTACACACGAAACATATGAAATATGGATATCAGTAAAACTGATGGATGCTCCCCAATGCGCTTTGTCAAGCAATCTAAATGCAATGACAAGGGCAGATATAGTTAAATGACTAAAAATCACAAGAACGTTCAGGACCAAATCTGACATCAAAACTGTATGTTAGCATACCACACAAAAACCATATGAACATACAGAAGAAGAAAATTGTAAAAATTATATAGAAGAAAATAAAATAAAATAAATCATAGTGATGGATCATTACTCTATTATGGTTATTTCATTCTAATTATTTAATTTTCCATCAAGTATCATTGAACTTTATATAGCAGTTCCTGAGAAATAGACATGAAACAATTGAAATGTTCAAAGTCCCAAAACTTCAAGAACAATCGTTGAAGCGGAACGTCCTGGTAATATGCATACATCCTCTGGGCAATAAAGCTTCCCATTAAGTTTTATTAAAATCTGGTCAGTAGTTGCTGAGAAATACAGTGGAATAACTATTTTTTGCGGAGGTATAATTTTCGCTCTTTTCGCGCTCCAGCCATTGTGCGAATTTATTACCACCGCGAATATTTACCGATTTCGTAATTTAGCAACGTCTTGGGGGTTTACACGTTCGTTGAAATGTACGTCGTTAATTGTTAATAAATATAGGTATATGTGACTGTCCCAATGTTTTAATCATTAACTTCATAAACAGTGTATTTAAATATTTCTTATTACAATGCCTCATGCTTCTTTTAAATTATATTGTGATCGTTTTCGTACAATAAAGTGCTTCATACATCTATAACACAGTTACGCATTGGAGCCATTTTGAACACTCGTAATATAATGAGTAACAATAAAATGCAAATGCTGTGCGTAGTATCGTGGCATTGAACTGCTATACGATAACGACTTAAGGTTCGCGAAAACTTTCGTGTTAACTACCTTGCGTTCGCGAAAAGATTCTTGTTACCACTTATTGATCATGATATTTATATAGATATTAAGACAGCGTTTGCAAATATTGTTCTGCAAGATATTTTAGTACTATACAAAATGGCCTAAAAATGCCCAGAGCTGACAGTAGATACATTGCTTTGGGGTTGCGAGGTCTTCCGAATTATCTTACTAACAATTATAGTATCATGATAATTATCTGACAACGCGAATCTTAACTAGATAATATTCGTGTTATCACTTAATTTGTGCGCGAGGTCTTCCGCATTATCTTATTGACACGAATATGATCATGATAATTATTTGACAACGCAAATATTATCTAGTTAACATTCACGATACCACTTAATGTTCATGTATCGCAAATGTATTTGCAAACCAATTCGTGTTGCCAGTTATCTACCAAGAATAGTATCATGATAACTAGTAAATATTTATGGTACTACGTAAGTTTTTATTAACTGAAACTATGATGTCAGTTCTTGGCAGTTTCAGGCCTGTTTGGCATTATGCAAATAAATATCTTACGTCGAAACAAATCGCAAACGCTGTTAAGATATAAGATAAATAACACGAAACTTAAATGGTAACATGACAATTTTTGCGAACCTTAATTAGTTATCGTAAGGCATCTCTATGCCTCCAAAGTATAGATAATAATATATAATAGTGGTAAAGTAAGCTCTGAAACTAAGTTTTTTGAAAATTTAAATTTGGTATTCAAAAGGTAATGTGCACAATTTGACAGTTTGATTTCACAAGTTGTTATGTTGAGTAACGCCCCAGAGCCTTTATTTCAGTCGACATTAAGTTATAAAAAAGGTGTCAGTTTGAAACGACATGATATGAAGTATCTATTGTCTCTTCTAAATACACGGCCACAATTCGTGAGAAGTGGGCACTTGTTATCAAGAGCCTATTCCGGTACTGATACAATGTTTATTGCAACAAACTAGGTGACAGGCTAGGACCCTTCACTGGTATTGTACCGAATTTGGCCTGTCGTCGAATGATTTACACGTTTTTTGTTTGTTTGTTTTTTTTTTAAATCGGATTTGCGCGAAATTTTTCCGCGATCGCAAATGCGCGAAATTTGTACCCCGCGAATTCAAATGACTCCACAGTATGCCCAAGACTTTCGATACTGTTTAATGCCTCCCAAGACGTGTATTGTCTTAGCTGCAGGATATTGTATTCCGGACATACGTTTGCTTTGTCGCTGCACGCTAAAAAGGCGGCCTTCAACGAGTCATAGTTCTGTTTCTAACCATTAAATACAGGTACTGACACACGTTTCAGTTGCCTGATATACCTGTGTCGATATCCGGTTTATCGCTGGTTTCAGCCAAACTGGCAGTACTTCTACACACTCTTAGATAGTCAGCTATTTTTGTGTGTGCATAATTGTATTCTCTATCTAATGTTTTTATTTCATCTATTACTTTATATTCATTTTCAAAGTCTCTTTTTCTTCTATTTTCCTCACGCAATTTCTCCATACCATTGATTGTTGCATCTTGAAATCTGTCTTACTGGTTTTACAAGTCTTTTATTTCTTCTCTGTCTAGTGTTTCTGATTCAATATTTGACAACAATTTGTTTCTACATCTTGTAAACGCAGATATACGTATAGCCTTTACTTTTTTTTCAAATCTAACAAATGTTTTATGCTTACAGCTGAAGCTCCATCAACATATTTTGATTCCAGGTCCGAATGTTCTTGTCCGAAATGACATACGCTTACGCTTAGGCTAAATACTGAAAGTCCACTTTGTTTCACCGAACGCGTACTATTTAATACAACAGTAACTATATTTTGTCATTAACATCGCTCTGCTACCAAAATGTTCTTAAGAAAAGACTAATTAATTATTATTTTTACGATATATTGACGTTTATTTTCTAACATGTGATTTTTCTCGATTTTAATCAATTTCTGTAGGTTACAACCACCTAACAAACCGGGTTTACATAACGCTCTTGAACAGGTTTATAAAAATAACTTGATTTGGCAGCTGAGAAACTGCGATACGTTTATTTTACAAAACCCAAAGTAATACCAGAAACAACGCAGAAAATACAGGAGTGTTATTTATACATGTACATCTCCTTCTTGAAATTTGTGTTATGTGCCAATTTAATGTTCAGTTCATACAAAGTATAGACAGTTTAATATGTGTGCTGATTAGACACAAATGATAACAATGTAAACCTGTAATAGCTAGGACATATTGCTTTAGTCAAACACATATCTCCTAACCCAACAATGCATTTTGCAAAATTATACCAGTCATAATATTATTAGTTACATGGCTTCTTACTGACCCCTTTCTGTGTGCTACAGGGTCAATAAATTAATATTGGTCGAGAGCGTAGCTCGAGCCCAATATAAGTTTACTGACCCTGTGTCACACTCTATGGTGTCAGTAAGAAACTATGTAACGAATTTGTCTTACCGAGTACCATTCTTTATCCCATCATCACGACACAATTGACGAACTAACACAACGTGGGATAAACTTTCAATACTGTCGAATAAAGCCAACACGCGCAGTATAATGATGTCGTCTTGCTGATTTCGCGACGTCGTTTTATGCTTTTCGTAATATTTGTTCTAAAAATATATACTCACATGCATTAAGCAAAACTTTGTATTCATTTTCCAGATGACAGAACAAAAAATAAAATAAAGGAAATGCAGACACAGACGTGTCTTTGCAAGAATTATCAATGCACAAAACACTTCGAGTCGAATGTAAGCGATTCGGACGAAATTCACCAGAGCTTAAATGCAAGTGTGATGATATCTGCAAAAAGATAAGTTTGATTAAAAGTATTAGAGACGTGTATGCTGCTTTTATGATGAAACGTTTATAACTTTCGTGGTTACTGCTGACAAAAATGTAGAACGGGTGGATATAGAAAAAAGTCTTAAGAGCCTAGGAATAGAATACGTTATTAAATTTCTACAGTTTAAAAACGAAGGACATAAATATACTAAAAATCCGCGAAATGTACAAATAAAGGACGAGGAAAACAAAAGGTTGAGAGACTGCATTAGGACTCATGCTAACCAATTATTTTCAGAGCATCGATATCTTAGTATTATTAAAGCATTCATTCATAATACAAATTTAGACAACGAAGACCGATATGAAGTACGTTTGGCGTTGTATGTGCTTGCGAAAGGGTATATTCCAATTGAAGAAGATCCTGTTAGAAAGACTTATGATGGTATTCAAATAGATGTTCGTGAAGGTGTGTTTATACCATTGGACAAACACGCTGATGAAGTCCACGACAATACTCGCATGGGATTTAAGATCTCTCATATTTCATCAAAAAGTGGTACACTCGGTGAATTGTTTGAACACCCTCATTATGGACTTTGTGGAATAAGCAGTGCTCATGTACTCTTGTCTGACGAAGAAATAGGCCTATTTCAGATGCAAAGAGGCAGACTCGTTACAGAACAGAACAATGAACTATATCAACCATGCGTTCCACATTACATCGGAAAACTTAAGGAGGTGATTTACAAAACAGGAGATGCTTCACACCATGGACTTGAAATCGGACTTATTGCAATAGAAACACGAACACCTGAAAGTGGCCGATTTCCTGAGCCAAGAACTGGAACAAATTTAGGTATTATTTGTTACATAGTGCTTGCTGTAACATTTAAACGTAAAAATGCATTTAATATTTTCGGCAGCGCCTTTTGACAATGTATGAAACGACAACAAACGAGAAATATTATGTGCAATGATAACTATAGAAACGGATACCATTATGTTTTATGTTAACCCGTAAAATATAAACTTCAATAATTTATTGTGTTCAGTAAACAAACAGGACGGCGTTTTCAAATGATTTTAAATTGGAATGTCATGCATATGGCTCTAATGATATTCAAACTCGACTTCTCAGCGCGATTGAACCGAAAAAGGCCACATTGCATTTGATTGATTTCTTTGACTGTAGGCCCTATGTTGTTTTATACACATAATCATTGCACATTTTAAATGCGTAAATTATTCTTTGTTATGTTTTATCCTCTTTTTAGATCTTAAATATGCATCTGGAAGAGCAGACGAGCCTCGCCAAAATAATTTAAATTGTGTTAAATTTGGCTCAGCTACCGGGTTCACGAGAGGCACAGTTGTAAACAATTTATTTCCAAATGTCATGAGAACATTGCCATGGACGCTTATCAGTGGACCAATCCAAATGACATTACACAATCAATTAGAACTTCAGCCAATATTTGAAATGTTCGCAGATTTTGGTGACTCAGGGGCTTCTGTGTTTGTCAAAGACGGCGATGGAGAACTCTTGTGCGTTGGAATTGTTGCTGGGGGGATTACTAACAGCACCAATGTGATGGTGACGCCTATAACAGTGATTCTAGAGGAATTTGGTATTTCTAAATTTAAAAAATTTACTCCAAATCTGGAACAAATTGAACAGAACATTGCCCTATTTGTTCAGCATTTATTAAGGCACTGAAATGAAAACCGATTAATGCTGTATTAAAAAGTTTATTAGTGTGTACTAGGATTAAAAGAACTATTACCATAACCTCAGATATCACATACTTCAGAATTACTTATGGGCTCAATCAAATAGAATCAATGGATTTAATGTAAAGCTTATTACGATCAACAATTATAGAACTGATAAGCTGAGAAGAAGACATCAGATGCTTTCAGGCAAGTATGGATAGAAATATCAAGTTCTACGAACGATCTGTATATTCGTCCGAGAAACTATATGTGCCAAAACGTTTGTCTTGAATGTTTCTCAAAAGGAAACGAACCCTTGAAAATGTGAGTGTTATACACTATTTGTCCGCGAACACCCATCATCTATGAACATTGTTGTTTTCACTGGTATCGAAACAGAACGGCCAAATGTTATTATAAATAGTGAACACGAAGCGAAATCATATGGTTTTAGTATGCTATTTTTTTGGTTAAGACCTTCCGATGGCTGTATTTAAAACACATTGTACATAACTTACGTGAGTAGTGTGACCCTCCGTTGTTGCATGTGCGCGCGTGTGACAAGTGCATTCACCATTTTATGATTATTAATGTGTTGTTCATGTATGACCGATGATGTGTTTGTTTTCATAGATAACCTATGATTTGTAGATTGCATATCCTAATTTCTAAACCTATATCATTCAGCCTCCGTTCTGTTAAACCGTGTTTCACACATTTAATACCTATAAAATAAATTGCAGCTAACATAATAAGTAACCATACATTCTGATATATTGGCATTTTCCTTGTGCAATCCAGTATTTCCAGCGTTTTTTTTTACTCCCGTTTGCATGGTTCATATATATTGCTAAGTTAATGTGTCTTTATATGATGTATTTGTATACACATGCGCACCAATTGGTATGATGTTCGTAAGTCTAAATTAGAATAAACTATCCGATTTATACTTATTTTGCGAGTGTGTGCCTGGTTTAAATGTGTTGAATAAATGTGTCATACCTCTGATGAATAATCATTTCAACTACGCTTGTTTCTGTAGTCCATCACATGCGTAAGATGTTATTATTTGTGATTTAACATAACATAAATTATAAAATAAAATATATTTGTTTGCATTTTTGTGCAAATCAGAAGTTTAGTTTCTGTAGCGTTTTATAAATATCTACTCCTTACCGATGATTATAAATATGATGAAAAAAGGTGTGTGGTAACTTTTATATTAGGAATAAATATATGTTAGTTCTCTGTATGCGTTACAAGGCACTGTCATGACACATTAACGTAACGATTGCTTTATGCGTTGCGCGTTTGCTCACGTTTTTGTGGAGACGTGCACGAGCGGCGTTACAATGCTTATATTGAATTTTGAAACGCATGAACTAATAATGATTAAAGTTAACACTTTTAATCAAGGGCATAATTGGTAAAATGTAATAATAAATAATGAATGGAACTGGTCTATAAAAATACGTTAAACCGACCACTTTAGTTAAAACCGCTAAGTTAAACAGGCGTGGTCGACTGATGCCATCAATGTTGCTCTCTAATATTATCAGTACATTTAATTTTCTGGTTTGTTTTCTGTTCTTAAAGTAAATGTTTAATACAAGGTGATTGCGTATGTTACGTATATTGAAACTGCATATATATATACATTACGTTGTGTGTTTATTGATACAAAACAAGGACAAAAAATATGTGCCGTTTCTAATGTCTATATGTGGAAAAGTGTCTTTATTTTTCAGTACATTCTCATATTGGCATAGGATTTTCTTCAAGTGTGATGAATAATTGTTTGCTTTTGTATAATATAATATAATATATGTAGAATCAATAAAGTATTTACATTTACGTTTCGATAGTTCATAGTTGAAATATATTCAGACATACCGATTCCTTCACACTCTACTGTAAACTAGTGTTATGTTTTTCTTTGTTGCGTGTGATTTTGAATTGCTCAATGACAACAATGTATTTTAGTGCTTAGCTTTAGTTCATGATGGATATTATGTTTAAGACAAATATAAATAAATGAATAATCAGTAATGCACTAAAATACTTGTACGAATGAAGTATTTTATTATCAAAATGAATATTTGTGTACATGTGTGTTGACAAGATATCATTCAGTGTACTTTCTTGTCTTTGTTAGCTTTTAAGTAAAGTGTATATGTCGTACAGATGTAATTACCATATTATATTTTACGACACTCACATGATCATGGAAGTTAATACAAACACATAAACCTTTCACGGTGCTCGACATGTAAATAAAGCTTATGTTAATGAACACTTGAATTGGATTATCAATGTGTGTGTATATAACAGTATTACACAACCAACATGTTTTCTAATGCAGGATATATATCACATTAAATATATCGATCTACCAATTTAAAAGCACGTTAGCAAACATTTAATGACTGTTTCATTATCGATTCTGAGATTTGCAACTTTTTGTATTTTTATTTAAAGCTTTGCACGCGTAAACGGGTCCTGAAAAGACGGTGCTTTATGAATCTTTACTTGGCAAAGTATCTTGGTGAAGCTTCTCGTAACTCTTGCAAATCTCTAAAGAACAGTCCAAATTAGACGTGCAATATCAATAAAATAATGTTAAATATATCATAATAATTGGTTAGTTAACGTATATTTAGTGGCACGGAAACATAGTTAACATATCTGTATCGAATCTTTATTTATTTATTTAATTGATATCAATAAATACTGTTAAAGACATCTTAATTATTGAGTACATTGAGTATATTACATACATGGAACAATAGTACATATGTAAAACGCAGACATATCGAGTACAAGTCCTTAAACACAATATAAACATGGTATGTTGTTTTTATCACAGTTTGTTTATATTTTGTCAAGGTAATACGACTTATGTTTTCGTTATATTAAATTCATTTCTATTATTAATTTTCTTCGTAAACTCAATCAAAATATGTACAATTGTAATAACATAACATATGCCTTGTTATAGAAAGTGTACTGTTAATGCATAATATTATCTATGCTATCTTTATGTAATAAATACTAACTTCGTTGCTTTGCGTTGTTTTGTTGTTTTTATTGTTGTTTTTGTATTGCGGAGTTCATTGTGGTCCTTCTGATACGAAACTGTATTATGTACGGACCCAAGGTGTGTTCCTACATTATTAACTTGTTCCGACACATCGGAAGTTGTGACGGATTGTGAATGATGGTTACAATGTCCAGCTATGTTACTTTGTAATGAAATATGTTCGCGAAGTCTTGTGCTGTGTGGAAAACCTGTACCCGGAGGAAACCTAACTATCTGGTAGGGTGACCACCAACCAAACTCACAAGCGCCGGGACCAGTTATACCACCCATCGCCCAGATGAGAAGACACTGTGAAGGCCGAATGGCCTTTTCGGGTATTTCAACCATGTTTCATTTAAATACATATGAAAAATATAATAAGGAGTTTTAAAGTTGGCATTTCAACCAAACAAAACGGTTTCAGGATTATCAACCGTGTTTTATTTCAATATATGTTACTGCATTATTAAGGAGTTTGAAAGATGTTTTTATATATTAATGCCAATAATACAATATGGCTTTTTCATATATTTCGGTAAACTGTCCACAAATGGTATTTCAAACATTTTAACGTGTGTTTTATTGTTGTTTTTGAAATCGCAAAAAAACACTTACACATGCTATTTCGGTTAGACTATTTATTTATAAAACATGATGTATTTCTTTTATTTAAACATATTTTCATCGTATTATAGTATATCAGGTATTCAATACGTTAAAAAAGTGTATTCATATTTATGTTACATACCAAGGATTTAAAAAATGAAAATAAGAGTAATTTGATTTAGAGTTTAGGGACGTACCGTATCAGCGGTATTTGTTGTGCATTGAAATGTTCGCAGATATATCGAAACATCCAAGTTCGCGTTCTAATGTTTTGCGATTTTCGTTCAAATCTGCTTTTTATTTATTGTGTAACTACCTAAAGTATTTTCTGCTCTGCCAAACTGGTCTATGTGCGATACATAGATATATAGCTATCGGTCACAACTATATTTGTAAGATCAGCTACAGAGGCATTATTTTATGTCTGTTTAACATTTACCGAACATAACCGTACTTACTAGTTGAATGGTATCATTGGCGAATAAGGCGAACCATTTTAGTATAGCGAAAAGTACCAGTTGTACGCTAGAAGATGAAGACGCTGGCGACCAGTTTGTTGTGAGGCGAGGCTTAGGGGGCACTAAACGGTTTCAGGGCTTCGGACTCGGCCTGGTGAATTCTGGGTTCGAGCCGTCTTGCATACTCTGGTACTAGTAATCTCAACACCTGAAAACAATCAAAGCATCATGTCACTATTGTTGTAGTTGTGGCTTTTTCACGAATATTTTTCTAGACGCAATAAATGTTGAGGAATATTTAAGTAAAAAATATAAACAATGTCAAAAATTAGTTTTTCGACACACGATTCTAGCAGGATCTTGCACTTTAATATCGACTTTCCTAAGTAACAAGACATTTATCATAAGTGCACATAGCGGTTCTTCATGTTCATTTCATTCATATTACTACGATTTTACTACTACCACTACTACTAATTTTCCCACGCCCGCGAAAAGTGTCAGGTTGACCACATTTTATAATTATAAAATAAATATTTTACTGTTTGTTTATAAAAAAAAGACCTACATGTATGTGTTAAGCTATCATTTAATAAATACTTTTAAAATACTTTTTTTAAAATATTATACCGTATCAGTTGTCAATACGCGCCTTTTAAACTCGTATGTTTATAATTTAAACATATTTAAAAATAACATATTGTATTTTGACCTTGACCTATTGTCCGAAATTTCCTCTTCTGTAGACTGTGGACTGTAGATAACTTAGAATAGCATGACCGGACTAAACAATTATAAAATACCTGCATTGTCATGTACATGTACGTATAATAGGTTATTATACCTTGTGTAAACCTCAGTCATTATCATTGTATCAAATAAAGCCAATTTCTTGAAACCATCAATCTCCATTATTCTATTTTATTTTTAAAATGAATTAGTTATTATATACATGGAATCATTTTTCGCACGTTATTTTTGTTGTTTGGTTTAAACATATTTATTTTAGCTCTATCGAGTCCGTTTCCTGGGAAGAACCAGTACTTGGTGTCTTTGAAAAGATTCTGAGAACGCTCCCTGTGTGGTTATCGAACCCGGGACCTCAGGATCGCAAGGCGGACATCGTGGTGGACACGTTGAGCACAGTATAACAGATACCGCGACAAGATAAAACATTGATGCAAAGCATATGACGACAGAAAATGATTTCTAAATCGTTTTACAAATAAGTTTCCAGTGACATGAATTACAAACGACAAACATTTTTAAGGCTTTTTGCTACATCCATCCTCAACTTCGTATCCACTTTCTGTTTTGACTGGGATCCGGCCTCTAAAGTTGATAGTGTACAATTTTTATAATAGCAGCGGAAGCACTCAACTTCCGTTCCTTTGATACTCGGAAACAGCCCACTGCGGTCGACGCAGACCGCAGTCCAAACGTACGATATTGAGACCGCTAGACAAACGCATGCGTTTTGTAAGAACTAGTGGATTTCGTACGGGCATCGTGCGTCAACCGTACGAGCAAAGTTATTCACCAAAAGAACGTGACCTTATTTGAATATATTTTGTGTTTACCTCTTAACAGGAATATTCTTTTTTTTTAGTTATAACTATAAGTGTTGACCTACTTTTTACTTTGCAGGCTACGAAACACTAATAATTGATACCCACACATTTATTCGCTCCATCGGCTATTTCGGCACGTTCAACATTAGTCTGTACGTTAACTGTCAGGCGTATTATTCCGTATGAAGTATGTAGTTTTCATACAAACTTATGTATCTACCAAGATGTTAAAGTAAGGAGTATTAAAATGAGAAGTTCGATTTGTCTTGTGTCAAAATGGCATTGCAAAACTGCAATTTCATTCAAACAATTGTGTCCTTCTTTTAGAACATGGTTGCACTAATATTTCCCTTTATTTTGTTGTTTTTTCCTCTCTTCGCTAACATTCTTTCTACGCTATCAGCGTTTTGATTTAAATTGACCTTGCCGGCAAGTCATCAAAGATTATAGTATGCACTTAAGGAAGTAAACCAGTTGTAATTTACTGATATATAACTAAAAGTTTCAAACATAACATTTTGAAAGGTCTTATGTCATTTAATCTTTTTTTATGTTTTGGATAATGCTTTTCATATGACCGAGTTATTTCAAATTGAAATACATGCAGTCATTAACACTGACCAATTTATCTGTCACGTTGTAAAATAAATTCATAGCCATATTAAACGCCGCATGAGGCTTCGTACACATTCAAGGCAGATACTTCATAAATGTTGTGGTATATTTAGACATAAGGCTATTTCATTGCCTACAGTTAGAAGAGGAGGGTCAAACTTGTATAAGCTGGGACATTATCAGTCGAAGATGATATCCTTCCTGGTAGGCCAAAAACCTCTGTCACCAAGGCAAACCTTGCTGCTGAAAATGTTCTGGTCGAAAAGGTTGCGCGATTATCAGTAAAATATATTGCTAGTTGTAATGGATTATCAGAATACAGTGTGCACACAGTTCTGACAACGTGTTTGAACTTGAAAAAAGGTACCCCATTTGCTAACTGAGGAGCAGAGGACACATCGTCTTAAATGTACCCGAAAACATTTAAAAAAAACAACAAAGTATGCGATAGTCGGTCTATTTCTAACTTGCTTATAGGTGACGCAATCTAGGTACACATGTTTGAGTCACAGAGAAGACTTGGTAACAAGCAATGGAAGCGAAAAAAAAAAAAAAACACCCATGCATTTAAAAGAGAACCAATTTATTTTTAATTTTAGTGAGCCAGTATTTCAAGTGCCTTGTCTACCTGGTAATACTGTCACTGGATGATTCAACAAGGACTCTATACTGAAGAAAGTGGACTAATTATAAAATAAGAAACGTCCACGCAAACGATATACATGTAAATGAGTCCAGCTGAAACTGAAACTGAAACTGGTTTATTTTATTAAACGCCTATTACTCTGAAATAAACATATTCAATGGCGTTTTACAAAACTAAAGCTGTAAGTAAATACAATATATCATAATAGTTCCTAATTATATAAAGGAAAAGCATGAGCTGCAAAAAAACAATATAAAACATTCAACGCAAATAAGCACTTAAGATTTTGAAGACATAAAACACGCATAAAACACAAAACGCTTAAACAAACAAACACGTAAGACATTGAAGACAGTATAAAATATGCATAAAGCACACAGAAGGTATTACATAATTATACATAATATAATTATATAAAAAACAAGTCCGTAATAAGTGAAAGAAAAACAATTGCACAGAAAAGAAATTAAAATACATTAACGACGGAAATTATTATATTAGTATTCTAAGAGTATATTTCAGTTACTCAAATAGTGAATACAAATTGCGGAAAAAGTATAATTTCAAATATTTTATAAACTTATCTAAGGTATTTGACTGTCGTAGTTCTGGCGGCAAATAATTCCATAGTCTTGGACCAGCGGTGCCAAAACTTCTATCACTAAATGTTCTCCTCTTATTGAATGGTGCAACGTAAGAGTTTTCTGCAGTATTCGACAGTCGAACTCCACGCCTGCAAGGAGTTTTGTTTGGTAAGCAGTTCCGACAGGTAGTCGGGAGCCGCATTTGCAGAGCACTTGTACACGAATGTAAGTATTTTGAATGATATTCTAGCTTTTATCGGCAACCAGTGTAAATCGTATAGAGCCTATATTTTAGCTTTCATATTGTCCACGTTCCAAAACAAGTTTGACGCCCATATTTTGTATTCGCTGCATCTTCTGAATCTCAGTCTCAGCAACACCGTATAAAATTACATTGCAGTAGTCAAGGTGGGATAAAACTAGAGACACAACTAGGATTTCGGTTGCCGGTCTAGTTAGGTATTTGCGGATACTTTTGATTCTAAAGTAATTCAGCATAGCCGAGCGACATTTCATTGCAACGTGCGTTTTAAAGCTGAGAGTCTCATCTAAGAACGCTCCAAGATAACGAATTGTAGTATATGTCTCCTTCAATGTTGATTTAGTTTGTTTTGTTTTTTGAAGTTGTCGACGACTACCAACGTAATAAATACAGTTTTTGAGGTGTTCATATTTAACTTATTTTTGGGAGAAGACTGTTGGAATCGGCGTGAGTAATTAGTTGCAACAACACCGCCTTCTCGATCAGCATGGAGAAGAAAGCTAAATTGCTTACAGGTCTGTAATTAGCAAGTTCAAGGTCGAATCCGGCCTTTTTCAGAAGCGGTCTTTCGATAGCATGCTTAAAAGAGCTAGGAAATACGCCTTGACGCAACGACAAGTTGACCATGTTGGTAGTGAGCGGTAAAATGTCATCAAGATATATTTAAAGAATGTGTGTTGGCAAAATATCAATTTCACAACTTTTCTAAAATAGGAACGTCCTTGTGAGTAGGTTTATAGTTTTAAAATTCACTCAAAGAATCACGAATTGTCTGATTTTTTTGAGAAAAAAGTCTGCAAATTGCTCAGATAGGTCATTGCCAGATTCACAAGTCGGGGGTGGGTTGGTAGACTTAGTTCCAATTGATTCCGAGACAAATGTATACAACTTCATAGTATCACCTTTAGCACTGATTTTTTATCGTTCAATGTTAACCTTTTTTCGCGCTTCAATTCATTGGCATATTCAGATCGCAAAGATTTAAACCTTTTGTAATTTTCTACCGTGTTATACATCAACAACTGCTGTTCTGCTTTTCTTACTGAACACTTCAGTCGATAAATATTTTCGTTCAACCATGGCTTTGGCGCTCTACATATTTTCACAATTGCTCTAATAGGCCCATGTCTATCGATGGTGGTTTCGATTTTGGATCTTAAACGATCGTCGAATTCGTTAACATTTTCCGAATCAATAGAAATGTTTCTTAAATCATATGAAAAAGCCTGTGCATCGATGTTTATGAAGTCTCATTTTTGCACAGATTTTTGTGTAATGTTTTCGTTTTTGATACCGAGGACAAATGTTATCACAAAATGATCTGACATCAACGGCCCTTGTTCGCATTTCGACACTTTGACACCGTTTGCCGCTTCCGTAATAACTAAGTATAGTGTATGTCCACGAATATGAGTGCAGAAATCCACGTGCTGTTCTAGACCCAATGCGCTGATATATTCGATATAATCGGAGTATTACTGTCATCAGATTATATACGACAACGCTTCCTCTCACAAATTCAAGGTTGGCAAGTGTTTTTTAGCTTCGGAAAAATTGTAAACCAACCGCCCGACCTGAGCCCTGCGACTTTTTCATATTTCCAAAACCTAAAGAAATGTTATATGGAAAGAAATGTCTAGAAGTTATCTTGGTAGCGCCATATGGCAGTGGCTCCGACAGTTATCAAAGTCATACTATGTATCTGCTTTAAGCGATTGTGTAAAAAGGCTACACACATGTGTTTGGGTAAAGGTGGAGTACTTTGAAGTTTTTTAATAAAAAATTGTTTGCTAAGACGTTTCACTTAAAAGCAAATTTGGTGTCCTATAGCACTATAAATGATATAGAAAGGCGCTATATTAAGACATGTACATAAATAAAACAATAAATAATACAACACATAGTGAGATATAAGATAAAAACAAATCAGAAAACATTTTTGAAAAAAATAAAACCCCAAGCGGGTATTGCACTCACGACCAAGAAGCCATACGAAAAAAATGACAAAAGGCAGCGCTTTAACCAATTGCAATTCTTAGTGTTAAGGTTATATCAACTATGGTTGTTCAAAGAAAAAACACAATTCAGACCTTATTATAAATTGATTTTTATCTCATAATTCGAAACATATTTTCCCATTATATACCTTATTTTCACAGTTAATACAAGTATATGCCATTATTAACATCTTCAGTTTAGATTTATTAAAGACATAACCACCTTGAAGCCGTTTTCGTTGACATACTCTCTGTAATAAATCAGAACCCAATGACAGACCTTTTGCAAGATCCTGATATGGTCACAGAAAACATTATAAAGTATCTTTTAGTATCGAAAGGAAATAATACGGATTGCGTTGACTGTAAATTTAATTGGTTATAATCAATAGCGTTCCGATCAGTAAATGTTAACCAGGGTGGATACAACTTTCAAAGTTTACTTTATTACATGTGTGTACAAAGTAAGTTTTTTAAATACTTCTTATTTGTATTATTTACAAAATACAAATGTATGCAATGGACTAAATGCCTGCTGAATGTAATGTTTTGTATTAATATTATTTATTACTATTTTATTCAATTCTCTACAAAAGATATGTACTTGTAATATCGATTAGGTGAACTGAAATTGAAAAATTACACCTAAGTGTGTTAAATATGCATTTAGGATATGAATCAAACATGTGTTCAATGTTCTTTGTTTAACAATATAAAAATATATTTTGGAAATAAAAAAAAGCATATCACTAAGTTATGAAAACGATCAAACGAGCTGAAACGCTTTGTATTAATCACTTTGCTTGATTCGAATAAAGGCATTTAATATAATTGTTATAAGACACCTCAGCATCAAATGAACGTTCTCGGCATCATAAACAATTAATGCCATAATTATTAGTTGTCATAAACGTAGTTTTTTTAAGTTCATTTATATACAATGCACATGGATTTCGTACTGAAACAATTAAACGTGCATAGAACTCTATTAACTTTATACAACTATTTGCTTTACACACTGACTGTTGTGTTTTATATTAAATTTAGTGTAAGTTGTTTGGAAGAACGACAAATATTTTCTTTTGAGTAGCGCTAAGTGAAATGTAATGACTCATTCAAGCTTTGATGTGCGGTCGCGGTCTATGAAAAGAATATACTACAAACATTTTGTTCAAATTACTGTAATATATATTGTCATGAATCATAGATATATTTAAAGAGACATGTCCTTTATATATTAATACTTGTTAACATACTCTATTACTGTGTAGTAATGGGACATACAATTATAAAATATATCATGAGTGATAATACAATGTCAACAATTGATATAGGTAAACAACTTGTTTTAATTTAAGGCAAGCAGCAGACATTTTAGAAGGTAGATTTGCCTTTTTTACGGTTTCTTTTGTTGAGTATACAATAAGTAAAAGTTAAATTCATATATTTATTTGACTATGCATAATCGCAATTTGCTTCATATTGTATTATAACGTCAAATACGCATGTATATTATGATTTTGAATGCTTATTCCTATCCAGTAATGTAGTAATGATTGTTTACTTTTTTCCCCCCAAAAAAGAAAAATATCAACAATTCAAATAAACATAATCGAATTGTGTTCGAATTGTGTTGTGATTCATTGCAAATGACACATATATGTATGTGTTTAACATAATCGCATTGTTTTAAGTGATAATGTGCTGCTAGTACGTATTGCACGAATGCATTTTAGGCCACGATGAGTGCCGAACACTGTTACCTGCTGTTGCTGCTCACTATATTAACCCCAGGTACATGCTGTTGGATTTATAAGTAAACAAATATATTTGAATTTGTGAATGGTATATTATATACAATAGTAATACTATTTCAATAACGTTTTGTATCTATTTATGAAGTATTTAACTTAATGTAACTTTCAGTCATCATGTTGTCACTGAAAAAATTCGACGACAGTGGTATAATTTAATGTTCGTCGGAAAAAGAAATATCGTTTCTATTTAGAAGCATCCAAACCAAAGAATTTACTTATATAGCAGATGTTTTTTTCTGATTACTCCAAATGTTATTTTTTCAATGTAACATTGGCTAAAACATACAGCGGTATCTATACAGAACAAACCATTTTACTTGTTATTCGAAACATCCGTGACGACGCGTTTGGTACTGATACATGTTTAAAAGATATGGCACCAGCAACGAAAGAATTGACATTGTAGAAGGTAACAACTCTATATGTAAGTTTAAGAAACATACTGGAACTAACGCAGTGACAGATCTATACATTTTTTGCAAATATGAGCAATATATTAAGTAATTATCAACGAATCGCTGTTTACTGCTTACAATGGTTTTGGATCTTAGGTTCCTAGGTATAACAGCAGAAGGTAATGCATGTTTAATGCTAATTTGTTCTCTTATTTAGCTAAAACCAAAAACCAGACTGTCGATCTGAGGACAGTAGAATATTGCAGAGATATACTCAAGTGTTCAATGGGAAAGGAAATTGCTTTAACCTTTACCCGTAGTTGAACTACAGAAAAGCACTACATAGCAGATTGTTTCATAGATACTGTTAAATATTATTGGCTTAGCGACATGTTTTCAAAGTACTACAGCGTTATTGATACACATCTCGGTGTTTAACTATCATTAAAAACTCAACGAATGGTAAAGCATACATAATAAACCTTTCTGAAAGGCAGTAAATGTTGTGTCTCTTTACCTCGCCGGCAAAGTAAGTTTTGTATGTGTTAATATATGTGCATGCTAAAACCTGTTCGAATGCAAATGTAACGAGCATTGAACGAAAAACATATTTAGGACAAGGGGCAGTGCCGTTATTACTATGGTATCAGAAAGTGATAATTGCAAAATATAAGTATCAAGTACTCGTTCTAAAAAGGAAAATGACTCGACTGTATCAGATTAAATAAAATTAAGTGTCATTGTTTTAATATACCCATGCCTCCATACATATTTTAAATAAAGAACTAAGCAAATGACAACGCCTATGAATCGATCGTCGATAAAAGTTTGCATTAATATGCATTAATATATATATATATATATATATTAAGCGAATAATCAGGTAAATTCACATTTAAACGCAGCTCTAGTTAGACGATGCATTTCCTCTAATAATATATAGTGTGTATTCCAAGCATTACTAAGTTTGCTCCGGTATAATATATTAAAATATTTATGGTTGTGGTATAGCACCTCTTGATCTACTTCAATAAAGAGCAATCATTCTTGAATACACTTAGCGAATTTATATATCGTTTTTACAACGGATTAACTGTTAAATGTTCTCATTAAAATTTTACACTTCTTATCTGATAATCAAACGTGTGTTAAACGCAAACATTACTTTGTAAAACTCAGAAGTATATGTTTAATTAGCTGTTTAAGCAGGTTTAGCAAGAAAGAGCGAAAAGTATTTTTCAAAATCGATCGATCAACACATCGGTTATGAAGCATTTTTCAACAATTTTAACAAACTCGTGGGGCACTTGTAGATCTCATACATACGTAGACACTTTAAGATCTCACACATACAATATATGATGTGGCATGCTATTATACAAAGTGCGGAAAATGTCTGCAGGGTCTTTACAAATAGCACCAGGCTATCGATCAATGCAGTTTTGTAAAAACATTTAGAGAAGATAAGGTCAGTGTAATATACATGTCATAGACGGAGAAATACTGGTTTCTTTTACAGTTATTTTATTCTCAGAAGGATATAAAGACCAAGACAGAACCACAAATACCGGCTCAAAATTTGACGAATTTATTCAGGCTGAAATGTTTAATAAGAAAGGACGCAGGAGTAGGTTTGTGAACGATATTAGACAAATGTTTATCAGTTTGCAACAAGCGTTATGTTGCTTCTTAACCGAAACCGGCTTTAATCCTGTACCATACACTGCAATTGTTAGAAAATTCCTACATGTAAATGCCGGCGGTAGTTGCAACTCGTTGGAAAATACACCTCAAGCAGCTCTTGTTCATATTATTACAGCAAATTTCATTGCCAGATATAGTGCATTCGGTTATTTTCCTATTATACTTAATGAACCATCATCGAACTATCCCTGCTAAATCGAACACAGAAACCTGGTAACCTGATGTAGTACGTTCGGATTAGCTCCATTTATTTCAAGTGAAGTTTTATTGATGGATACTGCTTTATTGAGCAGTGATAGCACTTCGGCGTACATACGTTTTCGAGTCATATTGGAGTTTTTTCGTCTATCACGCGATTGTCTGTCCGCCTACGTGAGGCAATTTTAGAACATCGGGTGAATATATATATAGGCGACATCAATATTTCATTATTCTGGGACAGATTGTTTATGGGCCACACAATAGCTGGAGAAGAGACGTGCAACGGCGCATACGATAATGTTTATTGTAAAATACAATGAAGTATATAACTGTAGGTGCATTTAGCATTCGAACATACACATTTAGAGACAGTTAACTTCATATGCTCGTATTGTATTTGTCAATAACACGTTTTATTTTATAATGATACCTCAAAAGCATATTCGTACAGTACGTGCCACGCGAAACCCGCAAAGTTCGCGAAATGCGACGAGCCGATTTGATCGCGAAGCGCAGATTGCTCGCTCGCGATGTCACGAAATTTCGCTTATTCTCGAGAAGAAAACTCGCGCTTGTTCACGAACGTTCTTAGCGAATAATTTTGCCCCGCTACGAATCGTGACGAGAAATTAATTAGTAAAATGCACACCTGTACGCAATATTTTCACTTATGGGCGAATACATCATTCGTGTCAGAAAAAAATTGTGAATTTGATATTTGAATGTATTCCTTTGAATTATATTAGCTACACATAATTCAAATTAAGATGTGACATTTGTTGTAGAAGGTTAAAAATATAAAAGAAATACCCTTTATATAGTATACATGAAAAAACAGCATTCAAAATGAACGTAATAATGTTCGTTTGAAATTTTGAAATGGGTATGTGATAGGGTGTGTCTGTTGTTTATAAATATGTTCCGTTGATTATGTTCACGGCATGCTATTTATTAGATTGTTCTTAACATATTTTTGGGGTAAAACTTCGTATTCCTTATTTTATATGTGCTTCGTTAATTTTTTAATTTGAATAATTTAATTACTGAAAGGGAACATTAATCATTGATTTACCTTAATAACATTCATTATAAATGTGCTAACTGTAATACATGTACGACTTAATTAGTGCGACTTTTTATCGAAAGTTATTGTTAAGAATAATGAAGTTATTTCTCAATGTATCGGGTCATAATTTACAAATATTATAAAACGAAACAGTAATAAAAAGTAAAACAATACTGCAACATATATTTTAGTGAGCTGATAAAATGCGTTAAATGGATGCTCGTTTTTGTTCGTGCCTATATTATATGAACAACAACAACAACATTTATAGTTTAGTTTATTATTAAGATGAATGAAAGCGCAAATATACTTATGTGCTAATTGACAAGAATATGTTCTAACGCATAGTTTCACTGTTTGTTTTTTTTACGCAAATTAATTAGAACCAATAAAGTGTTTATTGTCAAACAAAAAAGATAGTTGCAAAAGATATTTGCTCCCTTTAGGCTTTCACGATCCCTGCCATTTTAAACAATTAAGAACCGCTATCGCAGATCTGTCCACAGTCCCCAAACATGTGCCCCCGGGTTGGTAATTGACGCTGATTAGAAATAAGATAATGCGGATTAGCGAGACAGGAAGACAATTTGTTTCTATATTTTGTTCAACAAACATCCGCGTTGTGAACGCAAATAATCGAATATTCAATGTATTACCAGTTAACCGCCGTAATAATTGGAGAACTGGTTATTCCTTGACATTATTTTTTTATAGTATTATGATATAAATACTGAATAAACTATTGCTATGTACTGGAATTTTAAATGAGTGTTAGAAAAAAAAAGATAAATCCCCAAATACATAAACATTAATACAAACAATTAAGATAACACGATCAGTTTGTTTGCTATATTGACACGTTAGTTAACACATTGGTGGCCTGTACACACAACATGTGAACACACAGAAAAGTAGCTATGGCCAACACGCACTCAACCCCACCCCTCATCGGGAACCGGTAGTCTGCAGAACAAATTATGTTTTTTTTAGCAAACACCAATTTTAGAAGAGGCTACAATAACTTTTGTGGTGGTTTTCGTTTGATAAACATTTGTATTTACATTTATTTTGTTTGCCGATGAGTAAACAATAAGTACATTTTATAAATACATGTTACAATGAAACCATACGTTACAAATTATTATAGACACCTACGTGTATATAACCACCTTCAATACAACTGTAGTACATGATTGTTATAAAATATCGTGTCAAAACGTCGGTGATTTGCATCTTATTTTGGTAATAAATACGATACAATTGAATATGCTGGTGCACGGGGGAGGATGACATATATGTACATGTAAACACATAATCTGAATGGATATTCTAAAAGAAGGAATGTTTGAAATAATCAGCCCATGTAGAATAAAATAATAATGGGGTGATTATGTGTAGTGAATAAAAAAACAATCAGTGATTTGTAATTTTAAGTTGATTTTAATAATTATTGTCCGAATTGCAAATGTAAACTTAAACGTATATACACACTATATAAATTCATTGTGACTTTTAAATGCGTTTTCACTGTTTTGTTTGATTAATACTGTCAAATAATAGTGCTTTATTATATAATTATTTATGAATTAACCGTACTATGAAGGATACAAAATGAATGTATCTGCATTTAAAGTACACTGTGCGACACACAATGTAGAATGTTGCGATAAGACCGTAACCAACTGTACAACTCTTAATTTTTAAAGAGCAGATGCACATATACCTGTAAAATGGCCGCGAATCGCGACAAAATTTTGTTACATATTCGTCGCGAAATCTCGCGCTAGGTCCCCCGGTTTATTTCGTGAATCGTCGCGAACTGTTTGTCGTCACATCGCGAATATTGATTGAAGGCTCGTCACGACAGAGCGAATTCTGCGAATTTCGCGTGGCACGTACTGTATATAATAGTTTCAGCAATTCAATATAGCAAATATTTTATACGTTGAAATTGGATTATATGTGCAAATTCTAAAATGTGTACCGTAAAAACTTAAATAAAGGGAATACTTTAGGTACAAATCCGATTTAAATAAATGACTTTAAGCAAAATAATAATTCATTCATTTCATTGATATTTGCTCCATGCAGAATACTTCAGACATTATATTGACATGCATATGACATAGATCGTCTAAAAGAAGAACGAATACACCTATTTATAGCATACATGTTTTGAAGCGATTCTTGAGAAAACCGGTCTTGATTTAATAAGCGCTTACATCCCTCGACATTAAAAAGAACCAGTTATTATAATGGTCTAGTCTACCTTTTGCCACGAACAACTCGAATATGAATATATCACGACAACAGACAACTGTGGCTTTCTGAACGACGTAGATGCACAAGTTGATTGGCTTTTATTATTATACAGAAAGGATGGACTTTTACTATGAATACTATTAATATTAGGCAATCCCATCTAGTCAAGCAGTACAATAGATGCCATTGTTAAATATAAAAGCATGCAGTTTCATACGTAGGTATTCTAAAATCACCTATATAGAAGGGCTTAATGAAAAGCTCGTTTTTTGACAAAAAGTTGATCGTTTGAAATTCCATCCACATAAAAAGTGTGTTTCGAGTTCAAAATCGTTTCTGTACATTAACAATAGCACGACAATAGCTTATTCTTACTTTCAAAGTGTATGTTCAGGGCGTCCGATTTAAAATAAAACCCCATGAATTCGCTTCGGATAAGGCAAATTGTGCAATGTTGTGTTTGATTTCGAATGACTGGAATTATTGTGCTATTTAAAACGGGGACGTATTGCAGAAGAATAAAAATCAATTCGACTTCTTATCCATTTTCAGATACCTTTCTTACAAAAAAGACGATGTGGAATCGACATGTTAAGCCCCGCAGACCTAAATTTCAGATCACTCCTACATATGTTGCAATAGTCTAAGCTAGCGGCAGGTCGTTTGACAGCGTTTATGACACAATTACAAATAAAAGAAAATGAAATTATTATGCATTCTTGTAAAATAACTGAGGCGGAGCCTTTCTTAGCAATCACACACATGAGACCATCTAACTGATTTGAATACGACATTTATTGCAGCACTGTCCACATCGAACAGTCCCACAAGTGATACTTATTGCAATGCAATGAGGTTCAAGGTTATTTAAAAGTGCGTGTTTTGTGATTAATTCGGGGGCTAAGTGTGAGGTTCGGCATGCCTTATAACCGGTTTAAACACACAATGCTTTGCATTGACATTTCCAAGAAGGTGACGTCAGTTTTACATCTTACTATATTATGTTGGATGTCATACAAACAAACCGAAAAGGTCCATTCCGGCTTGTGGTATATGTATAATTTAAATATTCACATTTATTAAAACATTGTTTATTATTCAACTATGTTTTGCATCATATTATGGTTTAAATTTATGATTGTCCCGAATGTTCATGCCATTTTTGTCATGGATTACTGTTCACCTAGTTCACGCGAAGTGGTAAGACACATTTTGATTACAAAAGAAATTAAAGGAATATAAAACCACTTGCTGGGGCGAGGGTACCTTGTAAGTAACAATAAATGGCAATGTTAACTTTGGCCAGGGTATTAAATCTCAACATATTGTTTAAATGTATGTCATTCTCGTTTTTTATAAAACTAATGGAGTGAATAAACGTAGCATTGCATTCAGTAAACACTTTTCTAATTGTAACCCTATTAAACACATGTGTCCCCGAGGTAATATTTGTTATGCACCTGTCAAAGCAATAATGAACTTTAAACGTTTCACTCAATTAATTGGAAACAATAATTGTTTATGTAGACATTGAACTTCATTAAAGCGGAGGAGTCGGAAAGCGAAAGATGTATTTCGAAATGACTTAGGATTTACTACAAGTATATCGGAATTCACAACGCATTAACCACGTGTGTCCGTCAATAGATGGTCCTACATAACGGCGCGATTCGATATCCCAGGCACAGAGCTTCGACGGTGTTTGAATGTCACGGAATGGTGGCTAACAAGACGTTATGGAATTACATTATCGAACAATCTAAACGATGAAACTAGTACTGACTTAAGTTATTCCTGAGATAGCTCTTTTGCAGGTTAGATAATAAACAAATAAGACATACATTCAGATGGAGTTCTTTAAAAAAATGTTTCATAACCGATGTGTTGGTCGATCGATTTACAAAAATACTTTTCGCATGTTCACGCAAATGCCTAATTAAACGCCTAATTAAACATATACTGCTGAGTAATACAGTATGTATTACGTTTAACACAAGTTTGATTATCAGATAATACGTGTAGAATTTTAGGAAGAACATTTAACATTTAATCCTTTGTTAAGATGATTGTTAAATTCGGTAAGTGTATTCAAGAATGATTGCTCTTATTTAAAGTACATGGAGATCAAGAGGTGCTATACCACAACCATAAATGTTAGATTATATTATTATACCTCACTTCGTATTCACATTGTAAAATCCCGTATACCCATCCCTGCATAATTTTGACATGTCATAGCTTTGGAAAGTAATATACTCCGAACGGAGTATACTTTTAATATACCCCGCGCGTGACTAAAATATACCCCGCGCGTGGGCCTAAATAAAGCAACTCGGGTTTTCCCAGAAATCCGTATTAGCTAGTGATCAGTAAGCGCTTATTAAAATGTATTTAAAAAATCAATGTTGATGAGCGCTTGAGTTTCCTACAATAAACATTATTTTACAATGTTCGACTAATTTGTTCTTTTAATTACAATATTTTCGTTCGGTATAATAAAATAAAAATCACAGGCATGTTGAGGGGTATAGTATACACACTTTATATTATTAGAGAAAATGCATCGTCTAATTATAGTTGCGTTTAAATGTGAATATACCTGATTATCCGCATAATTTATATATTAACGCATAATACGCATTCCTGCGTATTAAGTAATGTAAACTTTTATCGACGGTCGATTCATAGGCGTTGTCATTTGTTTAGTTCTATATTTAAGATATGTCTGTAGGTATGGATATATTAAAACATTCACACTTAATTTATTATAATTCTGGTAGCAGTCGAGTCATTTTCCGTTTTATAACGAGTACTTGATACTCATATTTTACAATTGCATTTTGAGGGTTTCTCTCATGATGATGTCTCTAGAGTTTCATTATTCCTATATTTACCATGCACATAATATTAACACATACACAATTTGCTTTGCCGGCGAGGTAATGTGATACAACATTTACGGCCTTTTTAATAAGGTATATTACGTATGATTTTCCATTTACCTGGTAACACTTTTTTCCTAGAAATGTTGTTCCCAGAAACATGTTATACGTAATAAGGTAAGCACTGGTTACAATTGGTCGTTATTTTCAAGTTTATACATCATAGTTTGTGTCATATTTTATTTTAATGATCGGTCAGGTTATAAATCGTGCTGTAAAAAATTCGCTGTCTTTCCCATTATACAAAGTTACATGTTTCACAATTGTACTGTCCATATTATGCTTTCGTCAACTGTAGAAATATTACACATGTGATGAAACAGTTGATATGACTCATGAAACAGTTGATATGACTAATGAAACAGTTGAGATGACTCATGAAACAGTTGATATGACTCATGAAACAGTTGATATGACTTATTCGTTAAGCCTACTTTCAAGCGGTAGAGCAAGACGAAATCAGATTGAAATACATCATGCATTTTCCTCAAAATGTAAAATGTTACAAAACACATAACTTGTTTAAAAGGAAATTTGTTGGCGTATTACTAATACAGTTTCGCAAGCCAAATTTCCATGTACTGTATCCAAGTATCCTAATCTTATTTATTAAATTAGTGTGCGTAAAACATGATTACTGGTTGCAATTAAACATGTGTATACCGGTATGTTGCGATGAATTTGAACAATTTTGCATGTGTATTAACGAAACCAAATAAAAATAGGTACGTATGAAACATAATTCTTAAACTACCAAGTCGCGATACGACAGAGAGGGGTATTTACATGCATTCAGAAAAAAAAACGTTTGCTTCTTACGAGATATTTGTTTAATAGTCCCCTACAGGTGTTTCACCGGAGGGGATTATAGGTTTGCCCTCCGTCCGTCCGTCCGTCAAGACGTCCGTCCGCAAAATATTGTTCAAGCGATAACTCAAAAAGTACTGAAGATACTTCGATGAAACTTGGTATACGTATAAACGGCAATGTGAGTATTATGCACAACCTTTTATTTTTTGACAGAGGTCAAAGGTAACATGACTGTTACTAAAAATCGAAATAAACTAAACAAACTGGAGCCTGCGATAACTCAAAAAGTACAGAAGATATTTAGAAGAAACTTGGTATACATATAACCGGAAATGTGAGGATTATGTAGGATCTGTTATTTTTTACCAGAGGTCAAAGGGCACGTGACTGTTACTAAAAATAGAAATAAAATAAATACTGTTATAATTCGAAAAGTACATAAGATATGACCATATAACTTGGTACAAAGATTGAACTATAGGTTTGCCATCCGTCTGTGTGTATCTCTATCTGTTCATCCGTAGGTTTGTCCGTCCGTCTGTCTGTCCGTCCCCAAAACCTGGTTCCTGCAATAACTCAAAAAGTACTGAACTTATTTCGATGAAACTGGGTATACATATAAACAGCAATGTGGCACTGTGAGGATTATGCACGACCTTTTCTTTTTCACCAGAGGTCAAAGGTCAAGTGACTGTAACTAAAAATAGAAATAAACTAAAAACTGTAATAATTCGAAGAGGACATAAGATATGACCATGAAATTAGGTACAGAGATTGAACTATTGGTTTGCCATCTGTCTGTGTGTCGTTCTGTCTGTTCGTCTGTATGTATGTCTGTCCGTCCGTCCCCAAAACCTGGTACCTGTGATAACTCGGAAAGTATTGAAGACACTTGAGTGAAACTTCGTATGCGTAGCAACAGCAATGTGAGAATTATGCACGACCTTTTTTTCACAAGAGGTCCAATGTCACGTGACTGTTACTAAAAATAAAAAAATTAACTTAATACTGTAATATATCTGAAAGTGCATAAGATATGATCATCAAACTTCATGAAACTTGGTACGCAGATTGAACAATGTGTGTGCCCTCCGTCTGTGTGCGTCTGTTTGTCTGTTCGTCCGTCTGTCTCACTCTATATGTCTGTCCCGCCCCCAAAACCTGATTCTGCGATAACTCAAAAAGTACTGAAGGTACATTGATGAAACTGTGTATACATAGAAAGAGCATGTGAGGATTGTACTCGACCCTTTATTTTTCACCAGAGGTCAATGGTCACGTGACTGTTACTTAAATATAAATAAACTTAATACTGTAATAACTCGAAAAGAACATATCATATGATCGTGAAACTTCGAACACAGAATGGACTATATGATTGCCCTCTGTTAGTTTAGTACTGCAATAACTCAAAAAGTAACTCGAATGTCTGGTCAATGATACTTAAATAATAAAAGCAACAACTTAATAATGCAGTGACAAATGGGATTTGAATATGAAACTCTGTACATCTACAGATAAAGGGCCATTTGACGGTATTGCACAATGTTTAATTAGTAGGGGTTTTCACCGGTATGGGACTCCTGTATTGCTTGCAATACTAACGAAGCGTTGTTGTATTTAGTTTTCAATTATTGCTTGGTTTATTAGAATCCAACGTGTATTACAACATTTTTTGAAATTGTGACATTTGTGGAGAAAATAATCATTATGATGGTGCGAAGTGTTTCTGATGATATCATTATTGTAATGATACGTTTCCATGTTTTATTACTTTTGTGCTCGTGGAAGACAGATACTATAATAATAATATACTGATGATGAATAGCATTATGGTGCGAAGGCGTTTGTTATTTAAAATTGTAGTATAATAATGATGAGAAGAGTCATGATGATGTCGTCGGTGTTGATGGAAATATGACGTGTGCGAACTTATTAGAATTTAAGGTATCACTTCAGTTTATAATTTAGAAGTGGGCACGTCAAGCATGACAATGATATATATGAAGCTGAAAGATGACGCATATTTTAATTGACATGAAACAAGGAAGTTTTTAAATCATGGATGTATATATACAAAAATAACAATCCAGTCGGAAACTGACAACGGCCCATATGCGTCACACATAAACGAGCGATTGTGCACGTTGTTAGTCACTGAAGATCGATCTTAAAGGGGCTCAAAAATGTAAGTTTATCATGCATTTGAAGTTATAAGTTAATCTGCACAGAGTGATATTGTCTATAATCAGAAAACAATTTGAATACGTAATAACACAAATCAAAGTACCATGCATAACAAAAACATCAATACCATACACATCTCGAAAAGTGAGATAAAATTATTAATATTTGGTAAAATATAGTATTTGAAAAAATGGATGACATATAAACTTGTGCAATAACATGAACGAAACCATCTTTCTGTAAAATGTTCGTAGAAGGCTGAGGTATTTTCCTTATACCTTATTTAAAATACAAGAATGATTCATTCATAAGAATAATTGAAGAGTTAACAATGCAAACTATCAGATTATAGTCGAAAACCACAGTTATTAGTTAAACAGTTTCAGAACTGCAATGCAAGCGTTCGATTTGAATAGTTCGTTTCGCGATATGCTCATGTCCGGATAATATTATAAGGTTGTACGCATTTTGACATATAGAGGTTCATACATAGTGATAACAAACAAATACGCTTAGTCACACAGATGACACTATTTAAGAAATTACTATATGCATGCAATAATTTTGACCATAATAAGTTTATAAACAAATCATGTGAAATAATATTCAATTACATTAATTACGACCTTTAAAAAATACCCAATTTAAACATAAATAATTTGTAATTTGATTAACTAAAAAAATACACTACCGTTCTTGTTTATAGAATCGCATCATAAATAAGGAAAACATCACAATCGCAGTTTGAATTTTGGTAATCAAGATAGTTCAAACAGTAACATGTGAAACAATTAGATGATAGAGAATATGTAGTATAACTGAAGTGAAGCCACGTGATAAGGATAGTCGCCATCATACAGTTTTGAAAATTGAAACCGATGTTTGCTGCTAATTACTCAGCGTGTGTGACAGAACTATTAACAACGTGCTTCTTACTATGAATGTGTACGTACATTAAAACGTAACGGTATTTATTTAAATATTTGCAATTTTATATTCAGCTGTCGTGCGGAGTCTTTGAGCTGAACTTGTGCACATAATTTTACCGTGCCATTAAACGTCTTAACTGAACTTACTGTCACGAATTATTGCACAAGCGTTTCATAATTGCCAGTATTAACACACGTGTATGGTAGTATTCCTTTTTGTGTAAGTACATAAAAAAAAAGAATGATGTCGAAAAGATTCGCTATAAATTAAAGACGATTTGTTCATTCTTTTCCTTCCATTAAAAATTTTCATTTCCACATATTTCACATATCTTCCAATGCCTAATACGTCTACAGCGGTTAATAAACAACATCGATAAATTCTGTGAGGACGCAAAATTATAGAACAAATAGACAAGTCAAAGATTATTGTGTTTAGAAACGGTGGCCCATTACGCCAATATGAACACTGGACATACAAACATGTGAATGTAGAAGTTGTGTCTTTTCATAAATATCTCGGTGCATATTTCACGCCAAAATTATCATGGACAATGATAAAGGAGACGCTCGCGAAGCAAGCTAATAAGGATTTAGCAAGTGTATACAAATGTCAGAAATATTATGGATATTTTAACCCAAAAGAAGCTTTTAAACGTTTTGATGCAAGGATCTTGCCCAGTTTATGCTTTTCGGCGGACATATGGGATTTCCAGTGCGCAGAGTGCATTGACCGAGTGCATGATTTTGATGATATTGTAAACGTCTCGGTGGCCTGAACAGATCAGTGGCAAACTTCTTTGCGCTCAGTGAATGTGGCCGTTTACACATATCTGTGACCTACATGTTCAAATGTATTTCTTACTGGGTTAAAATTGTGCAAATGCCACCAAACAGATACACAAGGCAACTATGTCGAGTACTACGGAATCATGACACATCGGGTAGAACCAACTGGCATCGAAGGTTACAAGTCTATTATTTGAAAACTTGTTTGGCTACGCCTGGATTTCAAATGAGGTCAGAGACAAAAAATGTTAGTGAAATCATTTAAAACGAGACTTGAAGACTGTGCCTTGCAAAAACTCCAAGCTTATATAAACACATCCCCAAAGGCCGTGTACTACAGAGACTTCAAAACTTTATAAAATGTAGAACGATATTTATCAATTGAATTACCGTTTGTGCTCAAAAATTCGCTGTTCCGGGCATCAACTAATGGTAGAAAAAGGACGAAACTTGGATATAAGCCGTGAATATAGATACTGTATGTATTGTGTACTCTCGCAACAAGTTTATACAGTAGAAGACGAATATCATATGTTTATGTTGTGTCCATTGTATAATGGGTTAAGACAGACGATTTTTATTCCTCAGCGACTTAATCATCCAAAAAGTATATATCTGTTTAATACGATCTTATCAGACATTAACGACAAACATACATTATTGGTTGCAAAATATTTATTTCAATGTGACAAGTTAAGAGAGGAATTCATGAAAACTCACAACACTGCTTTTATAAATACTCATTTCGTCAGTATGAATCCTTTGTAAATATACATTTGTCATAGTTATTGCCATATATATCGTTATATATCCATAAAATATTATATTATTATAACAGTGTAATCTGTTTGTGTTCATCTACAATCTATATTTATAATGTACCAGTTTTGTAATATTCATTCAATAATGTTCTTTTACCACTTAAACTTGTATACTTTTATAATTACACTGCTGTTTTGTGGGCTTGTGGCTTTAAATTGCGGAATAAAATATTGTATTTTATTGTATTGTATAAAAAGAAATCATAAACGAAAGGGTCACAAAATAAGATTTGTTTTGGAAAATGCATGTAAATGACCTACCCGTAAATGCATTTAAGAAATTATTTGTGTGTGTTTTTTTGTTAATTTTAGCTGAAAATAGTACTAACCATTGATTGGTAAAAACATGACGACATTCTATTGGTTGAAATGGCTTATTGTAAAAAAGCTATTTGTTACATGGCGAACGAATAATGTTAAACAAAACTACATTTTGAAATCATATAAAAGATTAGGTTTCACTGTAAAAAATATGTTCCGCGAAAAGTCCTGATTTTTTTATTTAATACATATTTATTAACTTAATAGACTGGTAATACAATAAAACAGGGGGTCACCGTGCTAGTCATCTTAGCCCAAACTGTATATTATCATCCAAAATAGTTATGCATCCTTCCTTTATATTCATTCCGCATACATTAGGTCGATATGCTAACCTGTGTTCACATTCATTGCTGTCAATGACGGTTCTCTGATTATAAAATAAATCCACTTTACTCCCAGAATATGAACTTTCAATTGTTTATTCAACATTATCAATATGTTGTTTTGTATTTTATAAGTATTTATATCCAGTAATTATACTGAAGTATTTAAGTATTGAAGAAGTTTTGAGCTAAAGCTTTCTTGAATTTTCTCCGATCGCCATTTTGTTTTGACGGTTTGTTTGCGATCAGTTTCCAAACGTTTTTCGTACACATTACGGCCACGTGTTGATCATTGGTTAGTCGTTTTTGTCCGATAGGCCCATCAACAAACGTCCGGCCAAGATTCAAATCTTGTGTTTAGCTAGTCTTGATGTTGAAGAGGCTTTCAACAATAGAGAAGCAACCATTCAAGATGGTCCCGCAAACAGTAAACTTTTAATCCATTGTTTCCAGTCAATATAACACATATTGAGTAATTCTTTTCTGAACACTCTTTGAACGTACATTTTCGAAATTTTGACTATTTATCGCAAAACTGCGGATTTTATTCTTCTTGAATTCTACACCACATGTGGGTTTAAATCCTGTAACTTTGTAAACAATGTCTATGGCATCATTACGCGTATGCACAATCATGCTATTTTAAGAATCTGGGAATTTCGTAGAACTGAACGGACTTGCATGATTCATTTTTTTAAAGGTTACAAAAACATAACTACAAGAACGGTTATTTTTCATTGAATTTTGTGTTGGGGATATAATACATGCCAGTGCAATATTGAACGTTTGTCATTGAATATGACATGTATATCACATATACGGTAGAGTGGTTTTTAAAGATGATGGAACAAGCAGAAACTATTTACAAAATATTATTGTTGGACCAAAATGCTGCTTATAATTCATTAAATTTAAGCGTGTAGTTGCTTCCTATATAATACCGCTTTTATTGAATAGCATTGATTAATACGCTTAACTTATAATATAATTGAGATACATAGCATACTCGTATCAGTTGAAACGGTGAACTCAATGCTTTCAAAACTATATTTATATCTTCATACAAATACCACCAATATACCCCTTAAGTATGGGTGTTATATACGTGGCAAGTAGCTGTATTAGTATTATTATATAACAGTATTTTGTCTAAAAAAGATTAGTCTTCTTGTCCACCTGCGCGATGCAATATTAGACCAACTGGTAACTTAAACGTACTTCATGAATATTTCATTACTCCGGAACATTTGCAGGCCATTTGGGGGCAACATAAACGATTGACCACAGAGATATGCAATGATAGAAAACGGAAAGTTTATTGTGGTTGTTTGAGTCATACAGTTTGTAAAATTGCATTTAATAACCATTCTGTAATATTGAGGCATATTGTCTTACTAGAAAAAGAACACAATTATGGTTATTAAACTACCCAGTATACTGCGCATAAAGTAGTCCCGATTCTGAGTGGAGCATAGTAAAAGTAGTTCCAATAACAATTGCAAAAGTATAAGTCAAATCATGTTAGAATCGAAATACACTTCGCATTATCGTTGTTTATCGACTCTTTGCTATCATCAGAACTCATCAGATAACTGGCCGATAAACAACGATAAATCGATAATTATTTCATTAATTATTATTATTAAGACGTTATTTTCATCATGATTACTTAAAAGCGTACCCTCGTAACAAGTTGTATTATTTAGGAATATAAAATTCTTTAATTAAGAAATAGTTATCGACTTTGAGTTGTGCATCTGTGAATAAACAACGATTTTGAAGTCTGATGCGTAGGAATTAAACCACGATTATGCGTGCATCTGAACGATTATGTGTCGTTTATTAACAGATACACAACGCTAAAGCGAAAATTATTCTTATTCTTACAACACATCATATAATAGTTATTTAAGTTTAGAATTAAAATTAATTTCAGAATAACCGTCGATGAAACACTCTACATAATGTGGCATCATATATAACAGTAAATATTGTACATGCCGATATCGCCTAAAATATGACACGTGTTACAAACATGAAGACAACATTTCTGAATAAGTGTGCATCTGAAATCGGCGGCAAAATAAGACCGGCTATGCAATGCAATTGAATTTTCCTCGATTTGAATTATTATATTCTCTATTTCGGAGCTTGAAAAGGAAACATAATAAGTTAATTCGCAACACCTGTTTGTAGACACAGTCCTAATTACATCCTTGTGAGGTAAAATGATTTGATAAAATTTATAATGTGTAGACTTTGACTGAGACATTTAGGGATAATTTAAACGCATGAAAGAATGATACATGGGCATCATGGAATATAAGTTGAATAGGGTTTTATAATGCACAAGATATCTAAATTATATGTTTGCTAACGAAGTAACAAAACTTCGCAAAACCGAACTTTCATTTTACTATGGTATTTTACGTTTCTACTTTATTATTGTGTCATCGGTGTGAGCGATAAAACTATATATAAATAAACTATAAAAATATAAACATCAGAAAAAAACAAGCAGTGGACTTTGATTTGTTGATCTTTTCTAACAACCATTAAACAACATTGTCAATAGATATTCATCAGTTATTCACGCAAAACAAAGTTCAATTAATCATTCTGTGGGATTTACTATAATATGCTGGCATTTTACACCAATATTGCGTGACAGACACATATCAACGTACATGACATTAGTCTGTGATATTACTAGATATATTTCTAGAAACAGTTATGCAAAGTGAATGCGTTAAATTATGGACAAAATACAGGTCATGTATAGGTTTGTTTATTGGATAACAAACAACTTTACATTTTGCTTTGTATATATGCCAAGAATTACAGTTTTGATTATGCATAGTTTGTAAAACAAATTAATAAAATATGGAAGCGTTACTATAGTAACATCTTGTTCTGAGTAAATCTGTTGTACTGGTTTCGGGGTTGTGTCTTAGGCTTTGGGGTTTATTATTAATTGTACATAAATATATTTTAGTAGCTGGTTGCTCACTGGTGGTGATAGTTGGAAATATGTAGACATCTGAAGAAATGTTTCGTGCACGAACACATCCCATTTTCTGGTTTTATGTGAATTATTCATCATTGTATTCATACCGACACTGCTGGAACACTGCAAAGGCGGTCTTAGAGGCTGTAAGCCCCAGTACAATTGTGAAAATTTTGACTTTAAGTAACTGTAATATACATTGCATAGTGTTTTTTTGATTATTATTTATGCTTTATGAACTTTTACTTTTAAAAATATTTATTTTGAATTGACATTAAAGATAAAATTAGTATATTGTAACCTATAAACAGTAAAGAAAAAATTAAGTAAAAGGAGAAATGAACCCAATTATTTTGTTTTTGTTGCGAATGTCTTTAAACAACATTGGCAATACTTCACGGAAGTCATCAGTCCGTAACGGAACACAAAGTGCAATCAATCATTTTGTGTGATTTACCTAGAATGTGCTGACATATTTACACCAAGATTGCGTGACAGACGAATATCAACTTACATGACATTAGTCTGTGATATTACTAGATATATGTCTAGAAACATTTATGCAAAGTGAATGCGTTAAATTATGGACAAAATACAGGTCATTTATATGTCTGTTTATTGTATAACAAACAACTTTACATTTTGCTTTGTAGATATGCCAAACATTACAGTTTTGATCATACATATATATATTTTTTAAATTAACTATGAAACTTTACTCTAGTATTATTTCTGAGTAAATCTGTTGAACTGGTTTCGGGGTCATGTCTTAGGTTTTGAGGTTCATTATTCAATGTAGCAATTTGTAGATAAATATATTTTATTAGCTGGTTGATCACTGACGGTGATATTTGGAAATATGTAGACATCCGAACAAATGTTTCGTGCACGAACACATCTCATTTTCTGGTTTCATAACATTTTTCTGTATACTACTTTCTCATCGAAGAAAGGTGGAAGTTTATAAGCTTACCTTTCATGTTATGTTTCACAGAAGACAAGTTTACGTTTAGAATCTGTGTTTAAAGCTTAACTGTGATATCTCGAATATAAACTGTCATTGGTGTGCAACATATATCAATTATGGGTTTAAATGTTGAAAAAGGTACGGCATATTTATATCTCCTCTAACACCAAATCCTGTATCCGCGCCTGAACTGCAGAATATACTTTTAGCATCGGTGTTTGGATAGTAATTTTGGCCATCCCGGTGCAACACGACGGACAAAAGGCGATCATAAAAGCTCACCATGTGCACGTTGTGCTCAGCTGAGCTAAAATTTAAATCCTGATTGCTCTCTCATCAACCAGATAGGCAGTCCCAAGTCCATTCAACGTGACTAGCATAACCCAGAGCTCTTTAATTAACTGACAGAAATCCATAAAGTTTATAAAAACCTTACACACGAGTAAATACACTCAACACAATTATAAAATGGTCGTATATTTAAAAAATGTATAGTTTTGTTATTAACAATTGTAAGTGTTCATCTTTTGCTCATAATTAATGTTATTAAGCTTATTGATGTTTGATTTCCATGATTTTCTTCCTCCATGATTGTAGCATTAATGAATATGAAAGTTTTTGTTTTCCAATTTATTTCGCTGAAACCGTAATCACCTGGGTTTTATGTCTGATGCTTTATTAATGTTTTGACTGAACGTACTTTTTCTGTATGTGGTATCTGATAAAAAAATATATTTTAAAAATGTAACTATATACTAATATATGCTTATGTGTCAAAGCTGCATTGCTCTAGTCCGTATTACAATTCGACTGAACAAACAAATAGTACATTATTGATTTATTTATCCATTTTTTTATTTTGGTCGTTACTATTATAGTGTAAATATGCATGGATAATGTTGTATCACTATAATGGATGTTTCCTGTAAAACCTTTATCACGTCATACAGATATAAACTGTTACAACTTTAAATTGCATTCGCCATTCCACATCTGCATGTAATTTCATTTCTTGTATGTAACATGAGATCGACAGAATAGAATTTGTATAAATTACATACTGAATAAGTAGTAGAATTATTACACTTGCGATCTCACAAAATATACATTTCAGTAGTCGTCACAGGTGGTAGAGCAAGACGAAATCGCTGTACAGTAAGTCATGCATTTTCCTCAAACTATAAAATGTACATCTCACAACTTGTTTTAAACGAAGAATATTGGCGAATTAATGATACAAATTTCGCTAGCCAAACGTCCATGCATAGTATTCACGTATCCTACCGTGGTAAATCATTATTGTGCGTGTAATAGAATTGCTGGTCCCTGTAGAACAATATGTATATGTTGTGATGATCACGACATATAGAAATGTATTATTAATTTGAACACAAATTGTTTAGTACTCTGAATTTACCATGTGAAATAATGAAACCAAATTAAAAACGTAAAAGGTACACTATACATTATCATAAAACTGACACGTAGCAATCCGACAGAGACGGCTATTTATATGTATTCAGGAAAATAAACGTCTGACACTTACGAGGTATTTCAGTATTGTATTTACTTTTTAATTATTGGGTTCATAACTATCAAAGTGTTATTACAGCAATGATTTGTATGGTGACCGTTGTGGAAAAATGTATGATACTAGTGAAATGGTGGCAATGATTGGTATGGTGACAGTTTTGGAGAAATGTACGATACTATTGAAATGGTGGCAATGATTGGTATGGTGACAGTTCTGGAGAAATTTATGATACTAGTGAAATGGTGGCAATGATTAGTTTAATGACAGTTGTGGACAAATATATGATACTAGTGAAATGGTGGCAATGATTGGTATGGTGGCAGTTGTGGAGAAATGTATGATACTAGTGAAATGGTGGCATTGATTGGTATGGTGACAGTTGTGGAGAAATGTATGATACTAGTGAAATGGTGGCAATGATTGGTATGGTGACAGTTGTGGAGAAATGAGTTTGTTGCTCGTGATAGCGACTATGATAAGGATTAATGAGGATGAATAACATGTTTTTTTCCGAATGCATTCATTATTTGAAATGGTAGAATAATAATGATGAGGGTAGTAATGATGGTGACCACGGACTTGCTGGAAATATGTCGCATACACACGTACTAAAATTCAATTCTATTACTTTGTACTTTTTAAGTCAACAATTAAATCATGTAGAGAGCGGGACAATGATATATATGAAACTGAAAGTTGACGCTCCTTTAAGTTGAACTGAAAAAAGATAAGTGTTGGCACTAGGGATACATATAAAACATCAATTTAGTCGGAAATTGACACCAGTACATCTGAGTGTGACACAAACACAAATAAACAAGTGAATGCGTTTAATATGAATTTGAGTAATACTTTTATTTCGCATCATTTTCTTTTATTTACATTATTCTTTTATTTTTGAATTATGTTACAAAAAATTTGAAAATTGTCAGTTCGTCACTCTGTGAACAGGTACCTTTAAGGCAACGTCATTTTGATTTAAATCTAAAATAATATATCATATAAAGAGTTGAGCGTAACACTGTTGTTAATGCTAAACATGTCTGTATCAGATAAAATAGTTTCAAGCTCAAGCCTCAAAATGTCATGTTTTGTTAATCATTATTACAAAGTTTTTCTCTAACGCCTCTTCAATAAACAATTCACACCAAGTGCGGGGCATATAGGTGTCAGATAAATAGCGATACATAGAGTACACTGATGCACAAACAGTAATATGTTCAATTAATGTTGAGACGTTTCCTTATACCATATTTCAAATAAATACAAATAGTAATTTCTTTGAAATTGGTTTATTCATAACATAGTTACGGTCAAAGATTTAGACCTTAACATTGCGGCAAGTAATCAACGGTCTGGCGTTTAACATTGCGGCAAGTAATCAACCGTCGGGCGTTTAACATTGCGGCAAGTAATCAACGGTCGGGCATTTAACATTGCGGCAAGTAATCAACGATCGGGCGTTTAACATTGCGGCAAGTAATCAACGGTCGGGCGTTTAACATTGCGGCAAGTAATCAACGGTCGGGCGTTTAACATTGCGGCAAGTTACCAACGGTCGGGCGTTTAATATTGCGGCAAGTGATCAACGGTAGGGCGTTTAACATTGCAGCAAGTAATCAACGGTCGGGCGTTTAACATTGCGGCAAGTTATCAACGGTCGGGCGTTAACATTGCGGCAAGTTATCAACGGTCGGGCGTTTAAAGATTGTCGCAGACGGTATACTACTGATTGTTTAAACAGTCATGTACAATTTATCCATCAGGAAATTGTACGTTTATATGATTAAATCATTAAAAAAACCATTTGCGTGATATATATTTTATTCCTTTTGAATTAGTAGTATGCATTTTTTTTTCCAAGATGCGTTTGACTGTTACAAACGTAGAGCTAAAATCCGTTAATACGTCATATTACATGATCATTTCATAATACCGATTGTACTTTAATATTAGGTGCCTGCGAGAAAAAAAACGAAAAGTACAATATCTTATTACATTTTAAGAACTAGTTTTACTTTAAATCATAATAACATTTTATAATTACCAACATATAAACGTGATATCGAAACGCATGTATAATTTTTAGTTATGAGGTACACACAGTGATGAACTGGCGCGATATGGGCACTGATAATGTGGACAATTATACCTTGTAATACTTCGGTAACAGTATTTCCCGTGTGTATTCATAAAATGCGACGCTAGTTGGTGAGAAGATATATTATCGTGTATTGAGATTTTGTAAGTGTAACAGTACATATTGTTTCATATACAATGTATGCAACATATTATTCAATAACCGGTATTTGAAATATTGATCGTGTATACAATATATAAAACATATAGTTATGTATGTTAAATATTATATTTACTTCAATGTATTTGATATACCAAATATCCTAAATTCAGTGCATTGTTTACAAAGTACACTAAGATTAACATTTTTGCAAATAATTTAATCATGCTTATTCCATCTCATAGTTTGCATACATACGAATCTGTGATTGATAGATTTAGGGAAATTGTGACAAGACGCGTCAAAATGTCAGCAATTTCTTCAGAAATAGGATCAGTATATAGATTAACCTGTTTTGATAAGCAGAGTTAGGTTAAGCTGTAAAAATCATACCGATGAACCGTCTGCAAGCTCTAGTATCAATCATTATAATTGATTTTAATTGACAAAAGCGCGCATTTAATATTATGTTGAATTTTGCACTTCTTTAAAGCTGACTTGTACATACTATCAACGATAATGCACAAGCAATCGACAAATGACAAACTATTCAATGTATATTATATATTCAAATTTAAATTCGTATCAAAGTCGGATTGTGTTTTTTGTGTAGGTCTGTGCATGCTTGTTTATTATCCAAACGCTGACATGATGCAATACATATCATTGTGGCACTAGAGGCCTTCGTAATCGTGTTATATTTGATCTATTTATTAATAAAGCTTCGATAGGCACAATTGTAATGTCGATGAATAGCGTGAAAAGTCTGACGAGTGGGAAAATACACGTATCCGAGTCATTTTGAAAGCTTATTATGTGCTTGTCTAATAGCAATTGAAGGTCCGCCTACGCTGTGGTATGCTCCAGTCGGTGCTTTATATTAGCGACATCAATAGTTCATAATTCCAGGGCCCGTATTCACAAAGCATCTTAAGTATGTTTTCAAAATTTGTAAATTCAGTGCAAAATTTGAATGTTATTTCTTAACTAGATTAAACAATACATATGTTGTTGATATTCCTTACAAACAATGTTAATACTGATGTTATTTTAAAAACGTAACTCCATGCTTAACTGTTTCTGCATGGAATGCCTCAGTTGAGCAAATATCCGGCTTAAAGGAAAAGGCTAGCATTTAACTTAGGATACTGTGTGAATTCCAACCCTGGCCTTCACATTTGCCATTTGGAAGCAACACTCACAATAGCTTCATGTGTAACGTTCATTGACGTTAACATAACATTCAATAGTGTGCTCGTCCATTGTGGTTATTTAGTTGTCAAAAATAGTGTGAAATGGGCATCACATATGTGTACACCACAATGAAAAGACGACGACAGAGTTTTACTTAAAACACTATTCTGCAAAGCCAGTGATTGGTATATTTAACTTTTAAACGTTCTCTTAAGTGGCTTTGTTGCGATGTATATTCATATCAGTTTATTAACGTATTTATCTATTTTCTTTTTGCATTCATTATCATGATGTACATGTTTATTGTTTCTGACAGACGACTCACAGTAATTACATGTTTATCTGCAGGTCACAGCAGTTTAAACATTGTAAACAAGCTATGCATACCTTTACAAATCCCGAGCGCTCTCTCGCTAACCAAATAAGTAGTCATAAACCTCACCCCTAAAGTGACTGGCATAACCCAAAATAATTTAATTTGCGTTGATAAACCGTGACGTTTATACAAAACTTTACACACGGGTAAATAACTAAATTGTTTGTAGGTACATGTGGTATCTGATGATACAAAAATCGATTTAACGGTAATACCATACTAATTTTACTAATGTGTTAAAGGTCTAATTACCCAATCAGTTAGATAATAAGCACATATGGTTGAGCGCAGAATGCATAGAATTTGTCAAATACAGCTTACATGATATGTTTTGGTACCAATTTAAAGGTATATATGTAAGAAATAAGAAATAATACATTTTTTGCACTACTTTGTCTTAGTGGTTCCCAGCTTCATGCTTCATAACATTTGGCCCTTGTATTCGTGCACAAAATGGCAGCCCCCATGCCTGACAAAACCGGTGTGTTTATTCTAAGTTAAATAGTTTGAGTTACAACGTATATATATTTTTGACATGCTGATTTTTTAAAAGGTTATGGCCTTATATTTTCAACAATGTATGGTGATATATTTGAAAGTAGCTTGGTCATTGTGAAAATTGAGATCAAACTTCGGATATTTTATGTGTTACAAAGATGGAATTTATTTGTGCATGCGTAACCTTTAAGAACTTCCCGTAAGATTCTTCGTATGCAAAGATTTCGAAAATGGACTGTTATTAACACACTGTACTGGAAATATTAACTGCCAGTTGCCACCTTGACCCCATTAAGTGCTGTATTTTATGGGATGGTTGCTCTAGGGGGCCTGAGGGGGGTATATATGGGAAAATTAAAGCAAAATGCCCACCAGATAGGCAATTCAAGACCAATTGTGTTGTTGTTTAGTTTATTTTGACATACATTTTTATTAGTTTCAACAATTCTCTCATTTATGTCATAATAACTTGTGTTGTAATCCTGATTATTTAATTTTATAACCTGTAACTGCTAATAATACTCACAAAATTCGTGTCCGCACTATCCGCTGCATTGGCCATTATAACCGTCCGACCTGCCTACTGTGAATAATACCAATTTCATAATTTGTAAAGTTAACAGATCCTATTTAGTTCAAATTGTATTTTGATCAGGCTTTTAGCTGAAAAAACATGAAATGCACGCATATAACACGTTAGCCGCTCACGCCAACCTAGACCCCGCATAATGGAGTTAGCCGCATCAAAATATAAATCACCATCAAAGTTTGGTCTAATTTGGGTATGTTTTGAAAATGCAGTGTTAAAAAGAACCATGAACCATCAACTCATTTGTATAAAAGTCTGGGTGAAGTGACGAGTCATCAAAACTATTGAACTTCGCAACTATACTGGAGCGTTGGGGCGTGGCCGTAAAGCTGACACAGTCGTGTCCGTACCATCAGTGTCTTAAAAGGTTAGTACATGATTTTTGTCATGTATTCTACTATCTAGTGACTTCTTTTCCAGCCTGATATACTTCTCATCAACACCAGTAGGACAAGCAAGAGTTTAACCCTTGTGGGGACTCTCAAATCCGTTTTTGAACTGGACTGTTCGCACGTGAGCTCGACAATGTGAAGCCGGCATAGCGGCTAGCCTTATCGCAATACAAAAAACGTTGTAAGCTATTGTTTATGTACACTTATTGTATCTAAGTTACACTAGTTATCACAATGTAAATATGCACAACAAACCTTTTTATTTTTGCCACAGATAACACAGCAGAGAGTACCAGAAACAGATTGAAGATTGCAGGCGGCTGACCTCACACACAGGTTCAGGTGTGACAGAAGAATGTTAATTAATATCTGGCATTGACATTTTGGGGTCAAATTCTTATTTTGTTTTGTGAAAGCAAGTCAAATATGTTCATTGTTATGTAAACAAACCCTTTTCTGGGGTCAATTGGCATCTGCGATGATACATTTATATGGATTTTACCACCGAAAATGCAGAAACGTAAAAAAATTTAATCAAAACGGATTAAAAACCTATTCTGTAGCATTAAGAATGCCATTGGAAATTGTTTTCATTTCTGATTTTATATATTGTATCTGCTATGCAAATTAAAACTCAAACTTATGCTTAATTCTGAGTTAAAATAATGTTTTCCAGATGTACCCAAGTACACATTTTTCGGTCTTATTTTTTGCCTCAAAACACCATTATATGTGACAATTCAATTATATTTTTGTCCAATAATTATTTAAACCAATATAATAGGAATTTATAATCTTTATCGAACTAGATCAGAGTGATTAAAATTCTTGTTTCTATTCATATTTAAAAGGGCTCTGTTCATTTAAAGGTCTAATTACCCCAAAACGGAAGTCAGTGAGATTATAAGCACATATGGTTGAGTGCAGGATACTTAGAATTTGTAAAATAAAGCTTAAAGGATATGTTTGGGTATCAATTTAAAGGTATATATGTAATAAATAAATAAAAAAACACAGTTTTTGGCACTACTTTGCCTTGTTGGTGTCCAGCTTCATAACTTTTGGCCCATGTATTCATGCAAAAATGGCAACCCCAATGCCTGTCAAAACCGGTGTGTTTATTCTAAGGTAAATATTTTGAGTTACAATTTATAGACATTTTGGCATGCTGTTTTTGTTAAAGTAATGGGCTTATCTTTCCAACAATGTATGGTGATATAAAGGGGAGTAGTTTGGTCATGGTGAAAATTGAGATAAATTGAAGCTACGTTGCTCTAAGCCGTATGACAACGTTGTGTCTACACCGGCATGTAGAGTACAGAGGTTAGACCTGTGACGTCATCCTCTGTGCATAGAATGCGTATGACAATAAGACTTAACACAGCAAGTTAACATTACATTATTTATTTACTTCCGCATTCATTCACTTTGGTCCTTAATTTAAAAGTGTATGTATACGTGTTTCAAGTTGTTATTGTTCCCTTAAAATAATGTATAAGATGATTGCGTTAAATTGCCATCTAGTCATTGTTTTTTCAGTATGTTAACATGTTTCAAAGATTTGCACATTATAAATAAACATTAACATTTAACATTTGCAATTTCACAGCAAATAAATGTATGTAACAGGAGAACGACAAATGTTTGTTTTTAATGTACTGTATCGGTAGTTTAGATGCACAGGACCATCCTAAGCTTTTGTAAGCTGTAGAAATATTACACTTGCGATAACACATGTTGTATGATACAGTCGCGAGTCGCAAAGCTAGAGCACGACGAAATCGGATAATTTATATTTAATATAAAATATATAATATAATATAATATAATATATACTATAATAATATAATTTATATATAATATATAAAATATAATATAATATAATATATAATATAATAATATAATTTATATATAATGCATTTTCCTAAAAATACAAAAAAAATTTACAACATGCATAACTTGTTTAAAACGAAGAACATTGGCGAATTAATGATATATATTTCGCTAGCCTAATGACCATACACTTTACCGTTGTATCATATCTTAGTGATTACATACACTTTACCGTTGCACTCTATCTTAGTAATTACATTCACTTTACCGTTGTATCCTATCTTAGTAATTACATACACTTTACCGTTGTATCCTATCTTAGTAATTACATACACTTTACTCATGTATCCTATCATAGTAATTACATACACTTTACCGTTGTATCCTATCTTAGTAATTACATACACTTTACCGTTGTATCCTATCTTAGTAATTACATACACTTTACCGTTGTATCCTATCTTTGTAATTACATACACTTTACCGTTGTATCCTTTCTTAGTAATTACATACACTTTACCGTTGTATCCTATCTTAGTAATTACATAGACTTTACCGTTGTATCCTATCTTAGTAATTACATACACTTTACCGTTGTATCCTATCTAAGTAATTACATAAGTGTGCATTCTACTTTGATTACTTGTTGTGGTTTAAAATGTTTATAGTGATGATCACGACATATCTTATAGTTAGAACAAAAACAGTCCTATGGTGAACTAGGCGTAATAACAAAACCTATTAGGAAACTTAATGGTACATGCCAGACATAGTTAATACTATGAGGAGGAAAAAATCCGACAGAGACAAGTATTCACATTTATTTACTAATAATCAGTATCAGCAAACTACTTTTCTATCGAATACGTTATTTCCGTACTGCATTTACCTTTAAATTTTTATCTTGCTTCCTGACTAAAAGTGTTATTACAGCAATTATTAGTGTGGTGGGACTGGTTGAGAAATTGAGAATACTAGTATATAGTAATATTATTTGTTATCACCGTTACATGTACGCATTAATGATGTTGGCATTAATGATTCTGATGGTCTTGACCTAATTAAATGGAAACAACGGCGATGGTTTTGGAGACATGACATCGACAATATTGAAGATGAAAATAAAATGATTCAGGCCATTGTGATGATGCGAATTGCTGATTATGGTATGATTGTGATAATGGACAAGAAGGTTGTGCACGTGGCGTTGATGACGTTGGCGACGTTGACGACGTTGACGACATGTATCATTATGCGATGGGCTCTGTGACGATGGTTCCGTTTTCATTTACTATTTTGATGCTTATGAAAGCGACTTTGATAAGGATAAATGGAGATAAATTGTATGATGAGCGATGGTGAGGACGCGGTTTTGTTTTTCGTAATTTAGAAGTCGACACTTAAAATATGTATAGAGCGGGACAAAGATATATAAACATGAAATTGAAGATGACAATCCTTAAAGTTGGACCGAAACAGGGAAGTTTTAGCATAAGGGATAAATACAAAACTTTAATTCAGTCGGAAATAGACACCGGGACATCTGATGTCACACAAACACACAAAAACAAGTAAGATCTTAAAGGGGCGCATATTTATACGTATATTATGGATTTTGAGTTATAATTGTACATAGACAGAGATGTATTGTTTTATTCATAAAACAATTCAGACACGTACGTACATGTACTAGAATCAAAGTATTGTTTACCATGTATTACTTAAACATTAACAAACGCTTTATGTCAGGTGTGAAACAATGATTAATATTAGAGAGGCACATTAAAATATTAGCAAAATTAGGATGGCAGGTAAATTTGTTCAATTACATGACAATAAACATCAATAAACTGTTCCGTGGAAAGCTGAGGTATTTTCCTTATACCATATTTAATACCAACGATTAATGCATTCTTAACACTACATCGAAGTGTTAATACCGCAAACTATCAGATCACAGACGAAAACCACAGGTATGCATTGAGCAGTTTCAGAACTGCAATGGAAGCGCTTTTAATTCTGATAATTAAGATAGCTAGAAAATGTAATTAGTTAAGATGATTTATCAGAGCTGAACATTGAAACTGGTGTTTGCTGCTGATGACTCAACCTGTGTGACATTCAATATTTTAGCAATATGTCTCTTATTATGTATGCGTACGTACAATAAAAACTAACTGTTGTCACTGACATTTTTGCCAGTTTATATTCAGCAGGCAAGTGGAGTCTTTGACCAGTACTGAACTTAGATATTGTTCAGTACTTATTAAATACTTAAAGGAACGTGTTTACGTCTGTATGTGCTTTTAACGTCTTTACTGATAAATTAAAGCTAAGCTAAATAAATTATGTACTCTTAGGATGTATCATTTCCACCTTTATTCACACGTTTCTTTTATTTCTGAATTCAGTAACAAAAAACTATTTGTGTATCTTTGAACAGATTCCGCTAAGGCAACATCATGTCGTTTGCAAACTAAACTTATTTGTCTCATTTTTTGTTAAATATGTGTAATGAGCAAAATGTTTCCATTTACAAGTAAACGCCTCTTTAATGGACTACTGAAGTGCAGGAACATATGGATGTCAGATAAATGGCCATAGACGTTGTAAAACGCGTAATGCACGAAACTGAAACTGTCAAATGTTCATCGAATGTTGAGATATTTCCTTATAATGGATTTCAAATACAAAAACTCGCCATTTCTTGGAAATCCATTGAGTCACAACCATTGGCCCATATCATGTAGGCCTAGCGTGTTTTGTGCCTCCATACTTGCGGGTATAGGTTTATAACAACACATTATAACATTTTATCAGCACTCAGGCGTTTAGAGATTGGCGCAGACAGGTACAACGAACAGTTTAAACAGCGGAGTAAAACGTGTAAATCTAAAAGAACATTAAATCGCAATTTATTATACGCATCGGCTTGGGCAGTGGTACGCGTCTTCCTCCACATAATAAGGTAAAATGTATTTTATATTTGCCTCTAAATAAGAAATGTTAACAGTTTGATTTTGTCCATATTAGCGGCACGCCGTATATATTGTGGTTTTGTAGTTTTTAAATCATAACTGATTTTTAAATTTATTTTACGTGGATAGTTGAGCTTTTATTGAAATCTGATAGAATTAATTTGTTTGCAAAAAAAACCCCACCTCCCCAGCTATTGTGAACCGAGCAATTGATCCCAACACATTGAGAGCTTACTACGTGCTCTTGTGAGTAAAATATGTTTACTGTTATACACATGATTTCAATGTGCATTGGGTAATTTTGCAGCTTGATTTGTATATTAGTAACATTTGTGAAAACGCCTGCTAATGACAAAGTTAAATAACTTTGTTGCAACCCCTATGAATTCAGTGGTTGCTGACTCTTTCAGTTAGGGAAAACTGTCATGCCACTTTTTGCTCTTATTTCATGCCCACGATTCTACATGTAAGTCAAACGTATGCTCGTCTAAAAAGTATTGCCAGTGTTCTTGTCTATGAAAGTCTTAATGACGCTGTGAATGTGCAATCAAGAGTTAACAAATCGTGAGTCGCTGTCAGTGGGAATTACTGAGACAATGTCACTGAACATTCATGAGTCGCTGTCACAGTGAATTCTGGAGTTAATATCACTGTGAGCACTTTAGTCATTGACACTGATTTGCGTAAGTAGCTGTCACTCTCAATTTATGAGTCAATGCCTTTGTGAATTTGTGAGTTTTAAAGTCAATGACAGTGTGAATTTTGCGAGTCGATGTCACTGTAATTTCTTGAGTCACAGTCACCATGCGTTTTCTTTTGAGATGAAAAAAAACGTTATTGGTTCTGATTGCGGCGCTGCTTTCAAGAATAAACTGTTATATACATTGCTTAGTTTATGTTATAGTGTTTCAAAAATTAAAACCAACGTATGCATTTCATAAATGTGTTATATGGTTATTTCATCGCAAAATTCATGTGTTTCAACTGGTGTATTGATATGTTTTATTTTTACAATAATATTGCGTAGCATATATCGACATAACACTGTGTTATTTGAAACATGTTAAAATCTGATATAACAAATTGTGAAAACAAACCTGATAGAATATAACATTTTCAATGTGTCAGGAAATAGGCATCGTTTGTATAGTTTTTATCAAAACAAATGTACAAGGACAAATAATTGTGTAAATTATGTTGTAAGGCATAGATGCATGTATTTGATTTACTGTGTTAACATCAACAGCAATAGCATATTATTCAGTAAAAGGAACAATAATATATGAATCGATGAACATATTTCTCTTAATAATCATATTATTTATAATTCAAGAACGATACACTTGTTACGTTTGTAAATGTTTGATTTTTATTCAATACGGCGTGATGTAATCAGGTCTTCTCAACGAAATCCTGTTTATTTCATAGATAATCATTAAAAGGTGGCATATATTCTAATGCGTAAATCTATTTACAGTTACTTAACTTGTACGTGTATATATGGTTTTAAATATATGACATAAAACATATGACTATAACATTATATAATTGTATATATGTTCCATAGCATGTTTATTTTGTTGTGTGTCATATATCGTGCTAATGTTGATATTTTGCACCGAGATTATTAGTATAAGCTGTCAATTTCCTAACTTTAACGCTAATTTACATTCCAAATTTGTAAAATAAATACGGAGCCATGAAGAATAGATTCATCGGAATTGTGACATATTCATTTTTACAATATGCGTCAATATGTCTGCAATGTCTTAAGATATAGCTCCAATCGATTTATTAATTCGTTTTTATACTAGCAGATTTTAAGTGTTAAATTCAGTATAAAAAATCATGTTGATGAAATCGTGTGGTTCTGACTTTTTTCGGAGTTTTGAATTCCCATTGGTATATAAAACATACCAGTGCACATTTTGACGAAATTTTTTCAATGACATTTATAACACATATACGCTCGTATTCTAAAATTATATTGGAACAATTAAAAACTATTAAAGATAAATTATTATGTTACCGAAAATTTGTTATAAATCATTCACATCTAGCGTTTAGTTGCTTCCTAGATAATACGGCTTTGCCATTGTAAGGTACACTTGAATTTGATTCTAGCATGAAAATACTTACTGTTTATGTTGAAAACATATGTGACAGCAGTGCGTTAAAACTATATTCATATCTTCGTACAAATACAGTCCATATTCCCCTTTAATATGGATGCTATTTTCATGGAGGTTAGCAATAGTATTATTATAATTTACATGTAGAACCAGCAGGATAATTATCTTAATGGAAAATGACAATTTGCCTATAAAGTATATATTGCTAATTGAACTATAGTTGTGGGAACTTTCAAAACATATTATAACGTACCAGAAAACTAATTTGAACAAATCCTTTCTCAGTTAAACTCAAGCTGCTGTAGTTATTATAATGTCAGATGATTTATCCAAATATTGCGCATGCGGGTTTTATTCCATTCTAACTACTACACCGCTTGAAAACAGGTCATATTTCGAAAAAAGCCCCAAACGACAGTAAAAACTAGGGATGGCAAAACTAATCGAATATTCGAATATTTGATTAAATGACCACTATTCTAATAATTAAAACGCCGTTCGAATATTTGCAAATTTGTATTGCTTTAAAAACGTGATCATAAAAAGTATTTTTCTTTCAAATAGATACCTCGAGTTATACCGTGTTTTCAATAGAAGAGTCCCGTGTCATGTGTCAGACTACATGTAAGAGATATTGAATATACGAGTAGGTGTCAGCAGTCACTCGTCTAGTTGCCAGTAAGACACACCTTCTTCAGACAGTGTGAAACCTAAATTGTCAATTGGAAATAACAACTTAAACGTGAAACCGAACATTATCACAGAAGTGCGGTCACACATTAAGCAGTCATTATATCTTTGAAATATTGCTCAAATTAAAAGTCTGCTGATTAAGAGGTACGTATCCAAACATAAATGTGTGGATTAGGGATTATGAATAACTTCTTTAACAAAAGAATACTTAGAACCGGGACCTTTAGTTATTTTATATAATTCTTAACAGCGCGACATTAATTTATTCAAATGTTTGTGCAATTTGTTAATGAAAATGTTACTCGGTAATTGGTACTGAAAACTTATACAAAAGAGTTATAGTACGTCGACTAGATTACAAATATCAAACAGTTAATATGAAAATCTATGCGAATATTCGATAATTCGATTTAATGAAAATGAGAATATTCGAATACCGATTTTGGTATTCGATGCCTACCCTAGTAAAAACACCACAAAAGTTCACCTTTCTCCAATGAAATGCACCGACCTTTTCCAGACATACATGGGATACATGGGATATTAGTAATAACCAAAACGGCGTGACTGATATCGCTAAATGGCATGTAAACCAGAAGAGAAAAGTGAACTCTTTATTAATAAGCACTTCTTTCGAATGGATCACGGATGGATAAACAATGGCTATTTCGAGTAAGACAGTTTGTAAAATTGCATTCAAGAACCGTTTCGTAATATTTAGGTTTATTATATTACTTTGTTCAATGAAATGTTTACTCCATATTCTATTGATTATTTTCATAATGATAACTCAGCAGCTTGACACTCTTAACAAGTTGTATTATTTTGGAATATGTAATTTAATATATAATAATCGCTGAACCAATCAAATAACATTTATGTATAAGTCATATTATAATGGCACTTACTGTTTGTTTTAATAACCAATATAGTTTATCGTGTTTGAAATTGTCGATATCATACATTGTACATGAAAACCGATCAATGCCCTTAATGTTGGCAAAGATGATTAAACTGTTACGTAAAATAAGGGTGGTTATTTGTGTTTGTAGTATTTAATTTACCAAACTCGTATATATTTTATTTTTAAATGTCATCTTACGATTTATTGTATTGTGTTTACTTAAAAACATAATATTTAAGTAGTATGCATACTTATACATACTATTGATAAACACAAACATGCAAATACTAATATATTATCTTATTTACAGTCAATATTTATACAATCTGAACCAGAAAATGATTCAGCATTATGTATCGTCATGAACATCACTTAGCAAATATGTCGTTTCAGCTCTCTTTATATATTATATCCATTAACGTTTCGTAAAATTTTACTTTATTACACGAACCAAAGGCCATTTAAAATAACAGTAAATAGGAGGGTTTATTTAAGTTCTATAATGGCTGATGCTTAAACAACACTAAGTGCATAATTGCATAAGCTAAACAGAACCTAAACAGTACAACGCTATCGTCAATATATGCACATTATGGATTACAATGCGTGATTTGCACAGTATTTTTTTTATATTTATTTCATAGTCGCTTCAAAGAGAGCAACATTACATACATTCAGACGTATTGTAAGTTTAACGCCTGATGTGTCTGGGGTTTCATATATCTTAAAATTTAAAACATACGCTCTAAAGCAATTCTTGAGAAAACTGGTCTGATATAATAAACCATCCCATCCCGCGACATTAAAATAGAACAAGTTATTATAACGGTCTAGACATTCGTTCGCCAATGATACGAACATAGAACGTGAGAACACGGCATTGTCTTTATGAAAGACATAGTCACAAAAGTTCGACGCAAACTTGATGGCGTTTACAAGCATACACTGGAAGGATTTACTATGAATTGTATTACTAAAGTAAGCAGTGAAGGAGAGGACCTTCTATAAAATTGTATGAAATTTCATACGTACACGTATATAGCTATATACAAAACCTTACAGACGGACCTCACAATTACCTACCCCTTTTAGACTACTCGTTTAACGTTCAATGATAAACTTGTGTGTATCGTGAGCAAACTCACGATTTTATTTCAAGAAAACAGGTATACTTGTCCTTATTATTACAATTGCGCGGAATGTGTTCACTGGTGATCCAGTTAACACTTTTCATAGTTTAATTTGTAATTTATATTCACATGATTTAAAGAATGACCTTATTTACTCGGAAGTCAACGATATTTGCATTGCAGTTTGAACTAGTTTTGAGAAGTAGCATTTACAATTCGCAAGTAAACCAACACGAACTCATCTGTAGCGAATATATGGAAAGGAATGATCAGAGTGTTAGCAATCCGAATGTTTAACGTGCAAACTGTCCATGTTATTATTATTATATGTACATCATTCTGCTCTCATAATGGTTTAGTTATGTTATGGGAGATCCAAGATATAGGACACCCTAATAGGGAAAACTGAAAACTGTGCTTTCCACGAATTAAGCCTGAATAACTATTATTGTGCATCTATAATTAGAGAAATATTTTCATGATTTCTTTAGCGCTTCATCTGATTCGAAGGCAGGTGTAACTTCGGTCGCGCATTGGTTTACATAATAATTGACTCATTATGATATTAACATATAACCCACTTTGCAAAATCGGAACGCCTGTTGTCCCTCAAGATTTGGTCTAAAGCCAACGCCGACGTCGTTTATTGAGTTGAATCAGATAACATCAGTAACATCAAATTCGTTGAAATTTTCCAGCGGAATTTGGACTGTGCAGGTGGCCCAATCCCCATCCTAACAGTGGGATGCTTGCAATATACAACCAACTGATTAAAATACATGTAAAACAAGTCTTCAATACAAGGTATCTCCCAGAAAAAAGTCAACATATGTCGTGATCTTTTTTTCTGCTGGAATCATTTTCATCTACTACTCGCGCATCGTCGCAAATTTGTTGCCATTTGTTTTAAGTAATTCAAGATAATGCATGTACGATAGTATATATATACGGAATGAGCATGTATGTAATACTGTTGGAAGACAAAACGACAAAAAGACCAATACATACGTTGCTTCATAACTACTGAAGGAGATTGACATTTGACATTTAGTTTTATAGAAGTCTCTTAAAATACCTTTAGATATCTACGTTTTACTGGTTTAAAGCTGGAAAGAAGCTTTTAGCAATGACTAAAACTACAGAAACTTGACTTTTGCTTTGAACAATCAAACTTTTGTATAAAAAATCCGAACACAATCATACGAGGGGCGTTTGTTTAGTTCCAGGAAAAGTGTATTTAATGTTTCAACCTTTTTTTGCAGATATTCAAGTTCACTGCTTGGCAATATTTTATCATTTTTTCTTTGGATGTCATTGTACAATGGCATTGTAACTGTATCTACGGTGAGGCCAGGAAGTGCTACCCGGCGCAAGTTACACGTCGCGTCAAAAACATCATCAAAATAGGGGACATACATGTATTGTCACTAAAATGTCAATTGTATTTCACTAATGCACGTCCTTTTATGATTGTATTGCGCAATGTGATATAGTATGTTCAAGTAATGATATACTTTAAACATTCCTACAAGCCTTTGGTCAACGTTAGTCGCCATATTATATTTTATTATTGGAAGTACCTGTGAAATGGCAGAACATTTTGATCAAATTTTTGGTGGTGCCAAAAAAAGAGACATCAGCCATGAAAACGATTGCAATTGCTTATAGAGAAAGATGTATGTGACAATGTTGAATGTATACATAGAATAAACGTCCAAGTTTGGCTATACTAGTACCGTTTATAATCACGTGCCTGGACGCGGTCAAATAAGCGCTACGCAATTTCACGGAGACGGGCTATTACAAGAGGTTTTAAAGCAGGATAGAGCAACACAAAACGTGTATATTATAAAACACACACTATTCGGAGAAAGAGTATGCATGTTTAACTTATGTGTACACTTTGATTGATACAGTGGGATTTTATTTTTATTTTGTGCATACGGTCAGTGAATAGCCTTTGCTCCCGGTTGCCATTACTTGTATTGCTAAGGAAGCCGTGTCATGTGCAACGATACTTCATTACTCTTGTAATTAGGTTTTATAAATGTATGAAACATAATTAAATATGTCTACCAAATGCGAAGGAATTTGAACACAAATACAAGTTATAGAAGACTTTTCCTGGAACTTAAAAAAAACGCCTCTCGTACTTTTCAGCCGGCATGACGTTCTACATAATGTGGCATCATGTATAAGAGACTACAATGAACATGCAGATATCGCCTTGAATGGCACATTGTACATACATGAAGAAAACACGTTTGAATAAGTTTGCATTTTGCAGCTAAACGTGGCGGACAAATTAGACCGGCTATGCAATGCAATCGAATTTTCCTAGATTTAACATATAATATTCTCTTTTTTACCACTTGAAAAAGAAAAAATGCAATAATATAGGTAAGTTCGCAAAACCTTTACACCTAAATTACACCCTTGAAAAGTAAAATGAGTTGATACAATTGCTAGTGCGTAAACTGTGACTGAGAAATTTGCATAACATTTAAATGCATGAAAGACGATACCTAAACATCCTGGAATATTAGTTGAATAGGGTTTCATAATGCACAAGTTATCTTATATGTTGGCTAACGAAAAACAAAACATTGCCAAATTGAATTTTAATTTCGTACCTTTCTTTTTTCATTTTCTGTTTTTTTCTTCTATTGTGTTATTGTTATTTTCAGAGATAAAACGCTGGCATAACACGCTGATGTATTATTAAATGACATTAACAAACCATCATTCCGAAATCCATTATTGTGCTTATCCGACAACCATTAACATTTTTTAACAAACTCGTTTCTCGTAAACTATTGATGCACTTTCAAACCGCTCTTTAATAAAAAGGTCAGAAAAACAAGCAGTGGACTTTGATTGGTTGACCTTTTATAACGACCAGTAAACAACATTGTTAATAGATATTCATCAGTTCATCACGCAACGCAAAGTGCAATTAATCATTGTGTAGGAATTTCTCCGCAATCTGGCATAAATTCGACTTTTAGTAACTGAAAAGTACTTTCTCATCGAAGGACGGTAGATTTGATCATCTTTCTGTTCTTATTATGGTTCACAGAAGATACGTTTACTCTTAGAATTTGTGCAAAAAGCTATAGTTCTAATCAATATATGCTCTCTAATATCTCTAATATTAACTGTCATTTGTTTGCAACATACATCATTTATGCTGCAACATACATCATTTTGTGCGTGTATATGTTGATACAGGTACTGAATATTGTAAATTTCGAATATTAACTGTCATTGGTTTGCAACAGATACAATATATGCCTGTATTTGTTGAAAAGGGAACTTAATTTTCTGTATCTCGAATATTAACTGCCATTGGTAAACATACATAATTTATGCGTGTATATGTTGCAAAAGGTACTGAATAGTGTATATCTCGAATATTAACTGTCATCGGTTTGCAACATATATCATTTATGAGTGCATATGTTGCAAAAGGTACTATATATTGTATATCTCGAATATTAACTGTCATTGGTGTGCAACATATATCACGTATATGTTGCAATAGGTACTGCATATTGTATATCTCGAATATAAACTGTCATGCGTTTCAACAGATTACACCAAATACTTTATCAGCGCCCGCACCGCAGAATAGCACTTTATCATCGGTGTTTGGAAAGTAATATTGGCCGTGTTGGTGCGACACTTCTAATTAATATCAAGCAGCGATAACTGGGGTCATATTCCAGGAACATTTAAAGCTTACTTAAACATAATATCACTTAATTTCCTATTTGTGTAAGTTGATATTCTTAACAAATGAGTGAATCCAATTCCAGTTACGTAAATAGTAGTAAATAATAATAATACTTAAGACTTAAGAATAAAGAATATTCTTGAAACTGTTCTGCTCTAAATAGGCTTTTAGTTAGAATTGTACTTGGTATTCTCGTTATAGAGATCCATAGTACATGGTGTGCACTTGATAATCATATTAAGTGATATGTCTTAAGTACCAAAGCTTTGGTGAAGTTATTACATCTGCAATTTCCAATATTAGAAATCGAACGTCCCAAAACTTAAAGTAACACCATTCACAAAAGATACGCGATACATATGTTACTTCGTTTTAAGGGACCTGTTACCAGATTGAAGAAATAACAATTTCCGAACATTTCACAGAATCTAAAAATAAAATAAAAGTGTATTTAAAGATATGAATAACATTACTGAAATAGAAATATACTGTAAATACCGTTTTGTAAATGAAAAATCATCAGTTGAAATGGATAAATTAAATTATAAAGTGTTTGTAACGCTTAGCGAGGTTATAATTTGAAGCGTTTCTGTTGTTGTCGATGAAAACACGTGAATCACTTATATAAGTAGCAACATACATGACTAAGGTAAATCGGAATGGCTGAGAGGTTAACGCGTTTAACTTTTGATCTGTAGGTCTGAGGTTCGAACCCCGGTGGGAGCAATCTTTTTTTCCCCCCTTTTTTATAACACTTGTGCTCTGCGGTTCTAATGTTTTAATTAGTCAAGTAAAGACGTTTAATGGCGTAATTCAAAATATACACAAATCTGTGAACACGTCCCTTTAAGATAGAGTTGTGCACATATTTCTACCTTGTAACTGTCTTCTTAGAGTTTGCATTCATGCGAAATAGATGATAGATAGAGTCAGGAAAATCGTGACATGTTTTTATACAATATGCGTCAAAACGTCTGCAAATTCTCCATCAATAACACAACCCTATTGATATTATTTGCATTTCAAAGAACAATTTGATAAAGATATATTCAGCGTAAACAGGTATATCAGAAGAAAATGTTAAATCGACAAGTACTGAATACTTCTCAAGCACTGCTATTCACATATTAAAAAAGCATCAGTGCAGTATTTGGACGTATTTCATTGAGTACCACATTTGTTGCACACACTATATTTTCCTTATTAATACTTGCCTTGTACGACAATTGCGTATTGGCTTATTGTACTTAAGTAATCATGTTCGCTTCCACCCCATTTAAATCCGCCTATGCTAAATGAAGCATCAATGAAAAAGGCGATGTTGTATCAATGTCACGTTATATCCAGATAAAGATTGTTCAGGTTTGTTTCTGACATGCTAACCGAGTAATTATTGATAGAAGCTGCTCCATTATACAGCAATATTAGAAGTGCTTGGGTGTTATATATGGTTTCTCAGCTGGTATTCATAAATCAGCTAAGGAAAATTTTATTTTCACATTTAACAGCGATCTTTAATTAAAATGTTATATATGAAATTTCATTACTTGTTTTTAAAGTAAAACTAATAGGAATTAAATATTCACTTCTTCACTAAGTTAGAATAAAATATCTTAATGCAAATTGCACAATTCATGTTAGAGCCACAGCGAGGGCTTTGAATTTCATTATCGTAGGTCATCTGCAAGGTTTTAACTAAGGAGCTTTGTTGATACTGGGCCTGATCCAGAACACTATCCCAAGATTATACTAATTTTCAATTTGGCGAAGGGACATTACTGTTGGACTTGTAGATCTTGTGACAGGCCTAGAATCACCTTCAAATAGTCTCTTTAGCGACATGGGTATTTCCGTCCGCTTTTATGTCGGAGACCCAGGTTCGACCCCCAACACAAGGTGCTCATTTCTTTTTTTCACTTTGAATTAATCCCTCAGGGCCAATCCGGACAAATGTTTGAACGGACGCTTCCGAGTCACGTAATAGGCTTATTATGTATCTCAGACTTTTGGTCTGACAACATGTCAAAAGTTGCCGGACCGAAAAAACCTTGCCGGACCGAACAATTCATGTAAGTATGTATACATGTATACACTAACGTATGTTCGTGATCTAAAAAGCAAACATATTTTACCCACCGTTGTCATTATTGTTTTAATTGATATAACACTATGACATCACAACGCGCAAAATAAAAACAAAATCCGAAACATCCGTCCAAATTTAATGTCTGAGACATACACACAAATTCTATTTACATTTAGACATCCCGAAAACCGTCGGCCCTACGGACATAACCGGCATTTTTTAAGTGGGTCCGATATTATTTCCTAAGAATCGGTCCGACCGTCCGACAGCTTTTTCAAGACTCATTTCCATATATTACCGTATTACAAAATACAAAACGTCGGAGCAAGTGAATATAGTTCCGTTATATCGCGATCTCCGATAAATCGCTAATCGGCCGTGATTACGAATTTTTGTTTTCATGTTTTATAAAAATTTCATATTACACCAACTGCCGTAAATACATGTCGTTTGGTCTGGATTACCGCGCCTTCATCGCTACTTTATTCAGTTAAACTTGTTTTGTGCGGCAAACTATAACCCGACTTGCGCAACATCAAAGTGTACGCTTGGCGTCACCAGCTTACATTGCGCATGCCACCCATGACAAAGTCTTTTCACTGCAGTTGCTTTAATTAACAGCCAATTGCAACCATGGTGTCAACCAAAGATTGAGTAAAAATATGCGTCATACATACATACACTTAATTGTGGTGTTTTGCGCTACGAAACGTTTTTTGCAAAAGTATTGACTTCACTGTTCTTTGAGCCACAAACTGTTTTTATATCACGGTCAATACATCCACGCTTTCCATGTGGATGGCATGACGACGTGATTGTCAGCATAATTTTAGCGGGCTTTTTAGCAAACCACGGGTTTTACATGACAAATTTGCGCATATTAAGATATTAAGCGAGTGTGGTAATTTTGCAAACATAAATATTTAAAACCGTGTAACTTTGTATATTTATCAAATAGTATTCAATCATTGTGTCGCATGGCCATCTAGATCCAACGATACTCAAATACTTAACCATCATTTATGCCTAAGATACTATTAAATATATTTTACGTTACTTATGTGTTCTTTTTATGAAACATTAAAAGGAAATATGTATATTATTTAGTTAATAAAGGATTATCTAATGAAATTAAAACAATATATTCAGCAACACAAAACATGATGCTTAGTGGGTGATACATGCATCGAATAATCGGTACATGCACGGCAAGAAACTTTATTAACTAGTGATCTTTCTTAGAAGAATGCATGCGCATTCCAATTCTAAAAATATTTATGGCTATATAAATTATCGTTGAGTTGTAACGAATATGCCAGCGACGATATGTTTTACAAGCTTCTTAGACAGTTAGTTTATATATCGTAAACATTCGGCAACTCAATGTTTGACCTGACACTGTTCTATAACCGAAGAAAATTCACTCCGAGCGACCTGTCATTTCGCCCTAGAAATACGTGGACTATATAGGACTCGTCTGATATCACATGATGTCAAAGGTCACCTAACATATATTCTTTTTTTATCTGATTCCGGCGATGTTGATAGTGTACACTCTGACAATGGATATATGAAACGTACAATATACTTCCATTACCGGTGTTAACTACCATGGGAGACAAAATGATATAAGAAAACGAAATCGTATTATCAAACGCATGTGTAAATCATTGTCTATAGTGTTTTACCAGTCAAGACAGAACAGTTTATATAAAAAATAAACGTAAGTACGATTATATATTTCATGATCTTTTCTTGCGACTATATAACTATACAAATGTTGCGAACATGTGCATATTGTAAATACACAAAACAATATGATAACACTGAAAATTATTCGCCCTTCCACAACGCATAATGAGTATGTAACGAGAGAACGAACGAAAGGGATTTGTATAAATTAAATGCTGCATATGTAGTAAGGATGCACATGCCCATCCTATCCGTTTGTATACTGTAGAAATACTAAACTTGCAATCCAACATGTGATATGTTACAATCGCTAGTCGCAAGCGCTAGAGCAAGACGAAATCGAATTATCAATCTACTCCTACTACTGCCATTACTTTTTAATGCACTGTCCTTAAAATATAAAACTGCTAAACAACGCATAACTCGTTTAAAACGAAGTACATTGGCGAGTTAATGATACATATGTATCTAGCCTAATGTCCATGCACTGCATTTATGCATCCACTCTTAGTAATTGCATTAGTTTGCATATAATATCATTACTGGTTGTTGTCGAAAACGTTTATATGTAGTGATGATCACTACATATCTTAATGCATTATAAACTTGAACAAATACACTTATATAATTTTCGAGGCATAATAACAAAACCAACTTGGAAACTTACAGGTAAATGCCAGACATAAATATTAAATTGAACAGTCACAATCCGACAGAGACACGTATTTAAGTTTATTCGGGAAAAACGTTTTCTATTACGAGTAATAGTCATATTGTCAAATTACTTCTATAATGAATACGTTATTTCGGTACTTTATTTTCCTTGAAATAATTATGTTACTTCATGACAAAAAGTGTATTAACAGCAATTATTCTTGGGGTGGGAATGGCTGAGAAATGATGATACTAGTATCGGGTGCTATTAGTTGTTATCACCGTTACGTGTACGATGACATTGGTGATTCTGGTGGTGTAAAATATCACAGGATGGACAAAATGGCGATGTTTTCGGAGACAGTGAATACAGATGAACACAGATGTGTAAAATACTGATGGTGCGACTTGTTGATGCTGTAATCATTGTGATATTGGTGGTGATGGTGAATGTGGCGTTGGCTATGATCAACAACATAGCAGTTATGTCGTAAACGGCTGGTATCTTTATGCGATCGGCGCTATTGTGATGGTTACGTTTACATTCATTATATTGGTGGTAGTGAAAGCGACTGAGATAAGATTAATGATGATAAATAGTATGATGACGTGATGATGGAAATATGACGCGTACGAACTTACTAAAATTCAAGTGAATCACTTTCGTTTGTAGTTAAGAAGTCGACACGTCAAACATGTAGAGTGTGTAAAACTGATTATGTGAAACTAAAATATGACGCACGTTTAAGTTGAACTGAAACAGGGAAGTTTTAAAAGGAGTGATGTATCTAGCAGGAAATTGACACCTGTATATGTGTTGTCACTCAAAAACAAGCGTATGTGCATGATGCAAGTCGCTGAAGATCGCAAAAGGGGACTAATTGGTTATTTTATTATGGGTTTTGAGCGATAGTTTTAGATTTAGCAATACTGTTTTCTATCATACAACACTTCATACAAGTACGTTCACAAGAAAAAGCATAGTTTACTATCTATAACACAATTATAAATATAATATATTTGCAATTTCTGTTGAAAGGAAAAGCTAATTGTCAAGTGATAAACAATGTATATTGAAAACTTTAACATATTTGAACAAATAAAATGACATGTAAACTTGACAATAACATGAAAAACAATACAGTTAAATCTTATTGAAAGGCTTAGGATTTCCTTATATCATATTAAAAACAAACAGATAATCCTTCATAAGAATATCATTAAACTGTTTATACTACAAGCAATCTGATAATAGACAAACACTACTGTTAAAGTTGTAATGAATTGTGAAGTTTGAGAACTGCAATAGAAGCATTCTATTTACATAGTTAGTTTGGAGATTTGCACATATCCGGTAATTTAATAATGTTGGTACCCTATTGTAAAGAACCAATGGTTAGGACCTTTGATTTATAAAATGATGTCATATACATTGATAACAAACAGCTACGGTGATTCACACAGATGAAACTATTAATGCAATAACTAAGTGCATGCAATCATTTGGATTATTTAATATAATGTTCGAGTATACAGTATATAAAACCTACAACCATGTATGCTAGATATAGTATCTGCTTCAATGTATTTGATATATCAAATATCCTAAAATCAATGTAACTTTTACAAAATACACTAAGATAAATCTGTTTTGCAAATCATTTATTCATGTTATTTACACCTTATATGTTGCATACATACCAAATATCGGATACTATTTCAAATCAATACCATTTCTGTTATTTTCGAGATTTTTAAAATATTGAAGTATGAATATGATTAAAAAGTGTTAAAAGGTTTAATGAAACAAAATTAATGTTTATAAACATACGTTTTAGACATAAATCCCTTCTGACTTATTTACATAAAACATTCCATTTGACGTAAATTTTGCTTAATAACGATGCTTTTTTCTCTTTTTTTACGTAAATCACAAATGATTATTGATCTGGATAATTTGACTCTTCAATTCAGTCTCATTCGAAGCTGCATCTTTGATAAAGAATAGTGATAAAAATATATGTTTAAGTCAAAATGTAATGTTCTATATACAGTGTCACTTCTTATAGGTTTTGTAATATCGCCAAAAACATTTCTTATATAACTCCGATGTGTTTCTTCAATAACATTTTGAAATACTTGATATTTTGTAAATAAACGTGGACGTCTGTCGATTCCAAAGATATGTGGCGTTTATATTGGTTTGCTACACTTGTATTAGCTGTTAAAATAGTAACATATATATATCATGAATCACCGTGTACGAATCCGTGATGTATATAGTCATGGAAATTGTGACAAGATGCGTCAAAATGTCTGCAATTTCTTCAGCAATAGAATCAGTCTACAGATGAAATGGTTTTGGAAAGGACAGTTGGGTGAAGTTGTAATCAGTGTAAACAATCACACAGATGAAACGTATATAAGGGATAATTTCCATTTGTAATGGTATTTATTCGTAAAAGCTTGAATAAATAATATGGCACATTTTGCACTATTTTAAATGAAGGTGACTTTTACATAGCATCAATGATATTGCACGAGCGGTCGCAAACAGTCTTCAACAAATGACAAACATTTTAATGTATAAGGTATTGTTAAGGTGAATTCTATATCAAAGTCGGAGTAGTTGTTGTTGTTTCTGTCAGTCTGTGTATGCTTGTTTATTATGCGTAAACCACTTTCAAAACAATCCTTTAAATGTTAATGTTGCACTAGAACCCGTCGTTATCGTGTTGTATTATATATTTTTTTAAATAAAGCATTGTGTCCGAGGCCACAAAATCAAACATCAAAACACTGCGAATTGTAAGTTGTTATCAAACAGACATGTTGTTTTTATTATTGACCTCTTGAACAGACGTCACATATTGTGCAATCATAAGTATCAGTGTTTGGTGTGTGCGTTTGCATATTTAATTTTGTTTTGCTTCTCTGTTTGTTTGTGTGTTCATACTACAATTATATCCGGCTATAAATGATGTATACGCAATGGTTTGTACGATAAATCAAACAGATGCTTTATTATTTTTCTATTAAAATACTAGAATTTACTTTATGTCCGCATTATTTTCCGAAAGTTATTTGTCTTTCATTCCAAGTCACTTGTTAATTGCTTTCTAATAAAACGGCGTTGGTATACTATATAAGAGTATAACTATTAGGGGAAGACTACATGTAAATATCAAAAGAAGCCACAGAGCATTGGAACATATATTTATGCCTTACAAATATGCGACAATATTCCCCTTGAATGTGGATAGTATTTTCTTTGATAATTAACATAATTATTATTGGTATTTTTAACATATAATACAAACACTGTGATTATTCTCGTAACTGAATCAGTGCAATGTACCAGTAAAGAGTAAACTTTGCTAATTTAATTATAATTTTTGACCGATCGTAACGTACACGACAACTAAGATTCGTTTCAAAATAAAACTCCAGCAGCTTTAGTTCTTATATCGAACGCAACGCTTTGATTAAGTTGATTATGATTTATTACAGATATACTACCTGGCATGACATTGGTGTCAAAACAAATGGGTAACCTCTCCATTGAAATAGCCCTAAATGCACCCTCTACGTTAAATCTACTCTTTTTTGGTGAATGCATGTATACAAACCATGCGAATAGGGCAATTATGAGTTAAATTGATTAAACAAAAAATTATGCATTGAACATAAGCTGGTGTCAGGTATATAACGGCGTGGTAGACTTTTTAACAAATGCAAACGTTAACTAAAATGAAAAAAACAATTTTAGACAGTATTAAAATACACATATTTCACATCTGAAAAAAAGTACCGGTGTTCGACCAATGCGTGTTGATTGCATTGTCGGTCCGTATTTTTTAAAGAAAAAATTCCCAAAAATGACAAATACTGTTTATAATACACGAAAACAACATAAAATGCCTAAACACACGAACACCAATACGAAGAGGTTACAAGTACCTTCCAATTCTGACCACCGCCAAAAAGTATATTTAACACCAGTTTTTGGCTAACACAGTTATAGATAACAATACATTTGGGAATCATTTTAAGTTGAACCAAACTCTAAACATGTCAGGTTTTAATGAAACAAATGGAATAATGATGTAAAATACCGCGGAAATAGGCAAACGGAAACCAAAGTTAACAACAGTTTTCACTACTTCTAGGAATAGTAATAGTGTGAATTCCTTTCTGAAATAGCAGTACTATTTCCATAATGTTACGTGAAACCAACCAAAATGTATCAGGCGACAATAAGCTATATATCGACAAGAGATGTGTTCTGACGGAGAGGATGCATGTTGGGCTATTTTAACGGAGAGGTTACCGATTCGTTTTAACAACGTATATAAGGTACTTTCGAATTTGTCCTAGTTCTGCAAGTCCAAACATTACTGACAGGTACCAGTGTAATGCCAATGAATACGAGCATGATGTGTATGTGTAAAAACCGTTCCGAGTATTTTTATTATCTGTTTGTCTAGGCGACATCAATAGTTAATTATTCCAGAACATCTGCAGGCCTTTTGTAAACAACACGCATAATAGTTTCATCTGAGAAGTTTAACGGCGTTTGGTCGTTGATTTCGGTTATTTGTGTTCAGTAAACTGGCGTGAATTAGCATTTAGCAGGTGTACACCAAACGAACCTATGGAACAGTCCTTAAAATAAGTGTCAGCGTTATCGTAAACTGGTTAATTGAAATAAATTATTTTCACTTGAATATAGTGTAATGTATGTCCGAAATATCGCAATTAGCAACAATAATAATAACATGTCCGTAAACTTGTTCAAAATGAAACAATGTCCTTTAAAAGTGACATAAAATTGACAACACCTGTGGATGAAAACATGCAATCGGTGAGGTATTATTCAGATATTCAATTATATTACAAGTAGTATTTAGTATACATCAATGAATCATTGCTTTCTGCCATTCATACATACTGTATTAAACATTCAAATACAGGTAAGCGTATTCGCTACTAATGTGTGCTTTGTACATATTATACTAGCAGCCGGACTATTTCTAAACACTCGGCCGAATTCGGCAATTATAGGAATGCATATGTAACTTCAATATTGTATGTAGATCTAGATCTCTAATAGCCTATTTACATATAAATAACTATTAAATAATTACAACATACATACAATCAACTGCTTATCTTACCCCCAGGTTAACGTTTATTCCTAATGGCAACCCATAAAACATTTCTTCAGCAAATTCACACATATTTAGAAACAAACCCAAACAATTTTTTGCAGTTTTATCACAAACATTAATACTTAAATTCACCCTCATTTAAAATAATGCAAAAAAAGAAAAACACACAGCAGTGGTGGTTCACTGTGTATTTAATCCAACACAAAACATGACACAATAATATCAAATGAACACGGCATCACATCCTTGTAACCATCACTCGGAACGAATGTTTTGACACAGTCTTAAATGAGGCCATATAATGACGTCAACATTACACAACTCATTTCGGCGAAAAACATAGCTTACGAGACACACACAACCAAATCAACTGACAAAAGTTCTCAGAAAACCACACTAGCGTTTTATTTGTATATGTTTCAGCGGTCTTAGTTGACAAAATATACCCCTACTTGACACATTATTTGGCGTTTTGTTCGTCTAAGTTCATGTTATTTAATGTTTTAGTCACAGCTGATGAGACCAATCAAATATGTAGACGAAATGGACTTCCAATTTCCAGTCGGACGGAAATTATGACTTATATTATTGTTTGATTGTTTTAGTTCAAACAACCCATATATAGCCCATGACATAAATTAATACATTAAGAAAATAATGTATAGTACATTTTCTATATGACCTGAATTTTTCTAATGCATCTTCAACACGACACAAATGGACATTCCATAAAATATACTTTTAACCTTTCAAAATAACACTCAATTATGCATTATTCAAGTTCCTTTATTAAACATACCTAAATGAACAAAAACAACTTTACACACACAAGTACATTCTATAGTCACCGTATATAGTGATTCAAGTAAATTACGACCTTGCAAGTAAATAAAAAATAGTTCATGACATACGTTTCACAGACACGCCGTTATATAACTGTACACGTTTTGCGACAAACAAGACAACAATCGTCTTACAGTAGAATGCATCAAGACTATTTGCTTACTCATTCTAAAGCAATGTTTGCTTCATTGATTTGATAAACCTTACATCCTCTCGACATTGAAACGAGCCAGTTATTTGATTAGTCGAGAAGGGAAGCACTTTGATTAGTCGAGAAGGGAAGCACTCTGTGTGCACAGGGTTTTTGTATAGGCAAACGAAAACAAAACAAAAACACAACAACAAACGCTTTACTAAACCGAAATTTCACAAACTTAAATATCTTTATTTTACAAATATAAGCTAATATAGAATCTCGTAGATCAGTAACTGGTGTTATTTACGCCTCTTGCATATTTTCATCATTGAATACATTTTAATTTAACCATGAGGTTCAAATTAGTAGTTATGAATTATGTATGGGATGTACATGCAGTTGTTTGTGTTCAAGTTCTATTGATTAAATAATATTGAACCATCGTGTGTAAACGCTAAACTATTGTATTTCATAATATGTTATTCATAGTTTCGGGAGATAAAACGCTGATGTATTTTCAATAAATACGATGCTGACATTTACGATTACTAGTAATCATGTTGACAATCATTATAATTCTCCTCTTCTAAACGACCATTCATTTTCGGTAATGCGATTATATCGATATTGTTTCCAGGTAAATGCACTTTTAAACCGCTCTTTGATTATAGCAGTTGTTTTGCCGTATTCGATAAGTGTGATATCACTGATGTGGTGTACATGTAAAACACTTGTAGCAATTATTTACCTCAATATGTAAATAAATGAATATTGCCATGTGGGCTCGTTAAATAACTAACATATTTCGCGAAAAGTATGCTACAACCGTTTATTGTATCGGATATGTTTGAAATAAAGAAGTCGACATGTCCAACATGTAGAAAGCGTGAAATTGATATATATGAAACTGAAATGTGACTCACCTTTAAGTTGAAATAAAACAGGGAAGTTTTAGAAGTTGGGATGAATATAAAACATAAATTTAAATTCAGTCGAAATTGACAGCAGTATATCGTTTGTCACACAAAACAAGTGAATACGCATGATGTTAGTCACTGACGAGCTTATGGGGCTTATGTTGATAAGTTTATTATGAATATTAAGTTATAATTGTATCTAGACATCGTGGTTATGATTTGTATCATAAAACCTTTATGCACGTACGTACCAGGGTCAAAGCAGTGTTTACCATGTATATTTAAATAGACATAAATAAAAGCTTTCCTTCAAATGTGAAGAATGATTATTATTAGATAAGTACATTAAAATATTTGCACAATTAGGATGGCGGGTAAATGTGTGCAGTTACATGTACATGACAATAAACAACAGAAAAATATTCGAGGAATGCTGAGGTATTGTACTCATGCCTTCTACAAAACAAAAACCTGATCATAACAATATCATTAAAGTGTTAATACTGCAAACTATTATACTATAAACATAAACCACAGGTATGAATTAAGATATTTCAGAACTGCAATGCAAGCTCTCGATATGCATATTTCGTTTTAGGATTTGCACATGTCCCGTAAATATAAATACACTTCTAACATATTTTGTTTTGCGAACCAGTGTTTTCAAATATTCAGCAATCATGCTTTGGAGTCTCTGAGCAGTACTGAGTTGAGATATTGTTCAGCACTTAATAACTTTTTAAAAGGACTTATTCACAGATTTTTAAATGTACCTTAAACGTCTTAATTGACACATTAAAGCATTCTTACTAAATTGATCATGCATTCTTAGACTAACATAAGAAACATAAAAAGGAAACAAAACGGTTGCTACAACCGGCGTTCGAAACTCAGACATCCGGTTCAAACGTTTATAGCGCCTACCACTGGTCATTCCGAATTTCATACTTCTATGTGTATATTTTACCTTTTTATGTGATTCACTTGTTTTCAACAATTTAATTTTCAACAACAAAAGTACTATAAAATATTCAATCGTTTCGCGTTACAAACGCCTTGTAATTGTATCAATTTCAACAGATGATTATTGATGATTGCTCATTACCCCCAAAAAAGTATATGCAATATATAGCTATGCCAGTTTTGTCATTTAGCTCCTGTATTTACATTTTTTGTTTAATAATGCTACAAAAAATTCGAAAAGTGTTAATTTATCAATCTGTGAACAGATCCCTTTAAGTCACTGTCATTTCGATTCAAATCCAACGTTATTTATCACATCAAGGGTTGAGCGTGAAACTGTTGTTCCTGCTAAACATTCCTGTATCAGATACAATAATTTCACGCTCGACCTGCGACATGTTTTTTTATCAATTGCAACGAAAAATTTTTACCTTTAACAAATAAACACCTCTTTAATGAACTATTGATACCAAGTGCCGATAATGGATGCTAGACACATGGACATAAACGTTGTACAATGAGGAAATGCACGAAGCAGTCAAATATTCATGGAATGGTACGATGTTTCCTTATACTGGATATCACAGAAAAAAACTAGCAATTTATTTGAAATCCCCTGATTCCTAACAATTGACACGTATCATGTTGCGGATTTTGTGGCTCCATGGTTAGCGTTACAGATTTAGAGGAAAACATTGCGACAGGTAATCAGCGGCCGAAGGTTTACATATTGACACATACTACGTATAGTTTAAACAGTCATGTAAAACTTGTAAACATGCAGGGACATATACCTATAAATATTTAACGCATCGGATTGGATATTTGTTCGCGTCTTTCTTAGCAGAATAAGGTACAATTTACTTTATATTTGTATGTAAATATGAACTTTTAACAGTTTGATTTTGTCTATATTAGTGTCGCGCCATATATGTTGCTTATTACAGCATTTATTTTACGTGGATAGTTGAGCTTCGGGTGTATTTGATTCGCAATAAAATCACGAATATTGATTGTATAATGAGTACAATTCTAATGATATTAAACCAATTTTACTTAATGTTTTGTAGCGCATTTTATTATGTGACTTTGAAAAGGACAATCCGACTGTCAATCAGTCTGTCGTAGAGAAAAACGTGTCCGAGCGTTAACTAAAGACCCTTTGGGCATAGGGTATTCTGGCACGCTATGTAAGATGGTTAAGGAATAGTAAAGCTCCTGATTGATTAGTGTGTCTATGTGTCAAAGGTCAAGATCAAACTGGCCAATATATTAAAACAGAAAACATGTAAAAGCTTGGTCGTGAAAAAACTACTTAAAATAAACGCCTCTGTAATAATGTTTGATACCAAAATCAGTAAATATGGTTGACAGATAAATTGCATAAACGTTGTTAAGTGAGTGAATCCACGCAACAGTCAATGTTAACAGATTTCCTTGTACTGGATTTTGCAAAAAAAATTATTTCTTTGAAATCAATTGATTCATAACAATTGACACGGATCAAATTGCAGTTGTTGTGGCTGCATAGTTTGTTCTTATATTTTTAGATGAAACGTTACGACAATTACCTGTCGGTCGGGCGTTTAAAGATTTGCGCATGCGGATATTATTACTAATAGTTTGAACGGTGATGTAAAACATGTGAAGGATTTTACATCTACATATATTTAACGTTTCGTCTTTGACATGTGTACGCTTTTTGCTGAATAATATTAGATAAAATGAAATTTATTAAAAAACTATATTTTGTCTGTAAATATGAACTGTTAACAGTTTCATTTTGTAAATATTAGTACCACGCCATATATGTTGCTTATTAAATCATTTAACTAAATTACTACGGTTTTACGTGGATAGTTAAAGGGACCTTTTCACAAACTCACGAGTTGACAATTTTCATATTTTTCGTCAAATATTTTAAACATAAAAGAATAGTGTATATAAAGGAACGAAAAAACACGACGCACATAGACATATACTGTAAATGCCGCTTGGTTAAAGAGTTTTCATCAGATGAAATCAAATCAGTTAGGATGATTTTGTTGTCTTTTTTTCGTTAAAATCGTTGGCAACAGGTGGATCACTTACACGAAGTAACACATTCAAGGTTAAATCTATAAATTGGAAAGGCCGGGTGGCAAACGCGATAGTCTTTTTACACGGAGGTCTGGGGTTCGAGTCCAGGTGGAGAAACGTTTATTTCATTTCTTTTTTTTTATCCTTTTCTTGTTATTTTACTCGAGCTCTTTTGTCCCAATGCTTGAATCTGTTAAATTAAGACTTTAAATGGCATACTTTAAACTAAAATATGTGAACAATTCCCTCTAAGCTTTCAGTTTAGTTTATTCGAAATTAAAGGATATAATTATATTATTCTCATGGTATATAACCACATTTTCTTAATGTTTTATAGCACAAATTTCTATGTCATTCATCAGTTTTGTAAATGTATATTTAATATAGTAATAAAGTAATCACAATGCAGAAGTGGAGTATGTTGCTTTGAAAAGGACTGTCCGACTCTCCGCCAGTCTGGACTATGTTGCTTTGAAAAGGACTGTCCGACTCTCCGCCAGTCTGGACTATGTTGCTTTGAAAAGGACTGTCCGACTCTCCGCCAGTCTGGACTATGTTGCTTTGCAAAGGGCGGTCACACTCTCCGCCAGTCTGTCGTGAGAAAAACTTGTCCAAGTGATAACTACAGACCCGTTAGGCATAGAGTCTTCACACATGGTATGAATGATGGGCTTGAATACTAAAGCTCCTTATTGATTGGTGTGTCCATGTCAAGGTCAACAGGTCAAAGTGTATAGTAAAATATATAAAAAAAACAACAACAACCGAACCCGTAGTCCTAGATTGTTCAAGTTTGGCAGGTGGGTTGGTCATGAAATATTAACGAAACTATTTGGTTATTAGCTGCATTGGTGAAAAGGCAATTTCAAAC
>CM051026.1:74210951-74553451 GCA_027627225.1 Congeria kusceri | reverse complement strand
TATACGTTTTATGGTGTGAGATGCTATATTTTATTTTCATCCTGTGAGATGTATGATATAAGAAAGGACTTCATGTATGTGAGGCATCATGCATAATTTTATGCGCGGATAAACTTATATCACAAACACTTTCAAACTTGTTATATACATACCATATATATGCTAATGCTATGGGATATCATATGTAGGTTATTTAATGCACGTTATTGGATATCATATGCACGTTATGTTATGTACGTTTTGGAATATCATACGTACGTTCATGTTTGTGAGATATCCGATATACGTTCATATGAGATATATATATCATATAGATTAGCATGTGCAAACGAAATTACCCATTAAGTTTAGCATGCAGTATTTAAGAAATGATCTTCCATTTAACGTTGTCTTTCGGCCAATAAACAACGATGTAGATTTCTGGTGCGAAGGAATTAAATTACTAGAGCGTTAGCCAGATTGGTTTAAAATACTCGCATCAGAGAGACAAATCGTTGTTTAACAACGCTAAATCGAAGATCTTATCAATTCTAACATGGTCTGACAAATATGTTTTTGCAATTAAAATGGGAACAACATACACCGCTTATCTTCAAGCGCGAGCATATGAATGTGCATCACCGCTATCACTTTCAATTAGATAAATAAACGAATGACGTCAGAATCGGAACTACATTTTTACGCTGTTTATTGGTGGTTTTACAACGAAAAGTGTGTTTGTCTTTAGAAAAATATGGGCGTGTCATATTTTTGAATTCATAATAATGATCGTGCATACTGTCAAGGATATGAGATAACAGATGTCCTAAATTCAAACTTATCAAATACACTAATACAAAAAAAAACAAGATAATTGTGTTGTTTTTTTTTTATTTAAGAATACAAGTCTCTGCAAATGATGTTTTCATGCTTATTTTCTTCCCAGATTGTGCAAAGTAACGAAACCATGATGAATATATTCATGGAAATTGTGACATTTTTGTTGTTAAAGATGCGGCAAAATGTCTGCTATGTGTTCATAAATAGCTACTGGCGATTTAGTAACACGTGTCTGTAAGAACATTCGAAAAGGTCAAATTCCTGGTAAAAACATATAATTGTAAGCCTTAAAGTACTGATTTATTTTTAAGTATTGAATTTCCATTGGGGTATATACCAGTGTAATATTGGACGATATTATTAAATATGACAGTTATATCACATATACGGTCGAGTGGTTTTCTAAGATGTTGGAACAAGTGTTAACTAATAAAATATGTTTTGACATAAAACCTGGCTATACATTCATTAAATTCCAGCGTTTAATTTGCTTTCCATAATATATGGCTTGAACATTGTTGAATACACTTAAATTATTATGAACATACACAGCATACTTGTATATGATGAAAGGGTGACATAAATGGATTGAAAACTATATTTATATCTTTATACAAATACCACCAATATACCCTTGTAATATCGGTATTATTTTTTTATATTAGCAGTATTAGTATTAGTATTTAACATTTAGACACAGCACGATAATTCTCGTTATTGAAAAAAAAATTATGTTAAGTACATTTCGCAAATTGAATTATAGCTGTGAGACCTTTCAAAAAATTACTATGAAATTTTACCCAAGCTGCTGCAGTTATTGGAATGCCAATTATTTATCCAAATATTGCGCATACGGGTTTGTTTTCACTATAGCTACAACACCTGAAGAAAACATGGTTTATACATATTTCGACAAAAGCCTCATACCACAAAAGCCCCTATTTAAATTTAGTTATAGGCACTACATTTAAATGAGGTTTTTGTCGGATTACTTCCTATCTAGCTAGAAGCATTGGTATTTGTTTAATAAATATTAGTCGTCTTGTCCGCCAGCGCGATCCAATGTCAGACAAATCGGCAAGTTATATAGACGACATAAGAATTGCATTATTCCGGAACATTTACAGGCCATTTGGGGGCAACAAAATCGCTTGAACAAAAATATATGCTATGGCATAAAACATAAAGTGTAATGTGGTTAATTTGAGTTAGACAGTTTGTTAAGTTGCAATTAAGAACCGTTTCGTAATATTTAGGTATACTGTCTTTCTTTGTTCATTTTACATTTTACTCCATATTTAATTTAAGGAATAATTTCGATTAATCGTTGTTTATCGGCCAATAAACAACGATTTGAAGTTTTGATGCGTAGGAATTGAACCACGAGGGCGTTAGCCCGAGTTGTTTGTTAGCCACACATTAGAACGACAAACAGTTGTTTATTGAACGATAAACAACGATCATGCGAAAATAAGTTCGATTCTAACATTATTAGACTTATATTTTTGCAATATTAATTGGAACTACTTTTTGCTATGCTCCGCTCTGAATCAGGACCTCTTTTTGCGTTATTTATGGCGATAATTTTATTCATTGCCTATAGAAAAATTACCGAGTATCGTGTAAGATTGATTATTATTAATATTATTAAGTTATTATTATTACTAAGTCGTTATTTTCATCATGATATCTCAAGAGCGTGACCCTCGTAACAAGTTCTAATAGTTCGGAATATTTAAATATTTGATTAAGACATCATGTTCAAGATTGAGTACAAAAATTTAATATTTAATAATCCGCAGATATTTAGAAACAATCATTCCGAAATCCGTTACTTTCTTTATCCAACGACCAGTAATCTTGTCAAACACTATTTTGTTTCACAAACTTGTTTTGTGTAAACTTTCGATGCACTTTTAAGCCGCTCGTTAGTAAAGAGTGTCAGGAAAAACAAACAAAATACTTAATTTTTTGTTGACCTTTACTAACGACCATGAACCGCATTGTCAAATAGATATTGATATCTTCATGACGCAACACAAAGTGCAATTAATCATTTTGTGGGATTTACCTAAAATATGCTGATATGTTTACACCAATATTGCGTGACAAACACAAATCAACGTACATGACATTAGTTTGTGATATAACAAGACGTATTTCTACAATCATGTAGACAAAATGAATGTCATAAATTATAGACAAAAATAGGTCATTTATAGGTATGTTTATTTGATAATAAACCACATTTTAATTTGTAGATATGGCAAGATTGACAGCTATGATAATACATATTTGTTATTTATTTTATATAACGAAATATGGAATCGTTCACAGTAACATAAGTTCCTATGTTGTACTGCTTCCGGGGTCGCGTCTTTATGTCTTGGGGTTCAATATTCAATGTAGAAATTTGTAGATATACAATTATTTTATAAGCTGGTTGATCTTTGGTGTTGTTGTCAAAAATAAGATCATCTGAATAAACATACAATTTAGTTTTTACTTTGGAAATATGTAGACATAAGAACTGGTGATTGAACAAATCCATTTATTCTTGTTCCATGTAAAATACGAGTTGATCATTTGATCAGCCCACACAGTGCAGGAACTTCCCCGCAATTTGGCAAAATTTCGACTTTTAGTAAATGAAAAGTACTTTCTCATAGAAGAACGGTAAAAGTTTATCATCTTTATGCTCTCATGTTATGTTTCACACAAGAATAGTGTAAGTATAGAATCTGTGCAAAAAGCTCTGGTTCTATTCAATATATGCACTATGATATATCTGTTATTGGTTTGCAACATACATCTTGTATGCTGCAACATACAACGTTTATGCGTGGATATGTTGAAAAAGGTACTGAATATGGTAAATGTCGAATATTAACTGTAATTGGTTTGCAACAGATATCATATATTTATGCCTGTATTTGTTGAAAAAGGAACTTAATGTTCTGTATCTCGAATATTTACTGTCATTGGTTTACAACATACATCATGTATGCGTTTATGTGTTGAAAAGGGTACTGAATAGTGTATATCTCGAATATTAACTGTCATTGGTTTGCGACAGACAATATGTATGCGTATATATGTTAAACAGGATACTGAATATTGTATATCTCGAATATGAACTGTCAGTGGTTTGCAACAGATATCATTTAAGCGTGTATATGTTGCAAAAGGTACTGAATATTGTATAGCTCGAATATTAACTGTCATTGGTTTGCAACAGTTATAATTTATGTGTGTATATGTTGAAAAAGGTACTGAATATTGTATTTCTCAAATATTAACTGTCATTGGTTAGTAAAATATATCAGTTTTCCGTGTACATGTTTTGAAAGGTACTGAATATTGTATATCTCGAATATTAACTGCCATTGGTTTGCAACAGACATCATTTATGCGTGTGTATGTTGCAAAAGGTACTGAATATTGTATATCTCGAATATTAACTGCCATTGGTTTGCAACATACACCAGTTATGCGTGTATATGTTGAAAAAGGTACTGAACATGCCCATCTCTTCAATCTCCAAATCTTGCAGCCGCGCCCGCACTGCAGAATGGCCGTTTAGCGTCGGTGTTTAGAAAGAAATATTGGCCGTCCCGGTGCAACACTTCTAAGTAATGTAAAACAGCAATCCATCGGGTCATATTACAGAAACATTTTAAGTTACCCTAAACAATTCTTTTTAAGTTCGGATTTTTGTAAGTTAAACTTATTAACACTACAATAAAAAAAGTGAATCCAATTACAGTTAAGTAAACAGTAGTTAATACTAAGCAGATAGCAGTGAACAATAAACAGAATTTCATTTACGCATCGCATGAAACGTTTTAGAAAATAACCATCTAAAGGCTAAGGATAAGATTTTACTTAAGATGTTTCTGGAATACGACTTCTTGTATTAGAGATCCAAAGTGCATGGTGTGCATTTGATAATCCAAATTGATATTTCTTTTGTACTAAAGCTTTTATGAAGGCGAGCTATATGCAATTACGTATATTAGAAATCAGATGTCACAAAACCTTCAAGTAGCCAAATTTCACAAAAAATATACTCAATACATCTGTTACTTTATATTAAGGGACCTGTTCCCAGATTGAAGAAATTACAATTTCCAAACTTTTTACAGATTAAAAAAATAAAATTAAAGTGTATATAAAGGAGCGAATAACACTACTGATATATATATATTCTGTAAATACCTTTCCGTAAATGAAAAAATCATCAGTCGAAATTAATAAATTAAATTATACAGCGTTTGTAACGCCTAACGACGTAATAATTTGGAGCGTTTTTCTGTTTCTGTCGAGTATATTGTTAAAAACACGTGAACCACGTATATAGGTAATACAATATATGACTGAGTAAGTAAGTCGGAATGGCCGAGAGTTTAGCGTGTTAAACTTTTGATCCGTAGGTCTGAGGTTCAAACCCCAGTGGGAGCAACCTGTTTTGCCCTTTTTATTGAGTTGAGCTATTTGGAGTTGATGCTTTAATACAAACATCTGCAAACAAGTCCCTTTACTATAAAGTTGTTCACATATTTATCCCATGCTAACTGTCTTCGATATTGTGTTCAAGCGAAATAAATGATGGATAGAGTCATGAAAATCATGACATGTTTTTAGACAATATGCATCAAAACGTCTGCAAATTCTCCAGAAATAACTCCAGCCTATTGATATTATTTGCATTTTAAAGAACAATTTGGTTATGTTAAAGTCAGTGTAAATATGTATATCAGATGAAAATGTTAAATCGACAAGTACTGATTACTTATCAAGCACTTCTACTCATATCTTGATAAAGAATCAGTGCATTATTTGGAGGAATTTCATTGAGTTCCACAATTATTGCACAAACAATATTTTCCTTATTATTAAATGCATTGTGCTAAATGGTAATTGCATTTTGGCCTTTTGTACTTAAGAAATAATGTTCGATTTATCGTTGTTTATCGGCCAATAAACAACGATTTGTAGTTCAGATGCGTAGGAATTAAACCACGAGTGCGTTAGCCCGAGTGATTTAATAGCCACGCATCAGAACGACAAAGAGTTGTTTATTGGCCGACAAACAGTAATAGTGCGACAATTATTTTGATTCCAACATGATCTGGTACATGTTTTTGTAATAAAAATGAATACTACATTTTACTATGCTCCGCTCAGAATCAGGACTTCTTTTTGTTATATTTATTGGGTAGTTTATCAACGATAATTTAGTTCTGTGTCCATAGAAAAGTTAGCGTGTATCATGTTAGAACTTTAAAATAACTTGAATATTTATGTTGTTTTTCACATTACATGTAAATTTCCTTTTTCTTACACATAATTATGCTTGTCACCAGTTTGAAACGAGATGAGAACCAAATTGAAACTCCGCATTGTGACAACAAAGGGCACCGTATTCACTGAGCAAATAATAAGTTCTCCAATATCGGTGCGCACATTTCCATTCGTAACTACTCAGCCTAGGACGTCAGCTCTCTGTGTTTTGGGTCCCAGCTTCCCGGCTTGAACTGTTTACAGCCAAGAACTATTTTCCATGATGAACAAAAACACCTAAACAATATTTCGGACTGTTTTTTCGACTTGTTTATTTTGTGTCAGTTACTTGATTTGCATACATTTGAGTGTGTGAACTGAAATTACCTGGGGATTTGCAACTGTAATTTTCGCAACAAAACCAACAACATAACAGCATGGTATCAGTGCAGTGTTTGGACGAATTTCTGTCAGTTCCACATTTATTACACAAACGATATTACATGATCGGAAATGTAAATGCTGTTATGGAAGAAGATAAAAATCAAAAAGTTGTACGATAAAAGACAGCGGGTTGAGAGATACATTTAAAGTCACGAATTAAATTATTAATTATGCATTATACGTAATCTGTACTTGCAAAAGTACGTATGGCTTATACAATTGCATGCACATGTATATTGTTCTATGAACTTTTATATTATTTTGTTTAAAATATTTATAAAGACATTTCATAATAACATCGAGCTGCAGTAGTTCTTCAAATATAACATGACATCTCCAGGCATTAGAATTTGTATCTTGTATATGAAAGGAAATCATCGTTGACATGTGTTAATTTATTGGAAACATAAACATGGTATCCATACATTCGGATATATTATAATTATACTAAACAGGCGCGACTACAGGATTCTGAGCTAGAGGGATTTTTCAGTAACTGCCAACGCTGCTGTTGGTCTCTCTGAGATGTTAGGATATATATCAGAACGACGGCTACAGCATTTTGAGTTAGAGGGGTCGGAACTACTCAGTAACTGCAAACACACTGCTGTTGGTTTCTCTGAGAAGTTAGGATGTATATCAGAACGACGGCTACAGCATTTTGAGTTAGAGCGGGCGGAACTATACAGTAACTGCCAACACTGCTATTGGTCTCTCTGAGAAGTTAGGATATATATCAGAACGACGGCTACATGATTTTGAGTTAGACGGGTCGGAAGTACTCAGTAACTGCCAACACTGCTGTTGGTCTATATGACATGTTAGGATATATATCAGAACGACGGCTACAGGATTTTCAGTTAGAGTGGTCGGAAGTACTCAGTAACTGCCAACAATGCTGTTGGTCTCTCTGAGAAGTGAGGATATATATCAGAACGACGGCTACAAGGATTTTGAGTTGGAGTGGTCGGAAGTACTCAGTAACTGCCAACACTGCTGTTGGTCTCTCTGACATGTTTGGATATATATCAGAACGATGCAATATCGTCGAAAAATTAACAATATAACAAAATACCACAGAGCGGGTTTGATAATTACAATAAATCTACTGAAAATATGTTTTATTTTATTTTGAGGTTGAAAATCGAATGTTAGACAATTTAAGAGGTGGGGGGATGGGGGGTCGCCGCTTCCACCCCCTTTTAATCCGCCTATGCTAAATGAAGAATAATTTAAATAGGCGATGTTGTATCTAACACTATCACGTTATACCCAGATAAAGTATTTTCTGGCTTTTTTTTTACATGCTAACCGAATAATCATTGATAGAAGCATCTGCATTAAACAGCAATATTACGTGGGTGTACGGACGCTTCCGAGGCACGGGGGCTTGTTATGTATTTGCCTAACAGAAATAAGCTATTGGTTGCCCGCCTACGCAGTGCAATGTTAGACCATCCGTTGGCGTATGTAAGGAAAATAAATATTGCATTATTATAAAACATTTACAGGCCATTGGGAGAAAACATTATAGGTACACCAGAGGCGTTCAACGTTCAACGGCGTTGAACAGAAAGTTCATTTGGATGTCGTTCACTTTAATATATGAATTTTTTTTTAAATGTAATGCAGCAGCATTCAGCATGTCTACAGGGGGCATAACTGGTGTTATAAAATTTAATATTTGCAATGTTGGAACAGTTTTATATTGTCACTCCAATGCAAATATAACAAATTAGATTTGTTTCTATAAATAGCATACCAGAAGTGCTTTAACTCGTTGCATTTGTATATGATTGTACATTATAAATTTGTGTACGAAAACACATTATAAAATTCAATAAACGTAGATCTATAAAATTAAGCCAACGTAGGACAATATTTTCCCACCATATTAATGAATGACAATTTTGGAATCATTTATGAAGTCATTTATGATATCAGAGTATACGAAGTTGTGTTTACTTCGATACATTTTTAGATCTAGATCCTCAATTACTTATTTTTGTTATTGTCCAAATAGCTCTCTATATAAGATATATATATTCGTCCGATTTGAGCATTTAATTGCCTAGCTCCGATACAAATGTACAAACTAAGCTTGCATTTTTTTTTTTACAAATTATTCTGAAATTCTGCTGAAATTGTATTGGGCAAAGATATATCTTTTTCGAATAAAATCATATTCATTTAATGTTTCACATCTTAAGGTGTCGATATGTAATACCCGACATTAAGAACTCTATTCAAAGACATAATTTAAAAGAAGCAATTCATGTCTTGTATGTTTGTATATTTCATTATGTGTGCCCTTAATTGATTTTTCATTGCATGTTTTTGTGAATTGTTATGTGTTGTGTAACGTATATGTCTCTGACTGTGTAGGCATTAAGAATAAATACAATCCTAAAATCTTGAAGATTTAAATACAATGACAATGGTCTCCCCTGTTACGCTGGTACGATGCTGCAACCTCCGCGCAGAGATTTTGACTGTTTCCGAGCATAGCTATAATCAAATTACCGTTAACCGATAGGCGAGGTAACCGCTGCGAAGAGTTTGACGATGTTGATTGTGAATGCGTGGTTATTAATGACGTCATTGTATAACGTCATATATAAAGTTGCAAACAACTGTCAGACATTGTGCAGCGTTTCAATATCCATTATGATAAATATACTAATGATCGTGTTATTATTTACTTTTCTGTACGCAGCTGCTGCTAAAGGTAAGTGGCAATTGTGTATTTATATTCGATAATGTTGCTAAAAGCCTAAATTCGAGCTCTTTTCCAGTACATGCCCACTAAGCAGAGACAATACAATACCCTGAATAGGAAGATCTATTTATTTTTTTATGTAATTAATAATAGGTTAATTATGGTGTAATAATACATAGTGTTACTAAAAATAGCAACATTTTGACGTCGATTACGGGCCGTTACGCGGCTCCGCTGAGCCGATATAATTATAATTGGCCGCGGCCGATTTTTCGATAATCGAAGAGAATCCGATCGCGCGACGTCAACGACCACGAATGGCGTATTTAGTCAAAATTAAACGGTTATATCCGAAAATGCAAATACTGAATATTAACGAAAGTTTGTAGTTAAATTGATTAAAAATATATACGATCTATAGCCTATGCATCTTTTTGTTTGAGAAAAAGAATCACTGAACAAAATTGAACAGATCGGAAACTTTTACTGTACCTCAATTTCAATCCATTGCTTCCAACAATAACAATCCAACAATACTGTAAGCACTTCAATTCCATTGTCTTGTATCCATAAGCCTTAATTTGTAACAATCATGATATTAATTTCATGTTAACCATTCTGACCAGAAACACGATTTACGAAATCGCAATGACTGGTCAGAACGTTTTATTTTATTCGATTCAAAGTCTCAGAATATATTATTTATCCAACTGACACATTCATCATTCAGAATTCGTCCATGAATGATTTATTAAACTAATAGTAATGTATTTTACTAAAAATAAAAGCAAACACGACATAACATTGTCACAACAAATCTGCGAGTCCAGCGAAAACTGGTTTGTTTCGTCACTGTTTTTCTGTTTATAAATTGCGTCATTCGTTAGAGTTGCGTCACGTATTGCGTAATTAGTTGAATGTTAAATACAAGTACGGAAAGTTTGTTTGGTGTTTTTGTTAACATTTTGTGTAATAAAGAAAGTAACATGATTCTTTTCTTGTGACAGGATAATATGTATTATAAACGATAATATACGGCAGAGCTGGACCGGGCGTCTATACTCGGCCCTAGCCGTATAACGGCCCTCGGGCCGTTATATCGGCAGCGGGCCGATTATAGATGCCCGGCCCAGCTCTGCCGTATATTATTGTCTAAATAAAATGTCTCGATCGTGAACGCACTAACAATATATAACGAATATAACCATGTTATCGTATTTTGGATACATCGTCAGGTCAGTACCAAATGGGTTGTATGACATCAATTCACGGAAATTGAGAATTGTCAAAAAATACTTAAAAAAAAAAAAAATTGTGAAAATACTGCGAATAAAATTGGACATAAGGAAATGTAGTATTTGTCAACTACCTTCGAATTTTAATAATGTTTTAACGATCTGATCTTCATATATGCTAACAAAAATGACGCAGAGCAGCAGACGACGACTCTCCGCACTGTTTACAACGTGTGCACAACTCATAACTCATACGTCAGATTTCGTTTGTGGCGATAGCGGCCCCGTTCTCTTGCCTTTATACTAGTGTATATAACCTCTATAGCTTGTCGCTACTTGTAATTTCTTAGGGCTACTTGTTCCGCCTCATTTAACACGAGAATCTGATAATTCTAGTTAGTCTGCTGCCAGACATCGAGCGGTTCAAATCGTGGGAAAATATAATAATCCCATAAATAGTAATATTAATTCTTAACCGATTAGGGATTTTGGGTGTTGATAGACGTTCGGACTCTCATGATTGCTTCTGCTTGTACAGCACATGCCTGCAGGGTTGGCGTCTTGTGTTGCCCGGGTCGTTAGCGTTTAGGAAAGATAGAGGTTCCATACTGCCAGGTCTAGTGCTAGACAGAGTAATATAATATGTAAGCAATGGCCATACCAGCATGATACTAGCTACATTTTAAGGATTCAATTGTTAACAGGGCGGTCCATTGCATAGTGTTTTAGTTTCAGTGTTTAAATAATATTTGATTTGCGGGTATTTTTTGTTGTTTGGCACAATTATTGTATAATCATTGGTTGCAATCGATGCCAAAGTAGGCTGAGGAAAATTCATTATAACTGTTAATATTAAATGTGAACGAGCAATCTGGGCTCAGATACTGATAATGTTCCGAAAGCTCGTAGCTTCAACTTAAAACTCATAATTCTGTTACTGATGACGTCAAACTGTACATTTCATTCGTTTGATTCCCATCATGAGAAATAAACAGGCCATTTATATAAGAACATTAATACAAACATTTGACTCGCCATTCTGTTTAAACCTTTTAAGAAAATACTTTAATTCATTGTTAATCCTCCGCATTTTTGAATTAGGCACGTGCGTATCGTGCGTATAGGGCGCTACGCCCTTGTAACAGACCGTTAGCTGTTTCATTCGTTACAAGGAAATACTGGACCTCATGCAGGGCCTCCCATATGTTGATTTCGTGCGCATGCGTACTCGTTAAACGGAATTTGCCAGCGAAATTTGACGCATTGTAATAAAAGTTATTAACGGCTGAATATTTATAAATACTTACCAGAAACATTTGAACATTTTCAGCGTTCACGGAAACGTTCCAGTGCAAAAAAAGATACGTTTGATGAACATGATGGAAATTCCGAAAGTATTTTAACTAGTTATACCGCTTCTTCGGTTATCGGTCTATTATGGTTAATACTGGTCCTCAACCAGTAAGTTGGTAGGTACAGAACGTGTCCGCCCTCTAAATCCAAAGCCTGTACCCACGCCTGCTTGAGGACTAGAACAGACCATTTGGGTGTCAGAAAATCAAATCAACAATAGTGTTCACAACTGTGAAGGTACAATTTCAAAACTATGGATATGGAACTTCACAAATATTCTGGATTGTATATCCAAATATATTACAAAATGGCAAAAATAGAATTAAGGTTACAACTTGCAGACTGAGTGCTCTAAACAGAAATTATGAAATGCAGTCTCCGCGAATGTATGTCAGCCCTCGGACACAGCCTGTACAAATGTACGAGGACCAGTAATAATGACCAGAACACCACTTACTCGGAAACTCATGCGAAATGCGCTATTTGCGCGTAAAATAGAAACATCGCAAAAAAATGTTCACCGATGCGATTTTACCTCGCACCGAAATTTGTGAGAACGAATCGAAATATACAAAAACGCTGCGGTATGTAATACACAATGCTCGATCTGCTTGCAGTTGTGTGCTTATTCGGCAGACTAAAAAGTCAACATCAATATATCTCAAACGTGAAGAGCAAGCGTCTGCGTGCTGTATTTTTCTCAATTGAAACAGACGTTCAAAACATGTTATTGATGCGAATCCCATAAAACAATCAGAGGAAATCTCATTATAGTTAGAAAAAGCCCGTAGATTTTGGTGGTGATGAGAAATTATCACATATGGACAAAGTATTTTCCAGTCACTGGAACACTTGCCCCCATTGCTGGTAGAATATTCTGGTCAAGTACGTACGTTCCAGCTTAATGGTTTTTGAGTGGCCAGTTAAATGGAGTTCGGGCCAGTAATAATTAAGAGATTACCAGACCTTGTGCCCAGTAATGGATTTGCTACTTTCTCGGACACTGGTAATGTGTTGTAACATGCTAGATTCATATTTAATATGCTACATTCTTTCGCATCAATTGGTGTAACTGATCACTGAATGTTCACAAATTGAACAGGTCCACGGGTCGCATTCCAGAAACATCTTAAGTGAAATCTTATCCTAAGCCTTAAAATCGTCATTTTTCTCTAGCATGTAATTCCATGTATATACAAAATTCTGCTTAATGTTCACTATTTATTAATTTATCATTAACTGCTATTTATTTAACCGTAATCTGAATCATTAATTAACATGTAGTTTAAAAAATATTAGCTAACACAAATTGGAACTTAAGTGAACAACATATTTGAAGACAAACTTAAGATGTTTCTGGAATACGGCCCCAGGCCTCTTCACAATTTTAGAAAAATAGCAATGTTAATATACCGTATCGTTCAATTTATATACAAAATACAACATCAAACATTTCTGCAACTAAGGTCACTTTTTGTTGACCACTAAAGATATCGTTCTGGCTTATGACTATAAAAGCACTAGAACAACTAAGGTCACTTTTTGTTGACCACTGAAGATATCGTTCTGGCTTTATGACTATAAAAGTACTAGAACAACTAAGGTCACTTTTCGTTGACCACTAAAGATATCGTTCTGGCTTTAGGTCTATAAAAGCACTAGAACAACTAAGGTCACTTTTTGTTGACCACTGAAGATATCGTTCTGGCTTTAGGACTATAAAAGCACTAGAATGTAGTATTTTAATTGCAAGATACATCACGTTAAACGCTGCATACAAGAAACTAAGGACAATCATGTTTTGTCTATATATATATATAATAGAAATAGATTTGTTGAAATTTACTTCACGAGTGATTATTGAAAAAAAATATGTTCACGAGTGGCGTAACTACGAGTGAAAATATAATTTTCTATGACCACGAGTTAAAAAATATTCAATAATTCACCTAAATCGACATTTCTATTTTTTATGCTTTTGGACAATAACTAAATAAAAGTGCGCTCGATAAGGTCAAACGTCAGGGGCGTCTCCAGGATTTCGGGTTGTGGGGGGGGGTCGTAAACTTTTATAAACTTGTATAACCCTATATGTTTTTTGCTGGTCTGCAGTGATCAGCTACAGGTCCGTATCAAAGATAATTATATAAAAAAAATGCACATCATCATTGTCGTCGTCGTCGTCAAATGCACTTTGCTTCACATATATTGATACTTCACCGTATTGTGTTCGAAAAACATGTTAATTCATCTGTATTTAATGCACCTGTTTTTCTAAATAAATTGCCTTGGTTTGATGTGCATGTCCACTAAATACGCATTTGACATACACTGTTGTATATACGGAACATTTTTAAACAGGTTAGCTGATTACCTCCAAACACGCACGCATCAATATTTATTTGTATCATTCAATTACCGAAGTGTAATGGTCTCTTTTCGAAGTGAATGCCATTTTTAAAACTCACACGTTCACAGCCTTTCAAATGTGCTATGTACTGTTTTGTTTTAATGGAAACAAACTAACGGACAGACAGACGAACATGTTTTACATAAAATATTGTGAAAAATGCTTGTATGATTGCATTGTGAACTATTAAGGCATGTGATGCCGACTCTGGGTCAATTTCGCTGACATATGGTGCAGGAAAAATTATGAAATCGCCTGGAATTGGAGCCAACGTTGTGGACACCACTCTACTATATCACGTTATATCTTTCTTACGAATGCATAAAAACATATGAAATTTGGTGTTATTGCAAAGGGAGCAAGGAATAAAAAGTTTTTCGATTTAGATTTTTGGAAATTAACTATTTCTTGAGACAAAATTGTTAAAACTCGAAGGTAGTCATTGATTTGACTTGAATTTCGGTGAAATTATAGTTATTAGATAAGTATAAATTTCTTCTATGTGGTATCCTGTGCCTTTGTTGTATTGCATCTGAATCTTTATATTATATCTGCATTTTTAAAATAAAACAAAATAATCTACAAATAAAGGTATTTTTATAGATTTGCTGAACTTTGGCGCCGGTACTACGATGTACGTAAGAAATCTTAGTGGGGCAGACTAGGGCCGGTATGTTTGACTGAAGTTAATGTGTATATATTTTGGAAAAGTGAGCGAACGAAGCGAGCGAAAAAAAAGCATACTTAATCCAGTTTTTACCGTTTTATATATGCCCATTTATGTATGGTCCGGGAGTTTAAGGGGGAGGGAGGAGGCGCGCGGCAGTAGCGCCCCCGCCCATTGGAGCCGCTAGCAAATCTCACACGTTTGTGTATTCTGGCGTCATAAAAATGAAGTCATAATTATTTCAACAATGTTTATCATAAGTATAGTGGGAAAAATGAGCCATATATTGTGCGTCGTTGTTGTTAAATTATATTTTTTTGAATGTTATCATGTATTTTCTGTAAACAAATGCATGCAGACACTGTACAAGTACATACATTTGCCCAGGAAGGTCAAAACCACAACTGGTAGATTAATGTTATTGATTGAAAAATAATGATTTTTTATGTTATATTTAAGAAATAAATGACGGTTAAGCGTTTGTTATTGCGGCAATAACCACGAGGGCTATAGCTCGAATGTTTTTATTACAAGCATCGGAACGACCAATCGTTGATTATTACCGCAATAACCAATTCTAACCCGTCAATTATTTCGATTCTAATATCTTATATAAAATTCCTATGTATTTTTAAAGGTTATGAATGAGAACTATATTTATCTAGTACATTCACATGTGCGTTTCAGTGACGTCAATAAATCATAACAATTCAAAATCACGTCAGATTCACTGATAAACATATATATTGATAAATACAGTGAAAATATTATGCTATCAAGCGCAAATGACGTCATATAAACATAACGTAAATTTGTTTGTGATCTTAAATATAAATTATGCTGTGAAAATATAACATGAAACGCACGATTTTTTTCTATCAATCACATAATTCTACGAGTTGTGGTTTATCTCACTTGTCCAATTTAAATGCATGTACAGTATCTTCATATATTTGTTTACAGAAAACACATGATAAAATTCAGTATGGCTCCTTTTTCCCACCATACTTATGATAAACCATTTTTGAATCATTTATGACGTCGTTTTTGTGACGTCAGATTACACGAACTTGTGACATTTACGAGTATATCGCGCATTTGTTTTTATTTATTGTCTAAAAGCATAAAATTAAAATAAAATGATTTCGATGAATGATCGAATTTAATTTCACTCGTGGTCATAGAAAAAGTTATATTTTCGCTCGTAGCTACCCAACTCGTGAAAATATATTTTCTATAACCACTCGTGAAATAAAGTACGATCTTACACCGAAATCAACAAATATCCTCTATATATTAATAAGTCCGAATATATTGATAAATAGTTTTTTTCTTTTCAGTGTCTTGCGGGAACAAGGAATACCATAACACATTTGCATGTTCGTTAACGGTCGACTTCCGGCGGTGAATTCCGTATCTAAGGCAAGGATCATGGATGAATATCTCAACGTAAGCCCATTGGCAAGAACGGTTAGATTTTACTAAGATACAGTGTAACAGATTGCTCTTTCTTTTTAGACTGTTGGCGGATGCCAACGGTCTTTTGAGAGGGCAATTTCCGAAACAGGTGTCGTGGAAAACTACTTCTTTTCTTGGCAGGCTAAGAGTCAGTAAATCGAAAGGTTCCTTCTTCAAATCAGGAAAAATTCACGCCTGTTTTCCTATCTTTTAATAATTTAAGATAATGGATGTCATGTGTATTATAATGCGTGTATTATGTGATTTATTTCAATTACAAATTCTGAAAAAGTCAATGTATTAAAAATGTTTCGTCAAACTAATGACACCTCTATTTTCGCTATTTAATTGTATGTAACCGAAATATTCCCCTAGATTTCCCGGAATACGACCACTAAATTAATGCGCTACATCGGTAATTTTTGACTCGTTGTGAACGTGTTATTTATTGTTACAGATTCTCATTCTGAATATGCTGACAACAAATTACTGCAATGACATACTTTTGACACTGACAGTAGGCTAAGAATCGCTAACAATCGATGTTCCTACCTACCACGCTTCATCGGTTATTCTGCATGGCTCGTTGCTGATTGACTTATTAAATGTCATGTTTATAATTCCGTTTACATTATATAATTAGCTTGAACAATTATTTGTTATTACTTACAAATTATACTTACAATTATACGAAGCCTTATTATCAAGTTTAAAGGTGTGAAATTGATGTTCATTCAAACAAATGCATTTCATGTTTAGCAAAATTGCACTCATAATTTACATGCTTTTAGTTTCTTGTGTCGCCATCAGTTTTTCGACGCTGTCCGCGTTTTCATTGGTAAATGTATATAAGTGTGCGAAAATAATAATGCAAAGCCTATTACGAATTTACTATAAGATGCCAACTCGATTATATTTATCATTAGAAATATATATTTACATGTTATAACAGTGATAATGTTTTCGATGTGGCATTATATACCTGGAAATATTGTTTCGTGTCATGGTTGCGCTCTCTTTGAACTCTCCAGTGTACTACAAATTTATATCAAGAGCAAACAAGAACACAGCTACGTTGATCAGGACTTGGCCACAGGCGCATGAAGTCTTAATATCACCAATAAAAGACGGCGTGTGGTTGTCAACAGGTGCACAGTAAGCCAGTGTGTTTTTCACCCTTGTGGGAAAGATGGTGGGGCCCTTCAGATGGGGAATTTTAGAAAAGCATTATTAAATGTTTATATTCGCCTTTGTTATAAAACACTAATGAATTGTTTTACTACAGATTATAACTTAAATAAACTTGCTTTGATGAAACATTGCTGAGATTGTTTGCGAAACCTCCTTCATCTTAGCCAATTTTTGTCCGATTTTGGTCTTTTTTTTCAAAAATAAGCTTGCATTGTAGTAGAAATGTTAAGATAAATATAGGGGATAAATAAATACTTTTTTAAGCAAGGGAATGTGGCTGTTAATCGGCCCCAAATTGGCGCTTAAAAAACACTGACAGCAGTTACGTTGTATTCTGAACTGTATGAACGAACAGCCAGACTGTCTGACTACTTCCCAGCCAGTTCTGTGAAAGGTCACATTTAACAGGACCTAATGCGCTGTACAATTTGCACTAATACCAGAAAATTAATGACATTTGATTTTTAGCTCCACTTGCCGACGGCCAACGAGCTTAAGCCATGGCGATTCGTCCGCCGTGCGTGTGAGTTTAGACTTGTCAGTTTTATTTTCCTTCAATAGTAGGGGCTGTCATAAGGCGTAATTCCCCTCTGCATAGGCTAATCCGGGACGATACATTACGCACATGCACTAAACCGAATTTCTCACGACACGCCGCAATCATTTTTGGCAATACTTATCAGGGCATGCTCAGGGACAAGTCGCACCACACAGACAATCAGCTTTGTCACCAAGGCCTTTATTAAATATTCAATGATGTACATCTGTCAACAGAAATGTTCAGTTTAATATGAACTGTAACCGTGACTGATTGTTCCCACTACATTTCATAAATTGTGGTTCATCAAACCCCTTTGCGCCCCTTGCATATGGTCGTTATAAGTGAAGTTTGAATTTTACAGTGATTTTTTTTTCATAAAATTGTGTTGGGGGGGGGGTTCACCATCAAAACTGGGGATATGATACCACCAATGAAGGGATTTGGCAACACTGTAACTTGGAACGTGTGTGCTTGAGGTTTCTCGAACTATTGACATGCGTGTTACAGGTGTCCTACCAAGCGTTCTCCGAGCCCGAGGGGAGCGCTAGTGGCAAGAGGTGCGTGGCGTTCTCTATGCAGGCGGCCAAGTGGCGGTATGTGGACTGTCAAGAACCCCATCCAATCACTTGCGAAGATCATGGCCGTGTATGCCCGGTCGAACAACCAGTACAAATTGTGTGCGAGTGCATGCGTGCGCGCGCGCGTGTGTGTGTATTTCGAAGTTTATAAGGTCCTTCCGCGCCGAAGCTATTTCTGAAAGGACCTGGGGTGTGTCCCTGCACCCTTGGCAGTGGCAAGTTTCCTAAATTACTTCTAGAGACACATCGACGTAGGGGCGAATTTTGAATCATAGATGCAATGTCCAGCTATTTATTTGTTACTGAAATATTTGTATGTTTATTTTGGTGTGGTATGTCCTGTATGGTAATGTATTGCTGCAGTGTTATGGTTATTCATGTGCTAATATGTATGACGTCACAATATTGTTGTGGTACCTGTAAAGTTACGTCTCAGTAATTAACGTGTAAATGTTTTATTTCGACAAAACATATTTATGCATCTGGATAACACTGGTCTGAAAATCAGTTATCAGTGGTTGGTTTATAGCAAGTTTGTTTTTTTCTTTAATGGTTTTAAACTGGTAAATATCAGAAATAGCTTCTGATTGTACCATATTTCAGATATAAAATATTGTTTTTTACGAGGAAAAATGTATTTGAAATGTTACCTTAAATATGACTTAAGTTAAGATTGCCCTAAGGAGCTTTGTTGATATGGCCCCAGGGGGCTGTATAAGAATTACCAACTGTTAGCATAGTCCAGGGCCCAGGGGGGCTGTATAAGAATCACCAACTGTTAGCATAGTCCAGGGCCCAGGGGGGGGGGCTGTAATAGAATCACCAACTGTTAGCCTAATCCAGGGCCCAGGGGGCTGTATAAGAATCACCAACTGTTAGCATAGTCCAGGGCCCAGGGGGGCTGTATAAGAATCACCAACTGTTAGCATGGTCCAGGGCCGATATTCACAAAGCTCTTTAATGATAAATTAAGTAAATTTCTTAAAATCACAAATTTTCGTAAGTATTTGGATGGTTCATTTTAAGTTTATTTGGTCTAAAATGATTTAAATATTGTAAAGAATCAACAGATGCTTCATATTTTACCATATGTTTGATATATAATATTGATATTCCTAATGGAAATTGTATTTGAATTGTTTACTTAAATATGACTTCAGTTAAGAGCTTCTTGTATATGACCCCAGTCGGAATGAGTTTGAGACACAGAGCCTACAATTCATGGTTCTAAAACAGTTTTGTAAAAATAAAATAGCTTACCTCTGGAATGCTTAATTGAAGAAATGATACAGGTATTAATTTTAATCTGCACTTCGCACTCAAGTATTATAACAAGAAAAGAATCAACTAAATGAAAAAAAAATTGCCGCCTAAGGCTATAAAACCTACGACCTCCGCATCAAAAGTCGGACGCCCAAACCACTCAGTCAATCTGATCTATATATATGTCCATGTAATTTTTACTTTATGTAAGCTATTTACATGTTCGGCAATTTATAATGTTTATAATGTTTATTCATCACGTCTAATATATTTCTTTGTCAGTAGTGCTTTTTCGCTCCTTTTATTACAGTTCTCCTATATTGTTTGAATCTTTGTCAAACGTTTTGGAAATTGGCCATTCGTCAATATGGACAATGCGAAACCTGTCAGACAGTCAGGCATTTCTTTAAAAAAAATGGGAGGATATCTGACAAAATCTATCACACATTTTACATACAGTCGACTCCCGATGCAGTTCACAGTTTTTGCAGTTAAGATTTTACATGACATTTTTCAAAAAGCATTTGAAAAAGTCCCTTCTGCTCCTGTGCTAAAAACTTAACCGCAAACTAAGCCAAAAGTCCCTACACTTTGGATGAAATTATTTTCGGCGTGCCGTAGAAAAATCGGGCTGAAATAATGCATGTGCGTAGTGTCGTCCCGGATCGGAATGTGCAGTCCGCACAGGATATTCCGGGATGGTCCTTCAGCCTACAGTAGAATTATGTTTAGAAGAGATTTCTTTGAAACAGAAAATACCATAAAACCGGAAAGTGTCGCGGACTGCACATGCTAATATGGTACACTTTAAGCCCAGGTTTTCCACGACACACCTCGTTAATGAGAATTAAACGTAATTTGTTTTACAGAGTTTATTCGATACACGCAGTTTTGCTGAAATTATTTCAAAACGTTTGATAAACGAGTGTCTTGTAATATTAATTTTATTCACATCTATAGTTAACGTACTGTTAGCTTAATTAATTGACTGCTGACCTTTCGAGGAGCTCACCCGGGATGAAAACGCTGAGCGGATCGAAACATGTGGATACACACATTTATTTAATGCTACGTATTGAAATATAGAAAAATCTCAGTGAGATATATCCCTATATAACTCACAGTGAGGGACTACATGTTGGGGTCCCGATTTAATACGGTAAATGAAACGGACCGTCATCGATGCCGGGTAAAAAGCTGTGAAATGACGTCATTATTTTGCCGTCATGACGTTATGATCCCGCGATATTTTCCAATACAATCTAAAACAAAGGTTAATAAAGCATAAAAAAAATAAAAAATGTTTTTGTATCCGGTGTGATAACGCGTGTTATCATCACCGGAAAGGGAGACAATTTACATATTGTCACTCTCGCAAGAGCTCAGCAAAAATATTAATTGACTCCCTTTCCGGCGATGATATCACGCGTTACAACACCGAAAACAAACACATATCCTCTATACACATTAACTTGACAATTGCTGTCAGTAGTGCTATTCGTAATAAAGAGTACTAGACTAGTAAATCCGTTGCAAAAAGTGGACGGGTGCACTAAGTAGCACTGGGCAGCACCCGGGCCTGTTGTATTCACCAACCCATTCTAAGTTATGACGCAGTTGAAACTGTTATATTCTCACAACGATCTTAATTTGAATCTTATTTGGTATTCAACGACTCTACGTACATCATTCTTTATTCAGAATGATGTGTTAATGACATACGCAACATTGGTACTAAGTATATTTGCAAGCTTTAAGCTAAAGTATTTTTTTTTGAGTCTAAGTCTAGTCTCTATTCAAAAATATAAACAAAGCGAAACTCCAGTTGCGACAGCAGGAGAGAACTATTATTAGTAGAAAGAGGTCTTTTGTTTATGGTTAGTGACCAATTGCCAAAAAATCAAACATAACATCACAAAAACATAAAACAAATACAAAACACAATTGAACAAAACTGGGGTTACCACCTCGGAACGGTCGAAATGCGAAAAAGGGCCGTTGATGTCAGATCATTTTGTGATAAAATTTGTCCTCGGTATCGACAAAGAAAACATTATACGAAAATCTGTGCAAAAACGAGACTTCAGAAACATCGATGTACAGGCTTTTTCATTTGATTTAAAAAACATTTCTATCGATTCGGAATATGTCAACGAATTCGTCGATCGTTTAAGATCCAAAATCGAAACCACCATCGATAGACATGCGCCTAGTAGAGAAATTTTGAAAATTTGTAGAGCGCCAAAGCCATGGTTCAACGAAAATATTTACCGACTTAAGTGTTCAGTAAGAAAAGCAGAAAAGCAATGGTTGCGGTATAACACGGTAGAAAATCATGAAAGGTTTAAATCTTTGCGGACAGAATATGCCAATGAATTGAAGCGTAAGAAAAGGTTAACATTGAATGATAAAATATCCAGTGCTAAAGGTGATACTAAGAAGTTGTATACATTGGTCTCGGAATTAACTGGAACTAAATCTACCAACCCACTCCCGACTTGTGAATCTGACATTGACCTATATGAGCAATTTGCAGACTTTTTTCTCAACAAAATTCAGAAAATTCGTGATTCTTTGTGTGAATTTTAAAACTTTAAACCAACTCACAAGGACGTTCCTATTTTAGAAAAGTTTGAGGATTTAAGTCAGGATGAGGTACGGAAGCTTATAGTTGAAATGAATACTACATCTTGTGAAATTTACATTTTGCCCACACACATTCTTAAAACATATCTTGATGACATTCTACCGCTCATTACCAACATGGTAAACTTGTCGTTGCGTCAAGGCGTATTTCCTAGCTCTTTTAAGCATGCTATCGTACGACCGCTTCTGAAAAAGGCCGGTCTCGACCTTGAACTTGCTAATTACAGACCTGTAAGCAATTTAGCTTTCTTCTCCAAGCTGATCGAGAAGGCGGTGTTGTTGCAATTCAATACTCACGCCGATGCCTACAGTCTTCTCCCAAAGAACCAATCTGCGTACCGACGAAACCATTCCTGTGAATCGGCGCTTCTCAGGCTGGTAAATAATTTGTTGGCAGGTATGGAGAAGCAGGAAGAAACAGCCATGATTGCCATAGACTTGAGTGCTGCCTTTGACACGGTTGACCACGACATTTTGCTCGATGTTCTCCAATCCCAGTACGGTCTGCATGAAACGACGCTCGACTGGATGGACTCCAACCTGAGAGAGAGAGAACCTGCAGTGTTCGAGTCAACAATGGCATTTCCAACGCGCGGCCACTACAATGCAGCGTTCCTCAGGGTAGCTGCCTTGGTCCTTGGCTGTATCTTGCCTACGCGGGAACACTATTTGATATAATTCCATCGAATATCTCCGTGTTTGGTTTCGCTGATGATCATATTGCAAAAATATCATTCAAACCGTCTGAACCTCACGAACGAAATGCCATAACGGATCTTGAGAAATGTTCAGTTACAATCAATAATTGGATGAATAAAAATAAGTTAAAAATGAACGCCTCAAAAACCGAATTTATTACGTTTGGTAGCCGTCATCAACTTCAAAAAATAGCAACAACATAAATCAACATTGCAGGAGACAAAATTCTTCGCGATACTACAATTCGTTATCTTGGAGCGTTCTTAGATGAGACTCTCAGCTTCAGAAAGCACGTTGCAATGAAGTGTCGCTCGGCTATGCTGAATTACTTTAGAATCAAAAGTATCCGCAAATACCTAACCAGACCGGCAACCGAAATCCTAGTTGTATCTCTAGTTGTATCCCACCTTGACTACTGTAATGTAATTTTATACGGTGTTGCCGAGATTGAGATTCAGAAGATGCAGCGAATACAAAATATGTGCGCTAAACTTGTTTTAGAACGTGGAAAATATGAAAGCTCAAAACAGGCTCTATACGATTTACACTGGTTGCCGATAAAAGCTAGAATATCATTCAAATTACTTACATTCATGTACAAGTGCTCTGCAAACGGGCTCCCGACTACCTGTTGGAACTGCTTACCAAACAAACTCCTTGCAGGCGCGGTCTTCGATTGTCGAATACTGCAGAAAACTCATACGTTGTGCCATTCAATAAGTGTAGAACATTTAGTGATAGAAGTTTTAGCACCGCTGGTCCAAGACTATGGAACGATTTGCCGCCAGAACTATGACATTCAAATTCCTTACATAAGTTTAAAAAAGATTTGAAAACATACTTTTTCCGAAATTTTTATTCACTATTTGCGTAACTGAAACATACTCTTAAAGGCAAAGGTGTTTTATGTTTTATACGTGTTTTTATGTTTTTATGTCCTCAAAATCTTAAGTTTTTACTTGCGTTGAATGTCTTATATTGTTTTTTGCAGCTAATGCTTTTGTTTCATAATATTTACGAACTATTATGATATATTTTATTTACCTATAGTTTTGTTTTTGTAAAACGCCAGTGAATATGTTTATTTCATAGTAATAGGCGTTTAATCAAATAAACCAGTTTCAGTTTTCAGTTTTCGGAACGGTCAGTGCAAAGCATTGGGGGTTAAACCGGTTTACCTGCGCCCGAACCTCACACTTGGCCCAGAATTATTCAAAAAACATGTAAATATAAATAAAAATTAACCTCATAGCATCACAATTCAAATTAAACAGCAATAAAAAAGAATACTAGTCAATGTAATAACCATTTAATTACTCAATGGCTAGATGCAAACCAGAGTAACAGAATTGCAACTTTCTGAGGCACGATGAAATGAAACAAAAAACAAATAATGTGCTATGAATGGGTTGGTGAATGCGGGCCCAGGCTTTTGCGCTTTGAAACTTACTCTTATAAATGATGCGTGTGTTGGATTTATGTTTAGTAGAGACTTTTGTTTAAACAGAAAATACCATAAAAGCGGAAAGTTTCGTCCCGGATTAGCCTATGCAGCTGTGCAGACTGCACAGGCTAATCCGGGACTACATTTTACGCACATGCATTAAGCCCGGTTTTCCCACGACATGCCTCAAATGTACTTACGTAGTTCTTGTCGTAGGCATATTTCGTGTTACATGTTTATGGCATTATCGAGGTTAAATGATCAGATCAAATCTCATGAGTTTATAGGATACTACCTGCATATAGTATATTTCAACTAAATATAATGCATTCTATGAGTAACGCGTGGAATGGAATAGCATCGAAGGAAATGGAATAGATGGGATAGAATGCAATGGAATGGAATGGAATGGATGGAATGGAATGGATTGAATGGAATGGATGGAATAATATTGAATGGGATGAATAGAATGGAATAGAATAGAATAGAATATAATAGAATAGAATATAATTGAATAGAATATAATAAAATAGAATACTAATTGGCATGGTTATGAGTTTCAGATCCAGTACAGACAACCGCCGCATCCACGGCGACGCCTAGCAACAAAGGGCGATAGTGAAGCTTCTCTTCGAGAAAGGTGCGGTCACGAGGGTTTCTCCTGAATGACCCATGGGATTTTACATTTAATGTAAACACTAGCGCTGCGACCGTATAAATATTGAAAAAAAACGCTGTTAAGCAGCCCATACACGTACAATATTGTGGTCAAATTTTTGGATTCAATAAAATTGACATTCATTTTTTGCGACAAACTGTTCAAATTTTTTTACTCAATATTTTGCTTCTTTTGTGGTTTGAACGCTGGTCAAGCAATGATGGATCCTGTTGTTTTATTTTATGTTTTTGTGGTTGGCATTGAAGGTTTTAACAGAAAATGAGAAATATTGAGTGGAAAATCGACAGCTGAAATAATGAAATGATTAACTATCATTCAATGTGATCAAAACATTGTATTATACAACTTGTTCTCATGTAGCAGGGGTAGATTAAAACAACGACTACAGATGATAAACACATTAAATGCAAAGGAAAAGTACTTTAGTGCATCAGTGTATAGCCGCACTCAACAAATTTTTTTATCCAAAAAAAAGCATTTGCACCATATTATTGATGTATAAGGACACAGCCATATTATTGACAGTTTCTCAATAAATAAATGCGATTTATGATATTTCTCAATGTATTGCATCAATCTTCAATATAGCCCACACACTTCAATATAGTTGTCAATTTCATGCATTGAACATATTATTGACCATTTTATTGAACGTGTATGGGCCCCTTCATGCCCTTAACTGTTAAACTTTTATTGTCAAATACAAACAGCACTGTGTTGCTCTGTTACCTCGAGCCAGTAGTCTGATTGTTAATGAAGTTAAACTCCTCTCTACTCAGTGTGTTTCTTCCAATTGAAATGTTCGATTATTGACTAACGAAAACACCCTCAGCCATTTGCTCACTCACTCACTCACACACTCAATCAAAAACTAAGTCGCTCAATAAGTCACTCACTTATTCACTCACGCAGTCATTCAGTCATTCACTTACTCACTCACAAACTGTCTCACTCACATAGTCACTCTCTAACCCAGAAACACACTCAGTTACAAAATCAGTCGCTCAGTCAGTCAATCACTCAGTCACTAAATAACACACTCCCTTACTTAGTTACTCACTCTCTTTCACAAACTCACTCAGTCACTCACTCAGTCACCCACATACTCCCTCACTCGCAGACTCACTCTCTCCCTCAGTCACTTTCTAACTAAGAAAAAAACTAGGTCAGTCACTCACTCAGTCACGCACTTTCTCACTGTCTTACTAAGTCACGTGCTTACAGACTCACCCTCTCACTTAGTCGCTCACTCTCTGTCACAAACTCCCTCACTCACTCTGTCACCCTCTTACTTACTTACTCTCTCACTAGTTCACACTCAGTCACAACCTCAGTCGCTCACTTAGGCACACACTCACTTGCTCACACACTCACGCACACACTCACTCCCTCATTTCCTCCCTCACCCCCTCAATCCCTCCCTCCCTCCCCCTCCCTCCCTCCCTCCCTCCCTCCCTCCCTCACTCACTCACTCACTCACTCAGCTAGCCTTTTCAAAGTTTTTTTATAAGAACGCTTGTTCCTATATGAATCATAAGCCTGTGGCTATTTGAAACATGTACGTGCTGGTTTGTGCATAGCCTTATCACTGCATGTGAAATCTTGTGCAATGTCATTTGAATTAAACATATAAATGAAGTATAGCATATAAATGAGAAATTCAGATGTACGTAATAAATTCGTAGATCTCATCCAAAATCTAAAGACATGTCTTGTGTTACCACTTTATTCCATTGATTCTTAACCTTCATTGAGATTTTTTATAGTTTATGTATATACTGTCAGGAGATACTGTGATAATGATTTTTAAGAAGGGTATGTGGGATTAAATTTTGCACAAATCATCTGTGAAAAATAGAATCTCATTCTTCACAAGTGTGAACATTTAGATCTTATTCATCACTCATCACATTCTTAGTCTTCACATTATCTGTGAAGTTTGTGATCGCATCCAGTTTTTGATTTGCAATGAAATTACATTCTTCTGTTATCCTCAAGACTACTCCGTTTTTGGCCGATTACAATGTGACAAATAAGATCATATTCTTCACAGGTTTGTGAAAAATATGATTTGTAGAAAATATGATCCCACAAAGATATATGCCGTATTGCGATTACACACATATATAAAAGAAAAACATTGAAATGATATTATTGATAACAGGAAGTGTAGACGTTAATAACAATTAACTCTGTATAATCTGAATATCATGGTGCAGTTAAAACATAGACCACATGGTTTCATGACAATTAACTCGGTATAATCTGAATATCATTGGTGCAGTTGAAACATAGACCACATGGTTGGTAATTTGCAAAAGTAACACTAGACACTATAAAAGTTTATCGGATATGTTTTAACAATTACAATTTAGCTATAAAGCTATTAACCGGTATATTAACAATACTATGTATATCGTGTTTGCGGTGGTGGTGGTGATTTTTGATACACCTCCCTCAACCAGCAATGCTAGGACAATTATATTTATATGCTAACAATTGCTGGGGAGGATAATAACTTCTCAGTGGCAATAATTGGAATGGTCTTCTTTGGTACTCCATTGTTTACAACATTTTTGCGCACCTTCAATAGTGGACATTCAAATACTTGATTGAATTAGCTTTTCATTGTATTAACACATACTTACTTTAAACGTACTTTTCGATATAAGTGTCTACATATATGAATACTTATTTTAATCGTTTATTTATTTATTGATTTTAATAAATACTGTATCAGTCGCACGCTCGAAATTGTTCTGTCGGGCCTGAACGTTGATACAGCGTAGGCGTAGAAAAGCTCAGGATAGATTTCAGAAATTGCCTGGCTCGTACTCCGTTGTACTTTGGAAATGACCTGCCATTGACTCCATGACCTGCCAATGACTCCATGACCTGCCATTAACTTCATGTATTCAGGAAATGACCTGCCATTGACTCCATTACCTGCCATTAACTTCATGTATTCAGGAAATGACCTGCCACTAACTCCATGTATTTAGGCAATGACCAACCATTAACCATGTAATTAGGAAATTACTTGCCATTTACTCCCTGTACGAGTATTTAGGAAATTACCTGCCAGTTTACTCCGTTTATTCAAGAATGACCTGCCGTTAACTCATTGTATTCCGGAATTGACCAGCCATTTTACTGCATGTATTCAGGAAATGGCCTGTCATTAACTCATTGTGTTCAGGAAATGACCTGCCATTTTACTGCATGTATTCAGGAAATGACCTGCCGTTAACTCATTGTATTCAGGAATTGACCTGCCATTTTACTACATGTATTCAGGAAATGGCCTGCCGTTAACTCATTGTATTCAGGAAATAACCTGCCATTTTACTGCATGTATACAGGAAATGGCCTGCCGTTAACTCATTGTATTCAGGAAATGACCAGCCATTTACTTCGTGTATTCAGGAAATGACATGCCATTAACGCCATGTGATTAGGAAATGACCAGCCATTAACCCCATGACCTGCCATGTATTTAGGAAATGACCAGCAATTAACTCCATGACCTGCCATGTACTTCCATGTATTTAGGAAATGACCTGCCATTTACTTAATGTATTTAGGAAATGCCATGCGAATTACTCCGTGTATTAGAAAATGACCTGCCATTAACCCCATGTATTTAGGAAATGTCCTGCCATGAACTGCACGTATGTAGGAAATGACCTCGCACGCTCCCTGTACGAGTCTTAATGAAATAACCTGCCATTTACTTAAAGTATTTAGGAAATAACCTGATTCTTACTACCATGTATTTCGGAAATCACCTGCCAGTAATTATATTTACTTAGAAAATGACCTGAGAATGATTACATCGTAGTCAGTCAATAGTTTACCATGTAATGCGCAATACGATATCACAAGGCTTCTGCAGTGGATGTCTCATAATATAGGCTGCTGAAGGTCGAATTAGCAAAACATATTACATGTAAGCTATTATTGTCTAGTGTTATTACTGTACTAAAAAAAACACGTTCAAAGGGAATTTCAGCCTTTCTAGAAGACAAACTGACAGATTTATGTTTTTGTCACAGGTGAACGTAATTTAATTAAAATCTTATATTCGTTCAGCATCGTTGCAGACTGAAATTTCCAGACTAGTACACTGCTAAAATGCGTTTTAAGTGTATAGCTCGCAAAACGTGTTACGGCATTACCGGTATGTATTAATATTAATATAATAATGCACTTGTCTGTTTCTTTTCAAAACAGGGAAGGTAAATGTGTTTGTTCTTCCATAACTATTCTTTATTTTATTTATATAAAGTTTTAATCAAAATATTAATTAATCATCCATTTTTATTTTTATTTATTATCTATGTTGAGATGGTTGGAGGGAGAATATAAACAGACAAGAACATTTAAACGTTGGAATTTAGTTTTGTAGAAGTAGAAACAACTAACAATAAAACAAGTTGGTACTGGCTGAGTTCTTATTTGTCTTTTTATCATAGTAATAATTAAGTTGAAGATGCATTCGTTAATAAATCGCAGTGAAATACGATTTTGCCATAATAAATGTTGCTATGCTCCTAACGGTTAGGGGATATTTAGAACATAGGAATGTTTGTATGTGTTTGTGACATACATCCAAGCATCGTTGCATGATAAAACATATACTATGTCACTTTATCTTTACAATGATTTTAAAGTATGTGATTTAAAGATAAATGGGCTGACTATAAAATAATATTATTTACAAACTTTATTATACATCATTTGGACAATATAGCATCCAAACAGGAAACCATGTTAAACATGTACAGAAAAGGAAGATATTTCAAAAAAGAGTTGTTCAACAATTACTAATTGTCCTTTCGTAATTACATGTATTTAGAACTAGTTCTGGACAGTTTACACATGCGATTATATTCATATTTACCAATTCCAATTAACATGTTTTTTGTGGAAATATCATATATTAAATGCTAATTTGCTTGTTTCAATAAAAATATTATTTGAAAAGTCATCAATACTGTCCTGGTGTTGGAAGTATCCGTTCTTGCTCTGTACATGTATGCGTCTATTAGGCATATTACATAGCATTTAGCAGTTTACAAGAGCAACATTTATTCTCAGTCTGAAATAGTCATATACAACAAAACATGAAACACATTAATTATAAACGGCAAAAATATCAGTGTTCAACTGAATAATGTATAAATAATCGCATGATTGATGAAATGCAAATCAGTATATAATACAAGCATTAATGGTAAAACAGACAACAGTAAATAACATTAAATACCATCATTGATAAAAACGACAACAAATTAATAACGCATTAAATTACATTAATATGATATAAAACATAGCATCAAAAAACTTTACTATGCCTGTACTAATACAGATATAACTATACAGGGACTAAGTTGACTGATATTATAAGTAGGGATATATGTACAACATAAACTATTTCTATAGAGAAACGTATGTGCATATAAAGAACGATATATATACAAATAAAAGATATATCATACATATAAAAGTGTATGTCAACGTATTATGTCCTATATGGTGTGTTAATCTATATCGTTTCAATTGTTTGTTTTCTAAATGACTGACTCTAAAATGGAAGAATCAAAACAATGATTACATAGAACAAATCGTATTGAAAATAATAAAATGGCTACAGTTTAAACCGGTTCAATAACAGCGGAGTCTAGACATTAATAACATCCTGAATCAATTGCAAAAAGAATATCCACACGGAGGAGTGAAAATTTTGCATTGAAACCGATTTTCTTACTGATGAGTGTAGACTTAAACAAAAGTAACTGTAAATGAACTTAACTTAAGGTTCATTCGTTTGTAATCATTGTGTTCGTTTGACATCAAAGTATTTTAGTTTCATTATATCACGAACAACTGCAAATGTCAATGGGACACATGTCCTGTTTGCACAGTCTGGTACACCACTCGTTTATGCAGTCCATACCAACCAAGGCGTTGATTCCCACACAAATTAAATCCATTGATCTTACTTTTGCCAGTATTGCATTATCAGCGATTGTTCTAGTGACGTCGGAGACGTCGTTTAAAGGAATCCCAGCATCTGGCGAAGCGTTTTATTTTCTTATAATTATTATGTATATGGGTTGCTTATTGGACGAATGCTGAGTGTAAGAAGTCTTTTCAATGTATCGACCCAACTTGGTACCGTGGCATACAATGCCTCTAAAATTAGTGTTGGGTTTATGGTGCCTGGCTTCTCTGGTAAAGCGGCCATGCTGACCTAATACGCAGCATCCTTCTGTTTAGAGGTTGCAGTTGTTGTGTCCAGCACTGAATCAAATGTCTGTCCATCGGATTTAAACGCAGCCATCTATTCGCCGGATCTCAACGCCATTGGTTTCATAATCGGCAAGCCAACACCTCTTAGAAATGGAAGCAAAGATTCTCCTTGAGAAATGTTGGGACGTGTTTGATTTTCAGTCACATGGTTGTCGCTTTGTACATTGAAGGTATTTCTTCGGTTTACATTTGGTGACGATTGTGATGTCCGTTTGTCAGATGACATTACGTTCGAGTTATCAACTAAGACGGTTTCGCTTTAGAGCCGTTCAAAGTAAGTTCAATTTTTTTCTTAGTATTCAGTGCCTTCCTTTCTTTCTCCATTGGACTGGACTCATAATGCACTGCCTCGCACGTGCATTCACATTTGTCACGTGGACAAACCCTGTTACGACAGTGGGAGAAGCACCACATAACCATTCCTTGTACGTAGTGATTTATACCCACAGCCTGGCAAACTATAACTTTGTCATTTGGGCATATTATGCCATTAATGCTCTCAGATTCGTTAGTAAACACTGATTCCGGCCTATTCATGGCATCCGTGTTATGAAAGAGGTTTGTATTTACGTTTACCGGATCCTTTAAGTGTAGCTGTTTGTTTAAATTGTTAGAAAATTCAGCTGAATGCAAGACCCTAAAAGGTCTTCTTAGCTTACGAAGATTTTAGTAACAGGTTTGGATACATTCAGTCGTGGCCCTGGTTCAGTCAATTCCTTTAATAACTGTTCCTGTGAATAAAACAACTTTGGTTTATCATCGTTAGTTGAATAGCTAGTCGGTGTGATTGTTTCATCAATCATGTTAGAGATAGAAGAAGCATGTCGTTGACACTCATCTATGCGTTCACCTGATGTTTCCTTGTGTGTTTGAATTTTATCAAATGAGGCGGGAATGGTGTTGCTTGACTCCGTACCAAAACGTTGACTGTTTTCTTGAACCTGTGCGTTTGATGGCATGGTAGGATCAACGTTAGTAAACGCGCCTTCGATAATTGTTGTATACGGCAGTGGACTCGTGCTAATGATATCAGAGGTCAATGGGATGAGCTCGAATTGACCTAACGCGTTTCGCCGCATTTGTCCAATGGAATATTTTTCTTCAGTTGAAATAACGTCTTGGTGGTTTACCGATGGGGAACGTGTTTCAAACTGAGTTCTTACAGTAGGCATCGGATCTTTTTTTTATTTATACCAGAGCTCTCTAGTAGTATATTCACACCTGTTGTAATACTCGGTATTTCTATAAAATTCTGAGAACTTATCACATCACTTGCCATTTTCTTAATCAGTATCCCTGCACTAGCTTGTGAAACACCGGGAATAATGTTCAAGTTCGTTTTCATGTTTTGTCTTGAGTTGAAATTCAGCAACGTGTTCCTGTTATCGTTCGATTGACCTTTTCTTCTGGTATTTAATTTAGAACAAGAGTTGCACTTCGTTTGGAAGAATTACAGAACTGCGATTTTGAATATTTTCCGACTTTGAACTCAATGCAGTTCTAGCGTCAAAATTAGGTCTCATACTATTTTGCGAAATTCTCTTATTCTGTTTCTTGGTTTGTTTATCAGTGTACTCGGCAAACTATTCACGAAAGTATTCGTTATTTTGTTTTGGGTATTAAACGATGCATCAAAAGATTGATCTGTGGACGGTCCTTGTAAATATGATTTTAGGTTTAGTTCTTTGTGTATGTCTAATGGAATAAAATTGGTATTTGACTTTCCGTCTCGAGCATACATTTCGTAAGGTACTTGTACTGCATTGTCCGGTGCTTGGTAAAATGGACCTGAGCTGCCAAATGGCAAATACTGGGTGGAAGAAACGGGTTTCATAGTGGTCTGCTCATGCTTGGAGAATGATGTTATGGTTGACGCATTCTTGTCTTTTTCTCTTGCCTTCAGTTCAATCTCTAAAGCTTCAAGTGTTCTCAAAATTTGGTCATTCGTTTCACTACTTGGATTATCTAGAACATCATGTCTACTCCATGTGGTGCTGCTTGATTTGATTTTTGTTCCTGGCGTTTGATGAATTTTTATTTTATCGAAATAGGATTACTTCCTTTGTCCACTGAAGGCAGGTTGTTAACATCTAATTTTTCGGCATGTTCTGGTAGAGTTTGAATCTTGTTGAACTGGACAAATTTGTTTGCATTTTCTGCGGTGTTATTTGTATTTATGTATAGTCCACGTTTCTTAGCATCATTTTCACTAGACTGAATGGTTTTCTTTGTATTTGCTTTTACAGTGATTGGTGGCATATGTTATGGGTTACGGACAATATCCGGATTATCTATAGGTGTGTCTTCGGTGGTATTTTGTTAACGTCTGAATTACCGTTTAAAGTCCAATAATTGCTTTATTTCCTTTCAGCGGTTCGTTTATATGTTTTGTTGGATTTAAACTGTTTTTAACGGTTATTTATTGTTGACGAGATTCTGATTATATTTTATCCGAACCTATTGCAACCTTTTTTGTAAAATTTTCTCCAAAAGGAGTCATTGATTTTCTAACATTAATTAGTTGATTTTTCATTTCAATGTTTAAGTTTGAGCGACCTGTGTTGTCTTTTAATTTGAAAATACTGGTATTTTTATTGGAGTCTTTGGCATCAGCATGTACTTCGATGATATTAATTTCATGTTCTGATTTTCAAATAGCTTCATGCCACGTTGTATTTGAAAATTATTAAGCGAAGGTAAACGTTGCCGTTCTGTTATTTGCATGTTGTTGTTAGCGTTCGCAATTTCTGGCGTACTAGTTGGCGTAAACGAAATGTCATGACGGTTATCATTCAACTTTTGGTTATCAACCGTATTGACTTTAACAATAACAGTTTTCTCTTTATCTGCCGTTTTTGAATGACTAATGTTTTCATTTACTTTATTTATTACAGGACTATTTATTTCCCTTTCAGTGGCAAATGTTTCATTGGGTGTACTTGCGTTTGATGTCTCATTTTAGTTTCGTATTGGACCAAAGTTGAGGTCAAATGATTTCATGGTGTTTTTCCGAACTGTTAGGTTTACTGTTGATTCCGTTCTAACTCTTGAAATATGTGTGGAGGTTTTTGTCAGAATTTCCGGTAAGGCGACAGTTGTATGCAAAGAAGTGTTTATATTTCGAACACTGTAAGTACTATCTACTACATGCACGTTGTCTTTCCTTGGCCATGTTTGATTAGATTTTAGCATTGTTAAGATTATGTTGTGTGCACTATTTGCGCAGGGCTTATCTGTCGATGGTTCAACCGTAACTCTCGGATGGTTGGCGTTTATAGAACGTGCTCTATCAGACGTCAATGAATGTGTTAGTTTTGAATTAAGCATTGTTAACTTGATGTTGTCAGCAATAGTTTTGTTGTTTATATCTGCCGATGTTGCTTCCTTCACTACTCTTGAAGAGTTGGTGTTTGTCGATCTTTCATCAGATGTCAATGAACTTGTTACATCAAAACTACCATCATCTAGTGACTGACGTATTTTATTTCCGAACTTAATTGTCCAATTGCCGACTAAAGATTTAGAATTGTCAACGTTCTTAAGTGGCGGTTTATTAAAATTGGAATAACTATAAAGATAGTTAACAGGAACGCCTCCAAACCGATCAACGTTGATATTTGTATCGTAAAAGAAATTTAATGTTCTTTGCGTCGGTGAAGACAACGTAGAACTATCTTCAGATGTTGAAATGTTTGACAGGACAACAGGATTTGGTTTAGTTGTAGTTGTAGAGAGTTTAACGGAAGTATCATCCACTGCTTGCGTTGGGCCCGTTTGAGATACAGTAAATGAACTGTTGTTTGATACCTTATCGGACGGCGTTTTAACGTCATGTAATGGATCTAGAGTAGTGGCAAAATCTTCAAAATTATAAAGGGGATCGTTTGTTGGATACAAAACGGTTGTTGTCATTCCAAATGTTGTTTCTTGCGTATTTCTGCTTTCATTTCTTGTTAATATTGTCCAGATGGAGGATATTGCATCCCCCAAAGCATTTAAGGTATTGTCTCTAGATTGCTGCTTTGCTGTACTTGTATTACTGGCCTCGGTGTTTGAGGTATTTTTAGATTTCCTAACAATAGTTGCTTCCATTCTAACTCTTTCGTGTTTATTGATTACCGGAATATTTCCAGCAATTGTGTGTTTTGCTACATCGAATATTGTAGCACCAGTAGTATTAAGTGCCACAATTTTTGTTTCATTAACATATTGTCCATAACTGATGTTGTAATTGACACTACATTTTGCCGAACTATTCATAGAAAGGTGTTCCTCGACTTGAAAGTGCTTCAAATCTGTAAATGGAGAAATGATCTGCTGTCTTTTAGAGGAGATCAATTCAGATAACCGTGCTCTATTATTCTCAGAGAAATTATTCAATGGTCGTGCAATTATTATATCGCTTTCCTTAGTCCAAGTCTTAAAATGTATCTCTGGAATGTTACTAGCTCCAAAACTTTCGTTCACTGTAGATGCATTGTCTAAGTATGGGTCTTCACTATTGACGAGGATATCGTTTGTATATAATATCTCAGACGTAGCAATGTATTTAGCAGTGTTGGTATCTAATTAATCTGCAGTAGCGTTGAATTCCGGGAAATCATAATAGTAGTTATAATAATAGTTATCACTTTCGTTCATAGATGTATTAAATGGTGCGATATTATAAGGTGGAATTGTAACATCTGGTCCAATAGAAGTGTTGGTTTAGTCAAAACGGTGACAACTGAGAGGGTCGGGATAACTGCTGTCCTCTGTGTTTCAACAATTGTTTGTATTCCTTCTGCATCAACAACAGTTGTGCCGTTTTTGCCTCTAGATGTATCGACCGTATTCGATTGTAATGTGTTAGCTATGTCATTAGTGGAATCCACCTCGTTTGAATTAGCCATTGCCTGATCTGTTACGCTTGTTGTCCATTCAGACACATTTGAATGTGTCGTGTTAACAATGTAATTGGTGAGCAAAGTTGAAACCATATTCGACGGACTTTGTGTTGTATTTGATTTCGGGGTCAAAAAATCCGCAGTTTCTACTTTTGGATCCAAACCAATGTGGGTTATATTAGCAGTAACGTTAATATGGCTTCCATTTACATTTTACTCTACAATATTATCATAGTTTTCTGGTGTCATCAGTTGCGCATTTTGCATACCATCAGAATGTACTCCAGATATATTGTTCGATGTATTGGTAACGGAATCGTGTATGATGTTTCCTGCCTGCGATACCTTTACGTTCGTATTTGATACGCTTTGAGTGCAGCATCAGATGTCGGTCTTCGTTTTTCGTTCACATCGTCTTCTGTTGCGGAAATGTTAACAGAATATAATGTGTCTATTCTATCCGTTTCTACCACAGTCCTTGCAGATCCGAACAAACCTACACTTAAATGACCTGGTCTTCGTTTTAAATCATTTCTGTTGAAGTGATTCATCCTATTTGCGTGTCGTCTAGAATCATCCACTGTACTTCCTGATAATCGATTCTGGTCGGTTGTAGACTTTCCTTCAGTTAAAATATTGTTCGTGTAATGTATTTTTATTATTCCTGAACAGTGTGCATCACGTTCAATTGTGTTTGTGCTGGTGAAGTTATTGCTTGTTACGTCCGAACCTGTGCTTAACACATTAGTAGGAATATCTGACATAGCACTTTCTTTTTCCGCAATGTTTAGATCAACATTTGTATTTCCGTTGCTTTGTGGAACATAATCGTTTAAGTAGTTCATATCTACTTGAGCTATTGTTTAAACGGGACCTTGTTGTAGTGGTACTATTTCATTCTCACTTCTCGCATCACTAACAACAGAATTGCCTAAAGTAATATCCACATGAGTATTAACATGACTTTGAATTGTGTCATTTGAAGTATACTCATCGGTAATCGAAATATTCGCGGAATTATCAACGTTTTGGGTATACGAGCGTGCTGTCGCAATTTCAGCTGTCTCTGTGTACTCTGCTAATAATTCTGATCCTAGATTGTTCCAGCCCAAAGTCTGATCGGTAATTAATTTCTCACCGGAAATAACAGCGGATGATTGACGTCTTTCTGCAAGGTCACGACCACGACTTGCTACTCGTTGCTCCGAAATTCGAGTGTTCCGAAATGGTTCTATCGTGATAATACCAGTTTCTGATATACCAACAACACCGTTCGCAGTCTGGATACCGGAGTGGTGTTGCACTAGCATGTCACTTGGCATTGTTTGTGCGGGAAGCTCTGAGACGGTAATTGACATTGGTGCGCAGTCAAAGAATCTGCTCGCTTCCATTGGTGCACCGTTACATGCAACATTACAGACGGTTATGTTATGACTTTACATTTAGCAAAATATAAATACATCATATTCCTAATGACTGTGTTGAAATATTGTATAGGAAATGACTTACATAAATAGAGCAATCAAGAGTGTAATAGCTCTGTAAACAAGAAAAATATTTATGTTCCATCAAATGGGGACTGCTAACTCCAATAATACTGACACACAAACAGAAAAGATGACCGACCAATACACAAGCAGTAACACACGCAAAGACCAACATACACGTACACAGACAAACAAGCATATAAACAGTTTGTTTAACTGCTCCGTGAAGATTAAAGGCAAGTACATTGAATATACCTGGGACTAATTTCGCCTGAATCACGCATGCAGACAGATTCGACGGCATGTGCAATTTTAGTATCGCATTGCGTTGTCCAGAGTCTGGCTTAAACATGGGTTGTGTACGTCCATTTCCGACAAACAGTGGGTCACGTTCCCTACAGACGGTAGCATCGTTCGCAGCAATCTTGCCGACTTTGCATAACCGATACTCCACATGCCCATTGAGATTTGGTCGGAAGGAAACATATACGTCAATTGATGAGTTTACCGCTTTAATGTCATGAAGTTTGGTGAAACTTTCTAGTGGAATGTTGTACGTAGAAGTGTTCCCATTTACTTCCCCACATAGTCCACAATGGGATTCCTGCAATATACAGAAAACTTATTCATATAACAGCCAGTCTGCATACACAAATCTCCCCAACCAAAAGTCATCATATGACCTTCACCCTGGTCAATGATACATGGTCCATGCGTTCTCCGCTCTTGTCAAGTGTTTTAAGCCTTAAATATAATTGATTGTAATAAAGAAATAATGAACACATGGAAATACAACCTTTACATAGAACATAAGTATCGTGTCGTGGGAAACCCGAACTTAATGCATGTGCGTAAATTGTCGTCCCGGATTAGCCTGTGCAGTTCGCACATATTTATGTTAAGAAGAGACTACATTGAAATAGAAAATACCATAAAAGCGGAAAGTGTTGTCCTGTATTAATTTGTGCGGACTGCAGAGGCTAATCCGGGACGACACTTTACGCACATGCATTAAGCCCGGTTTACCCACAAATGATGGTATTTGCAATAGAGAATTGGCCACCAAATGCGCTATCTCATGTACTTTCATATATGTGATTTATTATGCACAAGTGTATCCATGAGAGATTTACGTGATATATAAGTACCATCATTTAATGAGAGATATCATTATACGTACATTAAATGTATATGACGTACGTTTGGGCATGTCAGATGTCATATGTAATTTCATGTACTCATATATGCTTCCATATATGTGAGATTTCTTTTTTTAAATACATGTGCGATCTCACATGTTTGTATTTGTTTCTGCATAAGTAACATTGCATATAATTATACGTTCATATATGTGGCATTACATGTATGCTTGTATGCAACTAAATACAACTTTGACCTTGTGTTATAGGAAAACACAAACATACCTTTCGACGAAGACTCTAAATCAATGATAAAAGTCCTTGTCTGTCCCTGTAAACGTACAGATAGCTCATTAAATTATAGAAATGTGAAATATCATAGCATTTAGGTACACAAATACACTATCCGAGGTTTCATAGAGGTTTATTGTTAATTAATTAAGTTAATGTCATGACAAAAAAACATTTTGCAGAAAGTAGTAAATTCAGATTTGTTTAGATGATGCTAAAAAAAAATAAGAGTACATTAGCATTAGTCCCAACCATGCTAATTGAAACATAATTGATAGGCGTCGGAAAGCACTTAAGCGCGGGCTATATATATAGGATGTTATATTGCGGGCCAAACTGGAAGAATTAAATTTTTTTAACAGATCTGCGTTTTTTAGAAATAAATAATACTTAAATATTAACAATGCATTTTAAATATACACATTAACTTAATTTTTACATATATAATGTATGTAGCAGACGAAAAAAATATTGACATTTCCTTATTTGGTACGTTGGAGGAGAAAATACTAACATCTAGATTTGTTGGAAGTGAAGTTACAGCATAAAGTTTATCAATAATATTCATTTAAACATGTTTTACGCCGACAGCAACCACAAACATCAAACATTAACATTAAAAGAAACAAGTAGTCAGGACAAAATACTTTCATGTCGTTTAGCCTGCAGTCGTTATGCTAGACTGGCACGCATTTAAATAGTTCCGTGTAATGTCAAGACATCCATATCACGTGAGCTTACAAAACGCTTCCGAGTCATCTAGGAGGCTTAGTTTGCATATTTCCCATAAGCGTCCGTTCTCCGCCTACGCGATATAACGTGAGATCATCTGGTGACTTATATATATATATAGCCGACATCAGTATTTAATTGTTCTATAACATGTACAGGACATTTATTAGCGATACGATAGCTCGATCAGACACAATTAACGTTGCAAAACAGAAACATAATTGTAGCAGTTGTTCAGTTATATATGTTCGTAAAACTGCAATAAATTTACATATATTCATAATTGGGATATGTATAAAAACGACAGAAATTTAATATCCAAGATATAATTGAATGACAACATAGTAATTGCAATCAATTCGTTAAGCTAATATTGCTATTTTAGTAAAGTTAACACTAGAGTGTGGTCATCTTACATAATAATTTGTTGTTTATGTTGCTGTGTTGTTTTTCTTCAATTACTGAATTCCATAGAAATGTGCATTGATATAACGTGTACTGTTCTACAGCATTAGACCATTCGTCATATATTTAAGAAATAACGATTTAGAATTGTTTATCGGCTAATAAACATGATTTTGAGTTATGGGGCACATGAATTAAACCACGAGGGCGTCAGCCCGAGTGGGTGGTTTAATAAACCGCATCAGAACTCCATATCGGTGTTTATTTCGATTGTTACATAACCTGATAGCATTTTCTTCAATTACAATACGAAACATATTTTACAGGTTCGGAACTATTTTTTCGGATTGTTTCTTGCAAGTTTAACAACTGTGAGCTGTATTCTTTGTATATAGAAAACTCTGCGCGTGTCATGTAATTCCATGTTAACTGGCAGCAAATTTCAAAAGAACAGTGATTTCAAAACGCTCATTTTTAAAAGTGTTATTGAATCTGTTACACTTATAAACACACCCAAAACACAAAAGTGTGTGTATAAAACTTAACTGTAGATATATATATATAATAATACGACATTAAAGGGACTCAACTCCAGATGGTCTAATCGTAAAAGCAAAAGACAATTGTCACAAATACTCGATTTTCATACATAATCGTATAGACAACAATAAACAATTAGACACGTGTGTTTTTATTTACCTGAAAAACAATTATTTTATGTAGTTCTCCTCCTTTTATCGTCATAAAATCTATAGCGTCTGCAGACGATATAACCCATTCAGTAATGTAAAAATAACCCCGTTTATATTAAGGATAATCAAATGGCAGTTTAGTTTTGTCGAGTCGCGCATGCGCACACTTGAATCAGGTGCTTGTGTTGGGAAAAGCCGCGGTATTTTTTAAATCGGGAATTCCGAGTTCAAGGAAAGTGCAAGCTTATTCAACTTCTATTTTTTCAATAAAACATTCAGTTTATGACAGTATTTGATCGTTGTCTGTACAAATAGTAATGCTTTTACCCATGTTTTTACTGTTAATGCTAGGTTCCCACTATCGGGCGATCCGTCACGAACGCCACGATTTGCCACTCGTAGCTGATCGTGGTATTTCTCTGAGATTTCAGGCTTGGCTACGATATGATGCGAGTCCATATGTTGTGATACGATGTTTTTTGCTCTGTTGCGATCTGGATACGATTTGTCAATTGCAGGTGTCAAGATCTGTCACGGTCTGATCTCCAGTTTATATACGATTACATACGTTCCGGGATTGTTTCGATCGAGTTCATGATTGGTTCTCGATCTGACAAGATCATCACGATCAGGTTCCCCGAATAAGGACGTTTTAGTACGTACATATTAGGATTGATACGCTTATCACGAATCAATGCGCTCTGGTACGATTGGATACGACTGTGGTCGCGATGTCTATCACGATCATGATAGAGATCACGATTTGAGGTACGACTGGACCCGAATGATACAAACAAGCAGCCCGACTGACTATTGACTTCATTGTTTCTTTAGATCGCAATACATCTTATGCTACGTACCCACTATCACGATTCGCGTCACGATTGAAATCGTGGTCTGAATCATGGACCAATCATGGTGATCGTATTGGATCTTATCAGATCTTAACAGATCTTGAGGTCAGTCGTGGCAATCGCGTCAATCGTATTTTGAACGGTTTAAAAATTCTCTACGATAAACAGAATCAACTGCGATCAATTGTGGATCGGGATCATCTTGTCAGATCGTATTGCATCGTAACAAAGCGCGACAAATCATATCTAATCGTGCATTCAAATCGTGGTGATCGGGATCAATCAGAACTGAGCATAGAAGTACATTTCTACTTTCAATGACAATAGTGCATATATTCGAATGCATATTTTCGAATGCATTACGTGAGCATTGGAAACATATTTATTTAATAAATAATGTTCGAGTTAGTGCTGTTTATTGGCCAATAAACAACGATTTGGAGTTCTTATGCGTATGAATTTAACCACGTGGGCTTTAGCCCAGATGGCTTAATATACCGCATCAGAACGACAAATCGTTGTTTATCAGCCGATAAACAACGCAAATCAATTCGATTCGAACATGACATGACCATATTTTCTGCGATTTCAATTCGAACTTTATTTTACAGCCGTTTGGAACTACTTTTTCGGGTTGTTTATTGGTTGTTTAACAACGGTACATTTTATATTATATTTATAGAAAACTCTGTGCGTGTCATGTTGGAAATAATGTGTTTTACAGACAATAGCTACATAGAGAGCATCCAAAAAAACATACTTTCAGACGTTTCATAGCTGCTAGAAATAGCTGATTTAAATATATAATTCCACAAGCCACCCAATCCATCGATATTAAAAATGTTGTTACAATGGTCTATACATCCTTTTGCCAATATGTCTGGCTTGTTAGGATAAATTTACATATTTTTCGCGTTTTTAATAAATGTCTTAAAATGTGTAAAATAAAATAAAAACCATCTGGACTAAACAAAAACAAATATCATCCGACTAAAAAGCACAAAACAATAAAAAATGTTTCTGCCGGGCTAGAACCGTCAATGCACTTATCAATATTTTCCCCAGTGCATGTTTTTTTAAGTGGAAGCGACATAAGTCTGTCAAATACAAAACTGAGTTATATAATTTAATTCATCGGACGCTGAAGTTGGTGACAATGTTATACGACAAGTTTCAAGTAAAAAGCATAATTTGTTTTAGTTGAGAATAAAGGACGTTTGAACCTAAAATTTAGGTGTGTCAAAATAGTTAAAATCTTATGTTGTTTTGAATTATAAGACTTCAATAGAAACGTGTACACGAAAATCTCTGTGACAAAACAGAGGTAAGGGCACTAATGCACCCAGGGGCGTAGCTTGGTTCCAAAAGAGACAACGCGGCTTTAAGGAAGCTATGCCCCTGGTGCCTGATGCTGGACTTGATTTAAAGGTTAATTTAATTCTTGGTTTTAAGTGAAAAACTTATGTAGTTTTCAAGTATAATAACTGTCACCAGAAAATCTAGGTGAAAAGGGGACATAACCCCGTGAATATACAAAACAGTTACGTGGATTGTGGCATATCTTATGCTGTTGTTGATTACAAAAACATATTCCAAGTTTCAAGTGAATTATTTATCAAGTTTGAAGGTATAAGACTTTTGAATAAAATCTTAAACCGGAATATCTCTGTCAAAATACAAAACGGGGAATAATTCGCCTGGTGCTGGAATTGATTCTGATGTTTCAAGTGAATAACTTATGAAGTTTTGAAATTACAAGACTTTTAAATAAATACTTTAACCAAAATATCTATGTGAAATAAAGGGGCATAATTGTATCAAATATACAAGCAGAGTTATGAAGACTATTGAATCTGATGCCGGAGTTGATGACAAAGGTATATTTTAAGATTCAAGTTAATAACTTATGTAGTTTTTAAGTTACAAGACTTTTGCATATAAACTTTAAACAAGTTAAGACGTGAATGCCAACGCCAGGGCGAGAAGGAAAGCTCATCTGGTTTTCGAAAAGTCGAGCTTAAATGCGTAACCAATGTTAAAATTATTATTATTATAAGATTAATTAGCCATTATATACCGAATTTACTGCTAGATAAGTTTATCATAAAACACTTAACAATGCTGAACGAGCATATTTGAGCCTTCTGAGATATGGTCTACATTCTAAGTAACAAAAACTTGAACGGTCTACCCTGTCGTATTATTTATAGATACAATTTTAATTTTCTGTGGACTTAAAGAGACTATAGCAACGAAACATTGGTTTCAAATTGCACTATAAATGATATTAGATGATATAAATGCGCCATACTTTTCCCATTATATGTACCATATTTTTCGTTATTAAATGCCATAATTAAGATCTTAATTTCCTTTTTTTTGAAAGAAAATACCCCCATTGAGGCCCTTTTCAATGACATACTTCCACTACACGTACTATACATAGTCATTTCAAGTAACAGGCGCCTTTACTTGTGGACTATATCCGTCATTGCATGTAATTGTGAGCAGCAAGAAGTCTAAATCCTAGCGGAAGGTTATTTTAATTTTCAACAAATGTCGGTAGTTAATATATTTTGTAGTAGTAGTAGTGTGTACTTAAATATTAACGGACTGAATTGTTAATGTTCCAAAATTGGTAGAAATTATATTTTCAAATTTCATAACATCATCTACTGGAAAGATAATCTAAGCTTTTAGAAATGAGAGTCGTATGTCTAATGTCATAGACTCATAATAAACTACAGACTGTCTATAGCGTACGTTAGAAATAATCAATCGTATATGGGCAGTACGTTTCCGACCTTGCTCTACTACGATTATTTCCACAAATGTTAATCAGTCAACCTTTGTGCTTATAACATTTCTAGCTCATCACAAGGTACGATTAGGATTACGTTCCATTCATTGCGTCGCGACGTACATCAGAAGCATTATGTTTTATTTTGAGTAATAGGTTAAAAGATAATAAGCTAAAGGGATTTGATAAATGACTCAAATAATATAAGTACGTTTGACATTTGTAGAACAGCACTCTAAATCAATCAACAACCAATCATTGTACACTGTGGTTGGATAACTGTCCTATTAGTTCACACCAATGAGCAAATGACAGAACGAGCCCGCGTGTGATGCACGTGCCCAAACCAACGGTACACGTTAGTGTTCTAGACTGCGCTGTTGACGCACTTACAAAGAATAGTAGGACAAAAGTAATCGCCCTCTAGCAATTGTTGGGGCAGGGTTTAACTTATCACTCCCCAAAAAGTGGGAACGTCTACTTTGGCCATTGTACACAAAATGTTTAATGCACTTTCAAAAGTGGACCTTTCAATAATCGCAGTCGTTTTAAAGGGACATTTTGACAATTTTTGGTTGGAAAACAATATTTCTCTAAAGATGGAATTTTAAGACAGGAATTTCAATATTTTATAATCGAAACTTGTTGTCTGTTATACAGTATTTTGGATGACATAATTATTTTGATATTTATTATGCCATTTTGAGTAAAATAAATATTATGGTATGTAAACCAGGTAGCATTTTTTTCCACGAAAAGACAACAGAGATTCGTTAAAAGTTTAACTTTGTCAAAGCAACGTGCTTTTTAAATCTTGAAATATGCCCCGTAAATGTATTTATTATACAACAAGAAAGGTCAGTTTTAGAAAATTATTTATAACACCCCAAAACTGTGAAACTGTTTAATTAAATTGTGAAAGTGAGTAATGTCTAAATATCATATGGCAGCGTGAGTGACATCGATGTTTTCAGCCCGGTGGCAGAATGTCACCCGAGACGAATGCCGCGTGGTGACATTCTGTTTCGAGGGTTGACAATATCAATGTTAGACAAGTTGCCATATGATATTTATTTTATTAAACCGAACAAAAATTGAGTAAAAGGTAAGCACTTGCTTGATTCTGCCCATCAGAATTGAAAAACGCCTTAATCCTCTTTCATCTTTAGAAATACGTGTAAACTATTTTTCAGACAGTTAACTTTGAAGAGAAGCGCGGTAATAAGACATGACAGTCACTTTTGCTTAGTCACGTGTCAAAAAGGCTGAACTGTTTTTGCCAGTCAAAGTATCTCTTTCTGGGGTAATGGGAATTCATCATTGTAGACAAAAGTGAGGTATAATAAATCACTCTATTTGGCTAAACGTTTGCTTTAACTGTAAATCTGTTTTACACCAACATTCCCGACGTAATGCGTAGGATCCAAAGCAATACAATTAAAATAATCCTCTTACAACAATATGTCGAAAAGTCTCAAAATATAACTAAAAGGATCAATTTTTCTATGCTCTGTGAATGATTTATGTTTACAATAGGCTTATATACTAAACATGTCAGCAATATTTACCAGTTTAAAACATTTTAATATTAAAACGAACTATACATAAAACACCCTTGTGCAGGCTTAAGGATTTTTATCAATTTAAGAAATTTTCAACATGGACTTTCGTGATTACGGGCCCAGGTTTCTAACCTACACGGAGACGCAGTACGGTATCATTTGCGCGTACGAGTTTCCACTCAGCTATTCTTACTGCCCATCATTAATGTCAATTTGTAACGCTCTGTAAGTGATGAACGTGTTCTCCGAAATACCCATGAACAGCTCTAATTTTATCAATACCAATTGATTTTTCATAAGCGACACTATATTTCCAACATATTTCTTTGTCAGTATTGCTATTTCGCTTGTTTATATATAATGTATTTTTCCTTTTTGAGATCTATGACCAACAATTTTTTGAAAATCGTCAATTTGCCAATCTGTGAAGAGGTCCCTTTATCTGATATCAAATGAACTTCCTCTCCCATTTTTAAATAATTGTTTGTTTGCGGTAACCCGACCGACTCACGAAATTGGGCCAGACTCACAAGTTTATATAGGCTTCCGTGAAGCAATTATTTTCTAGTCGAAAATTTAAGTTATTTATTAATCATGTTTTGTATGTAATTAATTCATTGAGTTTTTTTTATCAACAAAACATTGCGTTCTAATTACTCTAATTTAGCTGAATTTTGAGCAGTGTTATTACCCGGATGCCCTGAGGCCACTGGCATACACTCAACAATGCGATTTGCTCTTGAATTTTGTTTTAAGGTAAAATTTGGTCTGTGTCTTATCGTCGTCTACATTTGTTCCTCCACCCCCCTGCCCCCCCCCAAAAAAAAAATTGACTTGCCTACCCACCTTAATTATCTGGGTCGCTTTACCGCAACAAACACTTTTTTTTCAGGATGGCCTAATTATACGCCTTCGGAATTTGAATGCTAATTAAGAACTAATTTTCGATTTTGAATTGATTATCTTTTAATAGACAACGATGTTGAGTTCTGATACGCAAACGCCCTCGTAGTTAAACATACGCGCATAAGAATGGAAAATCGTTGTTTGTTAACAGATAAATAATGATAAAGCGACAATTATTTCGATTTTAACATTACCTGACAACATATTCTGCAATTACAATGCGAACTATAACTTATTTAGAATAGAGGAATGGAAATGCCAGATTTGTAAAATAGGATAGTGAAGAATAGAAATAGTAAGAAAATAGTTTTGCTATATGTGTATTTTATTTGCTAACAGTACATTTTTACTCGGTTTTAATGTGATTAAAATGTAAATATATCGTCGTAGTCTCTTATACTTCTTTATCAGAATGGCCGCATGCAACTCTTATGGAAAATGTTTATGTGTAATTAATATGATTGTATGACTTTAAAATAAATAAATGACGCGTGCCGTGCTAAAGCTTGGCTTAATGCATGTGCGTCAAGTGTCGTACCGGATTAGCGTGCACATGCCTTAAACCCGGTTTTCCTATGACACGCCTCAAATACAATGTATATACCGTGGGAGGAAACTATTCATGAAACTCGGTCTGTAATATTTATGCAGTTATTTCCCTTATGCCTAATCAAAGTAATAATAATTGTAATAATAAGTGTAATGATATAGGTCCGATACAGGGAAAGTACTGTACATATAAGTTTCAATACAATTGATCCGCAGTCTTGGATCGAACGGCGTTGACCCAGAAAGAATCATATTATGCGTAATTTGTTCCAATGCGATCCTCTGTTCGTATTACGATTTTCCTATCAGACAAAAACAACATAACGCAGTCAAGTAACGAAGTCATTTCTTTTAAATAAAAGTAAAGGTTCGGTTTATAGTCTGCTATCGATATACGTGTACATCTTCTGCCGACTTCGACAATTACACCCCGAGAAATGGGTCATAAGTCGTCCATTTACACTCGGGGCAGAATGCAGCCACGGCACATTGGCTTATTTCCCTCACAGGTACCTATTTATACACCTAGGTTGAAATGAGCAAGTGTGGGATATTTTTTTGTTTCCTCAAAATTGTTCCAATGGTCTGAGGGGGACCTCACGATACCAAAGCCAGCGTCCTACCACTAGACCACTGCTCCCATAGTTCTTTTTATAATAATAAACTGCCTTAAGCCAATTATTGCTTTTTGTAGAGTTCAAGTTCCTTGTTTAGTTTACTATCATCATATTTTGGATATAAATTATGAAAGGATTACTTAAATGTAACTGGAGTCAGGATTTTGCTTCTTCGGAGCTTTATAAATTGAAGCCCATATTATTCTGCGACTGCGAACGGCTGCTTATAACACATTTATTGAAATAACTAATTTTATGTAATCGACTGTATGGACTGATGAAACATAAATCCAGAATTATAAAATAGTGACATATTACTTTCTAACACAGTTTTACGAGTATTCGGTTGTAAATATAAATATATGTCTACGATGATTATGCCGTTTTATATCGTTTTCTTTGTACAAGGCAATTTTTTAAATTATATATTTATTGTATATTACATGCGAGTGCGATTTTGTTACAAATGGCGAGGAACAACAAAATACGCAAACGCACTCGTGGTTAAATATACGCGCATCATAATGAAAAATCGTTGTTAATTAACAGATAAATAATGAAAAAGCGAAAGATATATTCGATTCTAACAGGACCTGACAACATATTCTGTAATTACAATGCGAACTACATTTTACAGTTTCAGAACCACTTTTTCGAGTTGTTTATTGGCAATTTAACAACGAACAATACTTAAATTCTAATCACGCTAATCATTGCATTTTGAATGAGCATGTGACTAAAACCACGTGAGTTGGGACTACTTTCCGATTTAAATACAGAGGCATTCTATACATAAGATTGTGACGTCACTGCTTTTGTCCAACCTCTATACTAGGAACTGATATCCATATTTTGCTAAATTTGCATACATTAAGATATAGTCCGCGGATGAATGAAATAATTTCCAAACAAACACATGTTCCGTATATTATTATTAAAATCATGTTTAAACATGATAACTGTATCATCATTATTAACTTCAAAAAGTCAAAGCATTGGGTTTATACCTGTTCGTGTAATACAATGCGTTTTAATTGCGTTGACATGCAGTTTCTACTTTCACTTTCGAACACTATTTACAAGTGAGCAAATAAAGATAAACACTTCTCTATTATTGAAAAATAAACGATTGAAATAAATGACGCACATATAGATAACTTGAACTAGTATGTCCTACAAGACTGTATAACGATAACGATTTTTGCAAATGTTTAAAGGAAGCGTCTCATGCATCAGTTGGCGCCATATGCAAAAGGTGCTTACCCATCATGCATAGCGCGAAATCACACAGGTTAGTCGAGAAGCGACACCTCGTGGACACAATGCTACAGAGGTGAGTGGAATGGAATGTAGCCGGTGTTCAAGTGATTGTCGGGATAAAATACGGAATCATGTATCCGCATGTTCTCGGGGTTGTATAGTGCTAAATATAACCGGAGAAAACAACATTTTGTAGATATGCGCTGATATTCACAAAGCTCCTAAGGGAAATCTTAAATTAAGCTCTACTTAAGTGAAAATTTCAGATCATTTCCTATTTGAAATCCAATGATTTGTGTATACAAAATGGTAAAATACAAACCATCCATCAATATTTACTAGTTTTAAACAGTTAAATGTAAAACGACCTATACAAGAAACAGTAAGAGGCTTAATAAATGTATTTAATTTTTCCCTAAAGAGCTTTGTGAATACGTGTAATGCAAAGCTAAATACATGTTCCAGTATTACATTTTTCACCCCTATACAAAATCCATCTCGTTAAAGGGTGTGTAATGGACCGTTCTCTAATAGACCGTCTCTTGACTTGAAATATCTTACAACATGCAGGGCCAATACTCCAGAAATATCTTAAGTAAAATATAACATAATTTTATCCTTAACTGTAAAACCTTGATTGTTCTTGAACTTTTTTTGGTGTTTATTAGTTATCAACTATACTACATGTATAACCTGTTTTAGGTAACTATTAAAGAAATTCATAGATTTAAATAAAGTTTTAGATATAATACGTGACAGAAATTCGAACTTCAGTGAAAATATTCTAAGATAAACTTAAGATGTTTCGGGAATATGGCAATCGTTTTGTAAGTCGACACAAAACTAAAAAAACACACTACCAAACCTACAAAAAACCTACCATGGATAGATATCCGAATATTCAACGATGTACTCTATCGGACCAATATTGTACATCATTATGCGTATGTTTTCCACCTTTCAATATATTTTTATTTGTTATTGTATTTATTTATTATTTAATAAACATGTGGAAATCAATTAATAATAGTTGCATAAACTTGCTTTCCGATTCACCCATTTCATATTCATTTCGTCAACAATATTTAATGATTGCTATGCATAGATTTTTACCAACCTCTACCACATAACAATGTTGTCGAAAACTCGCAATACAATATGTCGACACACGTGACCTTGTTGTTAATCGTATTACATATCAATCAATAGGCGCCTTATTTACCAAAACATGTATTATTCGTGGAAACAAGCATGCACATTTAACGAGCCAAATTGACATATATGTACATAATTGCGGACACGCAATTTTCGGACAATCGATCACCCACAATCATTAACGCTCGACACATACGGCCATTAATAGGGATTTATAATCTAATACGGCAGCTAACAGCGCTTGTTTGAGGTACATGAGATACAAGTCGCTATTTCATCGGATTCCGATGAGTTTACAACGTTATATTTCTATGACTGTTATTTTACCAGGTTGAAAACTTCTCTAAAATGACCTATGAATTGTATGTACAATAATAATGTGAAACAATAAATATAACGACGCATTTATCGCAAATAAAGGTTTATATAAATTTCAAAGGTCAACGATTTTCGTAGGTGCAACGCATGGAGTTAAGTGTTGGTAATATAAGGAAGTGTTGCCCTATATCACGAGTTAGCACGATACGGTACCCATGCATATAGAGAATTGTTGCCGTATGTCACGAGTTAGCTGGATACGTTACCCATGCATATAGGGACCTGTTGCCCTATGTCACGAGTTAGCAGGATACAGTACGGTACCCATAAGGATCTGTTGCCCTATGTCACGAATTAGCAGGATACGGTACCCATGCATATAATGAACTGTTGCCCTATGTCACGAGTTAGAAGAATACGGTACCCATGCATATAAGGAACTGTTGCCCTATGTCACGAGTTAGCAGGATACGGTACTGTACCCATAAGGAAATGTTGTCCTATGTCACGAGTTATCAGGATACGGTACGGTACCTATAATGAACTGTTGCCCGATATAGCATGTCACGATATAGCAGGATGCGGTACGGTACCCGTAAAGAACTTTTGACCTAAGTCACGAGTTAGCAGGATACGGTACGGTACCCATATGGAACTGTTGCCCAGTGTCACGAGTTAGCAGGATGAGGTACTGTACCCATAGGGAAATGTTGCCCTATGTCACGAGTTCGCAGGATAAAGTGCGGTACCCAAAATGAACTGTTGTCCTATGTAACGAATTAGCAGGATACGGTACGGTACCCATAAGAAACTGTTGCCCTATCTCACTAGTTAGCAGGATACGATACGGTACCAATAAGGAACTGTTGCCCTATGTCACGAGTTAGCAGGATACGGTACGGTACCCATAAGGAACTGTTGCCCTATGTCACGAGTTAGCAGGATACGGTACGGTACCCATAAGGAACTGTTGCCCTATGTCACGAGTTAGCAGGATACAATACGGTACCCATGGCGAATTGGAGTCTTAGTACAAATACGTGTCAGGGTGTACCTTGAAATCGATCTACTTAGGTATACTTTATAGATTTATGTGTTTTCATTGAATCGGGAATGAAATCGTGTTTAAAGACTACTATAAACATTAACAATAATGCACTATAGAATTGATAAGTGACCCAAAATGCGAGCGTCTACAGTAGGCCTACATCGAAATATTTATTCTAATATGGGAAAGGGATATGGAGTACGATTAGGGTCTTAAACATGTTAAACGCTAGTTTTTGCAGCATCGTGCTGGGTAAGGCAATAGAGACTCTCCTTGTACGGCCTAGTACGATTGAGTCTGATGCTCAATGAACGTGCATCATGCTCGTAGGGATCGACCTTGATGCTCAATAAATGAGCATAACGATCGACCCAGAGCATGATGATTGTTCATTGAGCATCATGCTTGCTTATTGAGCATCATGTTCGTTTATTGAGCGAGCTTGATGCTCGTAAGATTGAGCATGATGCTCGATAACACTAGGCCGTGCGTAAAGGGTTTGTATCGCCCTATCCAGCATGATGCTCCAAAAACAAGTGTCACGCTCGCATTGCCGAGCATGATTCTCGCTCTTATGAGCATGATGCTCGGCCGAAAGAGCAAGATGCTAATTTACGGAGCTCGTTCATTGAGCATGATGCTCGATCTTACAAGCATGATGCTCGTTTCTATGAGCATGATGCTGTCTAAGAAATTAAAAACCCTAATCGTACTTCATAACGGTACACGCATAGATCTAGCTACTCTTATGGGTAAATATTTTAGTCCTTATTTCCCAACGTAATTCTGCTTTTTGGTCGCTTTTCATAAAACAATTCACTAAAAATAACACATCACGTAAATAAACTATCGCTCCTACCCAGTCGTATATTGTTTTATGACATTTATGGAGTCTGACGTTAATATTTATTTTATGAAACATGATTGCGTTGTAATTTATGTGCATCGTAGCGTGCGACTGGTAGTAAACCGTTGATGAAACGCCTTACTGTAGCGTAATACACTGGCTGTGGAATGGGCCTTGCATAAGACAGGCTTTTGGAAGTTATAGAGAGAAAAGTCCTTGACCTTTGACCTTGACCTTTGACCAAGGACTTATACACGTCGCATCACCTGGTCATGAAACATAATCTGAAGTAATATAAAAATCATTTCAGACGTTTTTAAGTTCGGGTAGAGAAACAGAAATCCTTGACTTTTGACCATGTGACCTTGACATTTAACAAACGAGCATGGGATTTGTATGCCACTCATTGTCTGGTCATGGAGAATAGTTATGGAGAATACCTAATAATCGGAAGTAATATTTAAATCCCTCCAGACTTTTAGAAGGTATGGTGTAAAAACAAAAACAACTGTCCTTTGATTTTGAATTGTGATCTTTACCTTGGACCGACCATAATGGGAGTTGTTCGTGACACATTCTCTGGTTATGGGGAGTAATAATCGGAAAACAATCTTTCCAGGCGTTACGAACTTATGGTGCGAAAACAAAAATTCATGACCGTTGATATTGCATTGTGACCTTGACCTTATCCTTTCAGGCGTTGACAAGATATGGCGTGGAAACATAAATGCATGACCGTTGACCTTGAATCATGACCTCGACCTTAGACCGACGATCATGGGGTTGTACGCAGCACATCGTTTGGCCACGAGGAATGATAATCTGAAGATATATTAAAATCCATCTTGGCATTAAACTGTTCCAGAGCCGAAACGAACGGAAGGACCCATCCAACCGTCCACCCACCCAAGGACGGACGGGGGCATACAAATAATAACTCTCCGGGTTCTTTGCACTGAGTTACCCATGTGTACATGTAATGGCTATTTCCCTTTATCAGTGACACACAGTTTTTATCGTTCATTGTGCAAATAGCTTTTTATAAAAGGATTCTGAAACAGAATACGTCGGAATGTTGAGCTAGCAATACAGTATGAATGGAAATTCATTATTTAATCATTACCGATAGTTTTTACTTTATTACAAAAGCTGTCAGAGGACAGTTCGCTCAAATACTAGTATTCAACATTTTTAAAAGTGGAAGGGGCATACATTTGCTGAAAAAAGTACTGAGCGATGGAAATTATGTCATCAATTTATTTCAAAATTCAAGTAAATGCTGAATGTAGTTTAAAAAATAAGACATAAGTACAAACACGTTATCTCCAAAACCTTTGTAAAAAGAGTGCATACATCTGTCAGAATAAAAAATACGGGGGTTGTTGCACCTCAAGCTGAAGTTGATTACGAAGATGTATTCAAAGTTTTAAGTGAATACCTTATGTAGTTTAGAAGTTATAAGACTTTTGAATAGAAACGGAAGGCTGAAAATCTATGTGAAAAGGGGAATAACTAAGTTTCAAGTCACATCCATCTTACATGAAAACTAATTTTGTTCTGCACACGATAGTCATGTTAAAACTAACAATACTATAACCAGTATGTGGAATTGTGTTGTAGCCATTTGCAACTCCGTGACTCAGAAAACATTTGAATGCAGCCACATCAAGGACTGGAAAGCTTTCCAGAGAATATTAAAAACTCTGTTTTTTTGATTGTTTGGATTTTTTGGAAACATTGCAGTCATATCACGGCGGTCAGAACATAGAGTACTCACTGTACTGTACTTATGTCAGTAACTGACAACTGCCCTACTTGAATCAGCGGTAGGGAGAGGATGGCCGTAGAAATAATTTCATGACCGATCCCCACACAAGTTATGTGGCCGGGCTGGGATTCGAACACACAAACCCCGGATAAACAGTCCAGCGCTCTACCAACCAGGCTAGCCGGGCCCGGCTTCAACAACACAAAGAACTGTAGTTCTTTCAAAAAAGTATGTTAAACAATTTCAAGTGCTTATTATGGACTCCGAATATAAAAGTGTTTTCTTTTACTAGAGAAAGATTTAGTTAATAATAAAAGTATTAATATATATTATGTTTTGGAGCATACGTCTAAATGTTTTGGATTTCCGTTTTCAGGTTTATTCCAGTTTTGTTTTTATTTTGTAAATAACCCATTGAATAAAAAAGTTACAGCTTAATGGGCCATCCATCGGAGCACAGGGCAGTAAGTCCCTCCCCGCCCCCCCCCCCCCGCCTTCTTGCTAATATGTAAGTGTTATAATGGTTTTAATTCATTTATGAGTGTGCTCTGAAAAAAACGTCCTCTGTATGACGATATGTCTACTGTGATGTCTAATTGAATCTGTACCAGTTATTCAAAGTAAATTGGTAGAGAACCACCTTTAGAACATTTCTTTGAAAATTATTTCAAAATCCAACCAGTGTTTTCTGTCAAGAAGATTTTCAAAGTTTTCAATATTCCCATATAATGAAAAATGGCAACTTTCGTAGAGGACCTCCAAAGGAATATTTATGTGAAATTATTTGAAAATTTACTCAAGCGTTTAGGAGTGGGGATGTCGTTTAAAGATGTTTCTATTTATGGCTCTATCGGCTATCTTGTGTTGCGGACCGGAACCATTTGAGCAATTTTGGTAGAGGACCACTAAATAAACTTTTGTTTGATGTTTCATCAAAGTTGACCTGCCGGTTTCAGAGTAGCTGTCGTTTAAAGGAACAGTTTACGCACGGAAGTACACACGAATGACGGACGAACCGCCATGGCGAAGCTTGCAGGAATTCTGCAAGTGGAACTTAAATAAATGCTTCCCATTGTTGTCTAGCTTTATTACAAGCCTGATTTACCCAATACCCCGTAACTCTATATTAACACATTTCGGCAAAAGACTTTTCAAATGGTCCATTTGACTAAGTTTCGGAGCATTTTCTAGCTTGTAGTAATAAATGCCATATAAAGAAAACTGACTCACCTAAAAATGAGCCTCTGTTATTGAAGAATCAAAATGAAGAATAACAATTTGGTAGGGGGACATTACAGTAGGCAAACTAGTCCTCGGTTGCAGACAACGGTCTGGAATTAATAAAAATTTTAAGTTAAATTTTAACACAAATCTTTAAGTTGGAAAAGTTATTTTATTACACAGACATGCAGTGATGGAATATATAAGTACATAATTTGCAATATTATTCCAAACGTGCTATTTTATAATTAGTATGTATTTGGACAAAAGCATGGTATTTTAAAATTTATTCTTATTTTTACGCTATTTACGACAACCTAAGAATCATTATAAAATGTATAAATTCAAGACAAGCTGAAGCACAGCCTAACAAATATAAATAACTTAAAGGAATTGGGCACCTGGGAACATTGTGAAATTTGTTTGAAATCGGTCCGTAAGTTACATACAATATGTTGTTTTAAGCTACTTATACAACTAGAAATGCGTGAATAGGAAACGAATGTCGCCGCTGTTTGGGGCTGGTCACCGAAATGTATTAGCAGTTAAATTTAATATTCATCTCAACTGAGTGTATTTAATTAAGCTGAACCTAATTTGCATGTTCGTAGAGTGTGACCTTGACATTTGAGATACGGATCGGGATTTTGTGCGCGACACATCGTCGCATGATTGTGAATATTCCAGCCAAGTAATTTTAAATCCATCCATAAATGACAGAGTTCATCACCGGACACGAACAATATTTCATTTTTGGCCTTTTTCCTTAAAGTGTGACCTTCATTTTGGATGTAGGGACCGGCATCTTGCGCGCGATATTTCTGCCAGGCAATTTCACATCCTTTCTTTCTTTCTCTCTCTCTCTCTCCCTTCCTTTCTTCCTACCCACCTTCACTGCCTTCCTGCCTCCCTGCCTCCCTGCATCCATTTCTTCCTTCCTTCCTTCCTTCGTTTCTTTCTTTTTTTCTTCCTTTCTTTCTTTCTTTCTTTTCTTCTATATTTGTCAGTGAGTCTGTTCGTCCAGACTTACACAATATCCATTAAATGATACAAAACCCATCCATACATCTATCCATCTATCCTTCCATCACTAAACGTTATTTGATGTATAATTTAAAGTTTGTGCAATGTTTGGATCAGTCGGGAAGATCAACTGTTGATATTGTTTCTTTGCCATCTGTCAGGCGCACTGCTGTGACCTGGATTTCCGTTCCTCCGAAATACATGCCTATTTTGACATCGCTTATTTTGCCATATTTATCGGTACAGTCGATTAAAAATTCCCATACAAGAAAACATCCTGTGTCATCCACAAATTGTGGACTAAAGTCTTTTGATCCAAAAATCTTAATCGTAGCAGGCGCACCTAATGGTGTGTAAACATTACTGCCAGCTACTTGATCAACAGGAATCCTTTGGCCTATTTCAACATGCTTAGAAAATGAATTCCAAGCCCATCTTTTGTGATCACTGTCTACGAATAATCTGGCAGCAGGATGAATAGATTCATCAAATGGAATGCCACACGCAATTCCATATGAGAATCGTGCAACTCTTGACACAATACATCGTTTATTATGGCCAACCAAGACACCCCCTTTCAAAACAGCCAACCCAGCCTCGGTGGGTATGATCACATGTTTTTCAGGAAAGGCATCTTTCACTCGTTGTTGAAGTAATGTGGACTCGGAAAAACCGCCAACCATCACAATGTATTCGATATGTTGGTGCTTGCAAAACAACAACGTTAAATGTTCGGTGATGCTTTGGATTGGTCCTTGAAATAGTGATTCCATATGATTCGTGGCGATGAAAAGTTTATCGCGATTTTGCGCAAGCGAAATTGTACCATTGGCAACTGATTTTTGAATTTGGTCCTCAAAACAATGCCCGGTCATTTTAAAGACAAGGTCATTAATTATTGACGGAATTCGTAACACGACAGTTGATGGTTTCCTAAAGTCCCTCTTTTGTAGTTCGAATGTCCTTTTCAAGTCCACGTAGTCATCCATGTGTTTTTCTTGAAGATATTGCATCACCTCACACCCTGAAAACATTCCTCGCTAGAATTTTTGAGCCACATGAAAATATTTTTTATATGCCGTCAGTTCCTCTAGTGTGTAGTGAACTGGGAAACCTAAGTGTTGAATATAATCATACCTATTACTAATAAATTAGAGAATTCTTGAACATATGCCAGTATACCTGTATATTTGTTATAACAAGTAAAAAAAATGTAAATGAATAACATATATTAGTATTCCACAATTTATCAGTAAATAAACGGCCTTGATTTTGATTTAAATCTGTTCCATGTTTCATTTTCAAATCTGCCTTATCAATATAATTTTTAAAAGACGCGTTTCTGCCATAATTACTAAAAATGTTTAAAATACCTGCGATTTTATTGATCAGTTTTTCAAACTCTGCATCAACGTGTGTTCCCCCCAACGCCGCTCCAATGGCTCTGTCAACCTCATTTAGTTTATTGTCACATGTAACTTCATGTACAGTAATGTCGACCGTGCCGCCTAAAACGGATGTCTTTTTCATTTACACTCTTCTTAGGTATCATTTATATCTCAGGTTATATTTTTAAAATCTACCAGTTATTCCAACAATAATATATGCTCGGAAAAACATTGATTTACTTGTATATATCATAAATGAACTGGACCGCCTATTCTCAAATAAATACATTAATACCATGGTTAAATGTATTATACATGTATGTATGTTGAAAAACACCGTGTTATATATTTCCCTACATATTGAAACAAGACAAACATAAACTTATTGTTAATCGTCCTAACAAACTACTAATGGCATGCAAGTTCGGAACATACTTTAATCCACTTTAAAATCATGTGCATCTGTTTAGAAAGAGAGAATCATCAAATACATAATTTTATTTTATCCATATAAAAACATGGACAACCCAATCCATACCTCCAGCATCACAAACAATGTACTGCGTGCCTCGTGGAAAGGTTGATATGTCCGCGCTTGAGGATAGCTCGACCTTTATCAATTTTGAATGTCGACAGAAAATCGATGCAGCTTCCGGCTCAAGAGCTATGCTTAGGTGACCAGTTTCAATACCTGCCTATAACAATGTATGAATCATATGTATAGTACGTGTTTATAAGAATAAACATATAAATAGTATATATTTATATGCGTTTAGATGTAATATTGAATGTGTGGATGCACGGACAGACGGACGTACGGGTGGATGGTTGGATGTGAGGATGGGCGTATATGTATTTCTCGTACTTCTCTTGCAGCACTCTCATGAACTGCTTGTCCATTTCGTTCCAAATCAGAGGAACAGTTAGGACCCAGTTAACCTCACTGTTCGTCAGGCCTCCAGCTACTCTGTCTTTGAGAAGAGCCATCATATCATCTGTCAGGTACTTTATAGTGGCAGAAATCACGGTTAATGCAGGAAGTTGTTTGCCTGTGGCATCATCCAACATCGTATGCTTTTCAAGATCCTGTATTAGTACATAAAGCATGGAACTACCGAATGTCTCTAGCGTAAGCTACAGTAATTAGACTGCGCCAATATTGTATTGTTCTCAACTGATGAGCGAAAATATGAATACAAATTGAAAACACTAATAACTGATAACTTTCTAAGCCTGTAAGAATATAGTGAACGAAATTTTAAACTAGATCTACATTCGATTTGGATTTTCAAAAATAACACATTATTTTTGCGTACCGAATAACCTATTATTACATCTCTAACCAGTTAACGGCCTTGACTATCGATTAACAGGTAAACGGTAAACCGGTTATTCGTTGTAAATCCCACTTCATAAAACGTTCGTCAAAGTTTAAAACTAGTTTCGTCTCGACATTTTATAACAATAATAATTCCAGCTATCTGAATATTTGGATATCAAAATGTAACTTAAAATAATGTTAGTTTTCTTCTACAAAATAGACGTAAATATAGCATACCCTGTTATTGAACAACTTCATCTTGAAATGCCTGAAGAAGTACCACTGCCGGTGTTGCCCCTTCTGTGCAAGTTCCTCGAACATGTCCTCGGCTTCATACCCAAACGATGCTACTGTCAGTCTATCCGGTCGGATAAGTATACACGTTGGAGCTTTCGAGATAACAAATTCATACAGGTTGGTTAAACATGTATGTAAGAACGTATTGGGTCTTGACAAAGCATGACCGTTGGCTATGCAATGACAATGAAATAACTCCATAAATATTAAACATCTCATTATTGGGGGCTTAGTTCGCAATGCAGAAATTTCAGTTATTGTTTTTGCAAAGTTGTAAATAATATCAAACTACATTAGTCAACCGGTATCTTTTAAAACTCTATTAACACACACTTAGAATAATTATATAAACTGTCTGATAGTGTGTGACCGTAAATGTTGCCGGCCTTAGCTACGCCCGCAGGCGCGATTCGGTTTGAGCGACAAATAAACACAAGTGGATTGTAGATATGTTGTTATTTAATGTGTCGATCGATAAGTTAGTTTTCTGAAAGAAAAACAATTAATACATATAAATAAATATATAATTAAATATATTAATAAGTTTCAATGACATTACAAAATACTAATGATTGATAATGCATGGCGGCGTGAATTATAGCGACAAGAAGTTATTCAAATAATAACTAATAATCACAACCGTGATAATCAGAAATAATACAAGCAATAGACATAGATATCAATCATAAACTACAGTGTAATATTTACCTGCAGGAATAACAATTATCCTACACGAATAATAAAATAAAGACAATCGTCAAAATGTAATGGCTGTTTCTAAACAATTTAGCCGTGAATCTGAATATTGGAGGGAAAATAATTGATTGGTTATTATGTGCACGTGTTCAACATAGGTTAATTTCAACTATATGTTAGTAACTCTAAAAACTAAGGTTACAGTCTACTTTAAACAAAGAACTGATCATAACTACCCACACAACAACTAAAAACTGCACTGACTATTTAAATAAACATACAAGTGTATTACTTTAAATTGTAGAATATATATTTTAGGGTAGATATAAAAACAAACACAATAATTTGATAATAATGTACATTTATTAAATTTACCTAAAATTCACCCTGTGACATAAACGTTCAGTACCAACCGCGCATTATTGTTACCTTTATTTGACATAAACTGTAAGGCATTCCAGTGTTTAACTTTGATGTCCATGGGATCTTTTTCGTGATCGTGTCTGAACGAATATGCCCACCCAGAGTATGTGGTCCCGAAGTCAATACTTGCAACGGCGAGAATCGTCTCTGGAAGGCGCAGAATAATAGAATAAAAGCATATTTTACAAAAAAAACGAGCACATTGTACCGCTTGTAAAGTATTTGCGATTATTGATACTTTCAAATAAATATTTTAACTATAGTTGCATTGTTGTGAAACGATTGTAAATCTGTACAACATTTTATTTGTTTTAAGAGCGTATGTACAGCAACCTGTACATTCGTTGGTAATCGCGACGACATTCCGAGACTTATATATACTGTATTCAGAAACGACCAATATTTCCAAAATAAAATAGGTGACATACTTTGTATGACTGTTTGGGTTGCTGTATATATTATAGTGATACTTATTAATGCTAATTATGTCGTATTTCATAAAGCTTACCGGCATTTAACGCATGCCACTAAAACGAGGCAAAAGTAGCCAGACCTGCGTTGAAATTGAATGCCCATTGGTGTATTAGTGCAAAGGGCATGCTATTATTGCCAATAATGGTGAGACAGGTAATACTATGAATTGCTGTTTTGTGGACCAAAGAAAAGAAAAAACTACAATTTACAGTTTCAAACTGTCTTGAATATCTCTCTGTATCAAAGAGCTGAACGTGTTAAACTAAACGTATACTAGAGTAGCTTAAACGTTTAAACGATGATCAACATTTGTAGCAGTAACATATTTCGTAAAAGATATAATAAAAATACTCCATGTAATTTATGAAACATATAACATGAAATTTATTTTCTTTTTCCAACACGGTAATAGTTTCGTCAAAATTGTAATCAAATATGAAAATACACATACCTTCACCCTCTAAATCATAAAAAAGCTATTAATTAATTAATTAATTAATTAATTGTATTAATTGTGATCTTTCTAGATCACAATTAATACAAATCCACCTTAAGACAAAGCTCAGCGTTATTATCATTCTAAAATAGTTTTAACTGATTCTGTTGAAAATGTAGTGATTATTTTACAATCCGTTCGTTTCTAAAGCAATATTGCTCGAATATATTGTACACTTATATGAAGTATGCAAACGCGGACCGACATTATGAAATCTACCAAATGCAGTAATACACGTTTTTATTGGGTAATACTCGTAAAACCCAAGGGAGTTTAAACCGGTTTACGGGTTCGCGAACATTACACACAACCTACTATAAAAACATCAAATATGTAGAGTGTAAACAATAAAATCGCTATTATGAATTCATATTAAATTAAATTATCAATATGCAATATAGTGCGAGAACCATATTTAGCGGTTTTGCTACTTTATATGAAACAGCAAACTGCCCATGATATATTAAGGAAAATCAAGATACACGTTTGAATTAATAGAATCAAAAGTGTTTCGCTGAAATCACTGTTGGTTGCATCTTATTTACATGCATATTCACATACTTGTTTCATGAAACGCAAAATACAAATAGGAAGAGAATTACTAATGCATATTACATTTGCGAATATGATTGTAACTTATATTTATTTATCTGCGTTCGCCACGTTTAAAGCTTATGCATAATTAAGTAATATAAAACATTTAAAAACTGTTATCTCTAAATATAAAAGTAATACAACTGGCTGTACCTTGGGTATTCTCCAATAAATTGTCCAAAACATTTTCCTTATTGGCTACCTCCTTAGGTCCTCTGGGCTGGTCAACACAGACATGTTAAAAGTTGAATATTGAAAGTGCATGCATTCAAACCAATATCCTCAGACAAATTAAAGTAACTTTGTTAAAATATTTTTAAAAGCATTAAAATGATGCATATACTGGAAAAGTAGACTGAAAATAGTGTTTATTGTGTCCAATCATATTCGTTGACTGTATAGATCGTGTATCCCTGAATGTTAAGGTTAATTTGAAAATCAATACATTTGCTCTGGGTATTCGAATAGCTGCGCATGCCACTGTAACCGTCAACAATAGACTGGTCCTTAACCTAGATTTCATGGCGTCTCTTGGGTTTATGCACACAAGTAACCCATATCATAAATAAAATACAATTTCAAATTGCAACTCGCTTCTTGTGAAAATAAAAGCACACTCGTCAATGTCGGAAAAATTATATAAGTTATTGTCTCACAGAACGTTCATACCTTGTATAAAGTATACATTAATTTGAAATTAAGACAAAAGGCTCAAGGATTTCTGCAAATCACAACAGACATTATCAACACATTTAAATATACATATATTCTAATTTGATTAATAATCATGTTGTGACATCACGTCATCAATTATTTGAAGTTTTAATATTATGAGGCAAAACAAATACATGTGCTGCGCAGTCTCTGCAGTTACAAAGTTTGTAAATTTATAGTAATGCTTTGTCGAACCGACTAAAATCTTTTCATATGCATACACAATCAATGAAACAAAAACAGAACGCACACTACCAACTAAAGATTCTAAGTAAAGTAAATACTTTTTAGTCAAACATTGTACGATAGCAAAGCTATTACAGAAAATAAATGGCTAGCAAGAAAATATTGCATGTGTGAAGGGCTATGATTCAGAGACCAAAACATGTAATACAGTTAGTTTGAATAATACATTTGTTACGGAGTTATACAACCTTGCTGATTCAGAGACCAAAACATGTAATACAGTTAGTTTGAATAATACATTTGTTACAGAGTAATACAACCTTGCTGATTCAGAGACCAAAACATGTAATACAGTTAGTTTGAATAATACATTTGTTACAGAGTAATACAACCTTGCATTGACGTAATACATTTGTTACAGAGTTATACAACCTTGCATTGACGTAATACATTTGTTACGGAGTTATACAACCTTGCATTGACGTAATACATTTGTTACGGAGTTATACAACCTTGCATTGACGTAATACATTTGTTACAGAGTTATACAACCTTGCATTGACGTAATACATTTGTTACGGAGTTATACAACCTTGCATTGACGTAATACATTTGTTACGGAGTTATACAACCTTGCATTGACGTAATACATTTGTTACGGAGTTATACAACCTTGCATTGACGTAATACATTTGTTACAGAGTTATACAACCTTGCATTGACGTAATACATTTGTTACGGAGTTATACAACCTTGCATTGACGCAGGCAACGAAGAATTACAAGTACAGGATATTTTTGTTTACATGTTTTATAGCACATAGTATTTATTTCAGAAATGTAAAATGCAAGTCACAATTAAACCAGCTATAGTAGCATAGTCTACAGTATATTTGTACAGAATAAAACGCACTAATAAACAAGTTATTGAAGGAGGAGTCTAACAGCATGATGTCAAATGTTTAGATTGAGGGGTATGACATACAAACTATTCATTAAAACCTCACGTCCATCAATCCCCGTTTGTTTAAATCTTGACTATGAAGTAATGTTCCGCAGATATTAACATTTTTTTACTCAAATACGCATGAATTACGTCCATATTTTTCTGGTTTAAGCCGTTTTAAATGCATGTGGATACTTTTTAAGTCAATTTAATGCTTAATTAAAACATTTCTGTGACGTCATCAAATTGTTCTCAGTGCACCATAAATTTAGTATTAGACGGGTAACCGTCCAATATCTTGCGTAATTTGGTAAGATATTGGCGTGTAATCGGTTAATATTGGATAGCACGTGCTAACTTCGGTAATCTGAAAACACGGTGTCGCAAGCAGACGATGTCGGTTCTGGCGCCTATTATAGCACTGATATATTTAATTTAAAAAAAATGCACATAGTTTAAGAATGAAGAAATATTTTTCAATAAAAATAAATGAGGCGTATCGTGGAAAAACCGGGCGACATTTTACGCAATTGCATTAAGCCCGGTTTTCCCACGACACGCCTAAATAAAATTTGCCTCATACCCATATTCCAAAAACAATATTTAACGAAGAATATCATCCAAAATTAAATTTTGTAAGACGATTAAACGTTATATTTTACAGGCATATATCGTGAGTATTATGTACCAAACCACACAAAATATTGAAATGATTGCGACCGCATACTAGTATTAGATGTATTTGACACATGGCGGTTTTAGTAAGTAGAAATGGTACTACATTGTATGTTACACATTTTTGCAAATGCTCCTAATCATAATCGTTCAATGAATATGCCAAACCATTGGGAGAGTGATTGGAAATAGTTCATGCGCAGTACAAGAGGCATTTATCTCGTGCGTTGCCATTACGTACATCGGTCATATAAAATCGTACATCATTTTAAACGTATGCATTGTTACATTAAATACTAGTATAGTGCTGAAATAGGCGTCAGAAGCAAAATCGTCTCCTTGCGACTTTTAGAAAATCTAAGCTAGCACTTGCCTTCCATTATTAACCTACTACACGCCAGATATTGGAAGGCTGCCCGTCTAATATTGAAATTATGGAACACTGAGATCAATTGGATAACGTCATACCAATGTTTTAATTATTTGCGGTTGAAAGTATTTGCAGTTGGAAAATAAATGTCTTTTTTATTATAAATAAGTCATATGTTACTAACAAACTCATAGTAAAAATAGTAAAATGTATCGTGTATTCTTTACACAAAATATTAGAACTCAGTGGAAAGTTAACAGATCAGATTTATAATACCTTACTGCTTGCACTAATCCATTTATATCCAATATATATATCCAAACTGGAGCATCGAAATTTTACACGTGCATACTGCACTAACCAGAAACAATATTACATTTCATGTAATTTTTGGTTAGGTTATTTAGAAGGTCACTCCCTTTATTGCGACTAGCAATAAGTCCTTTATATCCCGTTTTCGAAATCAAACATCCTCACCGTTCATTTGTGTTACCTGAATGAACGTTTCGCAGTTTGCAGATTTTGGATATACATTGTAAACCAAAAGCACGTAGAACTCGGGTTGTGTGTTCTGATTTAGTAAAGAGGTTCTTTTAAGGGAATTTGAAAATCATTAATATAACACTGTTTTGTATGACTATAAAATCTATTTGTTTGAGCAATTCATACATATTAAATTTGCTAACATAATTAAAATTGGTTTGGCAATGTTTTAAATAACATATAAGCCTCAAACTGTCCATCATGTAAAATATCGGACAGTCTTCGGCGCTATTTTAGATATTGGACAGTTTGAGGCTTATATCTATTACATATATTATAAATGACCAGATACATCGTTAAGACAACGGACAAGCGCGTTAGCGTGTAAACTTTATTTCGTATTTATGTGTATGTCAATGACTATATTATTATGTTTATCATACCACTATGCTGATATCGGCCTGATACAAAGGTGTCTGATATACTTTTTTAAAATCAGGTCACTAGCGTTTATTTCTGTTAATGTTGGAGATACGTCACGTTGTTCGGAATCAACTATACAGTCAACAGTTTTAGTAAACATTAATCAGATTCAACAAAACAAACAATTTGATACCAATAACGTATACAGTTTATAATTTTGTATCATCATAAGTCACAAAAACGTTATTTTTTGATATTCACATAAACCCGCACGTTGGTAGTGATATGACGTCATATATGGAACACAATAAATAATCCATACATATTTATTTCAATACTTTCATAATAAATGCACTAAAAGTCACAACACAGCATCAGTTTATGTTGAACCAAACACATTATTTCCAAAATTTGAACACACTTTATTCAAATACATTTCATATTGACACGATCTTAGAAAGGTCAATTTCAATACACAACTCCAAAATGGCGTCTCCAAACAATTTGGCGTTGTGTGTTCTCCGATGAAATTGATCGTTGCAATCGATTTCAGTTCGCATTTTCAGTATTTTATGAATGAGCATGCGTGTAATCTATGTATTCGTAGTGAAAACAGTTCACTTATCATTACGAAATGTTAATAATAAGGTATTATTCAGTCAACTTTTTGAAATCCATAATTACATATACGTGAACGTGCAAAAGTCGGCTCAACAAAATCAGCGTCGCCCTTAGTTTTTAAATATATAAATAAAAGCTCGTTTGGTGATATTTTACGAAAAATGTGGTATGATAAATAAAAAAACAGGTTACTGCCTGGTCTTGTGTAATATATCAGGTTCGCCACGAATAAAATAACGGCTCGGCAAGCCCCGCCGTTATATTATTCTAAGCCTCACCTGATATATTTCACAAGACCAGGCAGTAATCTGTTATTCTCTATGTATACAGTGTGCAGCAATAATTTTTCCAGATATGCCTCAAATGATTTTTTTTTAACTTCAAAGATAGAACATGGAACCAAAAGCAAAAGGAAATATGCTGCAACACCACTTTTCAAAATAACTATAATAAGAAAAGAACAGTTCGCAAAATTGACATAATTTCTCGAACCATCACCTTTAAAACCCGCCAGAAAGATTAGACAATATAAAGTAACTGTTTTTAAAAGGCGACACAAGGTTGGATAGCCTCTCTCTTCTTGTATATTTGGTTACTTCAGAGCAATATAGCTTTTATTTCCTGCCTGAACATAATTTCAACACCAGTAGGAGACCTTTATCCTTAAATTATTGCTCCTATACAATAAATGCCATATAGTTTAGAGATCAGCCATTCACTTAGATAATGACCAATGCTGAATTGTTCAGATGTTTCCTATCATTTGGTTCAGTCTTCACTTAAATAGGAAAGCACATATATCTCGTATTAATTTTGATCTAATTCATTGAAAGCATCCTGTAGTATACTAACCAACACCAAAATTACTGTTCCAAAATTACTGTTTTCAAAAGTCCAGGGGCATGCGCATAGCTATGCATTGTGTATAACGATTTCAGAACATTTATTAAAATATCTGACTTTTGTAAGACACAATCTCAAATTCGCAAATTTTAAAATTTAATAAATGTATATATTTATCAAAATGAATTGTCACAATACAATTTACGAACAAAAGTTTAACAAGATAGAACAAATAATTTCCATTATTCTGGTGGTGGCCATATATATAGCGGTGGCTGAATAGATAAGAAAGACGGATACCACCAATAAGTTTTCCTTCTATAGCCTTTAGTAAACCCACCATGTTTGTGGAAATAACGTAGTTCAAGGAATATTTTAGCATTGCTCCGGTATTTATTGATTATGAGGATTAACTGAAGCATATACATTTCTCAATTAGTTCGATATGTAACAGCTCGCTCATGAGTTAAAGATTTCAAGGACCGTAACATTGCACTGACTTAGAAATTATTAAAACATGTATTTTTATAAGTGTGCTAAATTCTCTAAAAAATAGCATGTCTTAGTTTCCAACTACAAAGGTTATTTGAAATAGTTCTTATCGAACGAAATATCCCACAAATCATTTTACAGTGATGATTTGAAACGTGTTTGCAAATGTAAATATGTTAGAGTGAATACTAAACGTATACTTCATAATTTAGTACACTGTTTCTTATCAAAAGTATATAATGCGCCTATACTATAAAAACATGCTTATAAGTTTTCGATACTGAATTTCTGTCATCGTTACAAATTTGGTCGTATTAAATGGTGGATAAGTAGCTTTAACCTTTTGGCGTTTTAAAATAATGACGTTATCGTGTACATTGCGTTTTTCTGGATTATGTCATCATTTAAATATTTTTACTGTCTCAGTGACGTAGCGTAAGATTATCTTTGTTGTACAATGTTGTGCCATTTTATTTAGTATTTTACAGCATTTTTGATTTATACACTGGTTTAAACACTTACGTTTATTAATTTTAATTATTTTTTTCAATATGGGTTGGCAGGAAGATGTAGAATAGTATATTAAGTTTTATTCAGTTTAAAATAAACATATACTACAAAGCTATGTAATCTGGCTTTTTGCACCCAAAGTTACTGCTTCTTCGTGAAATTGCATGAGAATGATCTGAAAATAGAACTATATGATGCTATGTCTTTAAAGCTTTTTATAAAAGACGAGATGTCTTTATGCATTTAATACTTGTAATTTGTTATTTCATTGTTCCTCAGAAAATTGCAATTCCGTTACTCTGGTTTGCATCTAGCCATTGAGTAGTTGAATGGTACATATAATTAAATGGAATAATATTATCTTGTATTGCTGTTTAATTTGAAGTGCAATACTATAAAGTTAATTTTTATTTACACTTACATGTTTGGTGAATAATTCTGGGCCAAGTGGTGAGGTTCGTGCGCACATAAATCGGTTTATACCCCCAATGCTTTGCAATGACCGTCCAAGGCGGTGACATCAGTTTTATTCATGTTTGTTTTGTGTGTGTTATGTGTTCTTGTGATGTGCTGTGTATTGGTTTTGGCAACTTGTTACTTGCCATAAATAAAGAACCTCGGGCTGCATATGAGAGTTCTCTCTTGCTGTCGCTACTGGAGTTTCGCTTTCTTTACATTTAATTAAAATCACCTAAAACGATCATTTCATCTAAATATATAAGCATTTTTATTTCAGCTTCATAAATCTTAGGTCAAAACCCAAAATGGTCCAATAAACCATGATATGAAAATAGTAGTGTGTTCTTTTACATATGCATTCAATTTAACTAAAATTGTCCACATACATTTATATGGGCTTAAAATTGTTTATTTTGTGATTATATTTGATAACTGCTATGGAACAGGCATTGCTATGTTCGCAAAGTACAACATATATCCATATATACATACATCTAACCATTCTCCGTTCTATTGAACGGATTTATTTTAAGTAACATATTTTCTTTGTGAAACCTTTTGGTTCAACCTGATGCTGACAAACTTTCCATTCATTAACATTTTTATTAGTGGGTTTTATTCTCAACAAACAGTGTCTTGGTGCAACGGACATATGTTGGAATAGAATGGTCATGGTCGAAATACATATTTTTAAGAATTAAACACTCACCTGAATGAAAGTGTAACACATTTTTACAAAACGGAAGCAGAAGACTGCAATATTTATTGCACATATATTGCGGTCTCACCTAACCTTTGCATGTGCATCATTTACGTTCACCCCCTTGGTTATGTAAAGAATTGTCACGTAAAGTAAATAAAACGTAGGGCATAAACTAAGTTCAAATTGACATATATTTATTGATCATTAAATGATGCAGATGGTATACTATGATAATTATGGTGATAATTTATTAAAATGGTTGGTCGTTGTATATTTAAACTTGAATTCGCGTAAAAATGCGCTGTTTAACTTACTCATTTTGCATGCATAACTTACACTATTGCCTGATGTGTCTGGTCCATTAGTATTTCCCTCTTCATGTAGTACAATATTCGAGCTAACATTATGCCGACGGCTTTCGCCAGAAATGTCCGGCGTAAGATCTGTACCCGTATATTTACTGGCATCATTGGTGTATTTAACACTCAAAGGTGGGTCAGCTTCATCACTCATTTGGGGTCCTGCTCCCTGGCAATATATTACGATAATTGCAACGATTGATTTGGTTAACATGCATCAACTGCCCTGTTGCTAAATTATAACGTAAATTAGATACAACGTCCGACGAAAAATAGGTTCAAATTTACATAATGTCATATTTATTTATTAATACGTGTAGCAGATCGTAAAATATTATATAAATTAACTAAAATGGACATTCTATATTACAATTTTAATTTGCGTAATCAGGCGTTGTTTAACTTAATCATTATGCATGTTTAACTTACAATACTGTCTGATATTTCAGGTACATTTGTATTGCCCTCCCCATGTTGTACAATATTTGAGTCAAACTTATCCTGTCTGCTTTTGCCAGAAACGTCCGGCGTATTATCTATACTGATGTGCTCATTCAAAAGTGGGTCAGCTGCGTCACTCATTTGGAGTTCTTCTCTCTTGAAAAGATAAACAGATAATTGCGACCGTAGTTTTTGTAGGTTCATTTGGAGTTCTGCCCCCTGGCAGCATATACAAATAAGCTTGGAACACGCTGCAGGTGCTCGATATGTTCCTTTAAATATCGAACAACAGTGGTCATCTAAAATAATTTTTGAAAGATCACGGAAGGATATTGTGTTCTCTTCTTATAGGTCTGTTACCCATTTACTACTCTGAACACCTTGTGGGGGTATCGTGTATATAAGTGTTTAAATATATCCGGCTATCTCCGGCATTTCCAAGTTTGGAAACCTACCTTATACATTTGAAACTTGATACTGTATTGCTGATCTGATAGTATTTGATTTCTTTTAAGTCTGCCTTAGATTAGACTATTAGATTGCCAGAAAGTTCTACAAACGTTCTGTTACTTACTGACATTCAAAGGAGCGTGCTACATATATACTTATAGAATGTGCTGGAACGACTTTAACTTCATAGTTGATTGCAACCTTGGGTTATGGTATTGTGCTTACCCAATCTTCTGCGCTTCTGTTCGTTGAAAAAACAAAACACAAATAAGTCGTGTACAAGTCCCTAGTAAGTTTATGTATTTTAAGTGTTCAATAAGTAATGTGTAAGAATTTGTTTGCTTATTGTTATTATCATTAACATTATTCTTGAAAATTCCGTAAATGGTTTATTCGTACTTATCCTAGATCTTGCATTTTATATTTCCTTATCATTCTCATAAATACAGTACTAGTAGAGTATCACGGGTATATCTATATTACTCAAATGTAGATCTGAGTACATCTTTGAGCACTAAATGTACCTATTAAGGCATACAATTTTATGTTTTATTATTATTCCTGTTTCGGTATGGAACATATATATATTCAATACATTTTGTAAATGTGCTAAGAGACGTGTTCAATTGTGTATGTTTAAGTTTTCTTACCACACACATAGTCACGTGAGGAATACATTAACTAGGCGGCATTGTCTTGTTTTACGTTGCAAACAATGGTCGTCATATAGTGTGTTCAGCAAAGTAGTATGCGATTTATTTAGATCAAGTTTGCTGTTATTCGTCATGAAACATTTGCACTAACATCCTAATATGGAATTTGTACCTTTTTAGTCAATGCTAGAATTTCACGTGTTTCATATGGTTCTGCAAAAGAACAGCACTTAAGTCTGGTATATCTTACTGTAATTTTGGTAAGCATGCGCCAACTGTCCCGTAGCTAAATTGTAACGTAAAGTAGATAAAAAAAATCGGATATAAAATAAATTCAAAATGACATATATGTGTTGTTCAATAAGTATAGCAACTGGTATAATATGATAATCGATGCAAATGATCGTTTTACATTAAAACAATTTGTTTCAAAATTTTAGGAGATGTAATTTTCGTTAATAGCGTAATGTATACAGACATTTTATATGAATTTTATTTACCTGCTTAGCAATATTAAGCAAACATACTTTCACTTTCTACAACATGCAATATGTAATATTTGTTACAAAAGAAGGAACTAATCTCACATTTGAAGCAAGTTTCGTGTTTGTTTGTTTTCTTTAAGTTTAGACAGGCAACTGCAAATGTTTGATTGACAGTTTTTTATATCGGCTTGTTTATTTAGTGTATATTGTTTTTGTGACAAAATTTCTAAATATATACCTGATGATTTTTGTGTCTGTCTTTTTGACAACATTTACGATATAGGACCACTGCCGCAATACAAATTCCAATAAAGGCACAGACACCAAGTACTGAGCCTATTGTTATCCAGGTTTTGCCACTCTTCTTTTGCGCTTCACGATTGGTCGCATCGGACGCTTCATCAGCAACATCTTAATATAAATAAGAACATGAGCATCTAATAACATTGTAATACATACCAATATCAGTAGCATGAACGTCCACATATTTAAATTGTATTTATTTGTCAAAAACATCTAATTGATATTGTTAGAAATGGTTTACAGGTATCGTTATACATGTATAGAACAGTAATAAATCATTTTCCAGCCATATAGTGCATGGACACAAAATCAAATACATATAAGATATGGCGTGGAGGGAATTACATGTTACATCGAAGATATGGAAATTCGGTTATCTGTAAGAGTTTGATGACCATCTTATCTTAAGAAAGGACACATTCATTGGACATTTTTTAAGCCTAAATCATGTGCATTGTTTCAAATATTTTACTAACAAATGGTCATTTTTTAAATACAAGAAACAACATATGTTATCTTAAATTATTTTAAAACAGAATATAATGAACGAAAATGCCTACAAATACAATTACAACATATATAAAGAATAAAGTTACACATGTATTGTGCAAAAAAATATTATCAAACCTGTATGCGTTGTATTCTGATGTTCACACTCTTTCGGAATATCTAGATTTGTGCTTGAACCCTTTGTAAAGGGATCGTAACATGTCACAAGTAACTCTTGCAAAGGATTCCAAATTCTCAAAATAGCACCTGTCGTCGTACGATTGATGTCATACTTATCTGAAACATAAATAATAATAATACAATTCATAATAATAATAATAATAATAATAATAATAATAATAATACTTATACAAATCACCATCATCTTCATTATCAGCAGCAGCAGCAGCAGCAGCAGCAGCAGCAACACCATCATCATCATCAGCAGCATCAGCATCATCATCATCAGCAGCAGCAGCATTATAATCATAATACTGTGACCTGATCGATTTTCTCCCTATTAGTATAGTGGGTTGTAACCCAATTCTAATTATTTTAACTTCAGAATATTTTGGTAAAGTCACATGATCTTTTTAGTGGGAAGAAAATAAGACAGTTTTAATTTTAGTTCTTTTTCTTCCGTTCAGAGTAGCTAGTATTGGCTCTATTGTTGGTATGTTAATGAGAACGGTTGCAATTCATTGTTTTCTGTATATTTGGTTTAAGGTTTGAGCACGTATAAATATTCAAATCATATAAATTCGCGATTATTCAGAATAGCAGCAAATTGTACAGTTCACTGTTAATTATAACCTTATACACTGATTTGGATAACAATAATAAACGTTTGCATGATTTTGATTTACAGCACCATTGCAACTGGAAAGAGTGGAGAGGCAATATTTGAGGAGCTTATTTCAATTCCATAAATTGGTAAGATGCTGTACACATTGTATATGTTGTATGTGTTATGTGATCTCTGTGTGATGTAGATCACATTGTTCAATTCTGTTATAAATGCCATATTAAAATGTTTCTGTATTTTACTTGTATTATGTTGTCGAGGATTTGTTTATTATGTTCTTTGTAAAACAGGCCACTAGAACTATCATTAATTGTATCATTTTATAATAATTAATGCTGCTCTGCATTAGTTAAGTCATTTTATTTAATCTGTTTTATTTTCTCATATCTATACACTCCAGAGAACAGTGTGGACTATGTGCACTGTATAGATTACTATAATTATTAAAGAACTGAACTTATAACTGTTGCCAATTTTTTATTAAACATTCGTAAGGACTATACCCTGCCATAAACCCAACAGTGGTTTAAATAATACTAATACATGTATTACTACTAATAATAACCACCGATAAAAGATCCATTCTCATTTATGCAGTCTTTTATGCCATCTATGCATTGCAAAAGTTCAATGGTAGCATTTGATGCCCGACTAAAAACCTTGCACGTAAAGGTGGAGTTGGTTTCGATTCTTAATTCAATGCCCGTCTCTTGCAGGGAGGTAACAGCGCACTGAAGACGAATTGCATACGAATCGCCCACAGCTGTTGTAAGAAAACATATCAGGTAATAAGCATCCGTGCGAGTACCACTGGTATTGCGGATTACAAATAAATGCAAACTAATTGCATTCTTACACAAGGCACCGCCGTATTAATTACGAAATACAAAAATGCGTTGTGCAGTTGTGATGACATTTGTTGCAATTGTCATAAGAGCTGAAGAATTATAATTGGGATTCCATAACTGGCAGTTATAGTGCTAGGCAGATCAATATCCAATGATCATACATGTCTGATAGTAGCTACATTATTGTAATACAATACGATTAGGGTAGACCATAGTTCGGCGTTATAATTTCTATGTTTGGGTAGCATATGATTTTATGGTAATTATTAGCAAGGGGATGAACGTAAATAATGCACATGTACATTTTAAGTGAGACCGCAATGTCTGTGCAATAAATATGGCAGTTATATTTCCGTTGCACGTAGACACTGTTCGTTGATAATAAAACGCACTTATAACAAAATATTGAAGGGAAAGTTTGTCAGCATGAGGTTGAAATGAACGGCTACACAAACAAAATATGTTATTTTCTGTAAATAAATTTCTTTAATATCACGGAACATGGTCAAATTGGTATATTTTGTACTTTGCGAACATACCAATGCTTGTTGCATAGCAATTTTAAAATATAATCACAAAATAAACAATTTTAAGCTATTATAAATGTATGTGGCGACTTTAAGTTAAGAGTAATACATTAGTACGTGAATACAGTACTATTTTCATACCATGGTTTATTAAAACAATTTGGATTTTTTGACCTAATATGTATTAAGCTGAAATAAAAACGCTTATAGTTTGAGATGAAATTATCGTTTTAAGTGATTTTAATTTAAGTTTAATTAAATGCTCATAATTAATAAATACCGGAGCAATACTGAGATTGCTTGAAATACGCCATTTCCAAGATGTTTGAAAGCCAACATCGGGGTTTTACTTAAGGCTATAGAAGTAAAACTTATTGGTGGTATCAGTCTTTCCTATCCATTAAGCCACCCCTGTATATTCGGCCACCCCCTGAATAATGGAAATTAATTGCTATTTCTTATTAAACTTGTGTAGATTACTTGTATTGTGACAACTCTATCTTATAAATACATTTTTGTTTATTTTAAAATTGCGAATTTAAGATTTTCTCTTACAAAAGTAAGATATTTTAATAAATTTTATGAATTCATTATACACACTATATAACTGTGTGCATAACCATGAATTTTGTAAACATTAATTTTGAAACAGTAATTTGGTGTTTGTTAGTCTAATGAAGGACGCTTTAAATGAATTTAGATCAAAATTAATACGACATATAAGTGCTTTCTTATCAAAATAAAGACTGAACCAAATGATAGAAAACATCTGAAAAATTCAACATTGGTCAGTAACTTAGTGAATGTCTCTTCTCTAAATTGTCTGGCCTTTATTTTGTAGGAGATACCTTAAATTTAAGGGTTAAAGTCCCCACTGGTGTTGAAATTAAGTTCACTTAGGATATAAAAGCTATATAACTCTTAAAGACGTTCGCAACGATTTCATTCAATTTTTTTCCAACGACAGATTTTCTTAAAACTTTGCACAAACATGCATCAATGTATCCTAAAACTAAAACAGTCTTAAAAAAGGGATCACCGGCCTTTTTCCGGATATATTGAATTTTGAATACGGTACCTTTCGAAGCCTTTTTTCAGATTGTGTTACTTAGAATGTTGTATAATATAAAGCGTTTATATTCAAACAAAGATGGAGATTTTTAAATGCATTTGTGTTTATGTTTCGTTGTTAATATACAAGAGCAGTTTAATAATAAAACGCGCTTTATCTCCAGTTATCATTTAACAAAAGACTTATAATGGACACTTACAGAGGTTAATTATGCATTAAATATGCCTGTAAAAACATCAATGATTTATCAAATATACGATTATATTTTGTTCCAAACGACAGATTTTGTAAATGCGTCATTGTATACTGAAGCTAAAACAGTCTTAAAAAGTAGGGGTCAGCGGCCTTGTTCCGGAAATATTGGGTTTTGAATACAGTACCTGTCGAAGCCCCTTTTTCAGTTTGGATTTGTATCAATGTTTTAAGTATATAGGATAGTTTTTTTTCAAACAAGGTTATGGTTCTTTCAACTGATACATGCTTTGTTTGGCAGTATACATGTGTATGTTGATAATAAAAACTCTTTACCTATATTATAATGCTTTCTGAAACTTCATTTTTATCAAATGCATATTTTGTTCCAAACGAAAGAGATTTTCTTGTATTACATGCATCAATGTATTCTTACACCAAAACATTAATAAAAATGATGGCTCACCGAACTTGTTTGGGAAATATTGGATTTCATATAGGGTACCTGTGTAGCCTTTTTCCTGTTTCGTTTTAACATACATAAACAATGTATCATTAAAATGGAGATATTTAATGGATAATTTCTGAACTAAATTGGTTTGGAAATACATTGCATAAGTGTGATTTTGATTAGTATATATGCTTTATGAACTTTTACTATTAAAAATGTTTATTTTGAATGGACATTAAACTGAACTTAGTATATTGTGTCCTATTTACAATAAAGACAAAATGAAGCAAAATGAGATATTAACCCGATTATTTTCTTTTTGTTGCGATCGTCTTTAAGTGACCGAATATACAGGAAAAAGGCTATTCAACAGTGAGTCGCCTTTTTTTAAACAGCTACTTTCTTCTAATTTTTTTGTTGGATTTGAAGGGAGACTGCTCGATAAATTGTGTCAATTGTGCCACCTGTTTCGTTTGTACTGTTTTTATTTTAGTTATTTTGGAAGTTGTTGTTGCAGCGTATTTCGTTTTGCTGTTGGTTTCCTGTTCAATCTTTAAAGTTAGAAAAAAAAAATTCATTCGAGGCATATCTGAACAAATAAATGATACACAACGTATAAACATAATAATATAGTCATTGACATACAAATAAATGCGGAAAACTGTTTAAACGTTAACGCGCTTGTCCGTTGTTTTAACGGTGTTTCCGGTCATTTGCAATATACTGATGCATTAAATCGCTTTAAAATTCATCTCGATTTTTTTTTCTTTGGGTCATTTCACTTTATCACTTTGCAATAGGCATCGTCCAGAATTATTCAATCGTTAGAAAATAAATTATATGTAATAAACACTCTTTCAAATCAAACTTCTAAAAAATTAGTTCGTTTCACAATTCACACATCATGTCAGGTTAACAAACAGTTTCAACAAAATATGATTTGCTGTTATAATTCAATAATCCTGTCATAAGATGTAATCCTAAAATGATCCCTTGTGAGGAGTTATACCATAATTAACATAATGTGGTCCTTGTTTTTATTCCAAGTCATATATATTCTTATTTCAGAATTGGACACGGAAAGAAAAGGCATATCAAGGAAAGGCAATGTTTTATATGGCGATAGAAGAATTAAACAAAATATTGTATTGTTTAATGTTCATTTGCATACATTTTAGACTGGAGCATATCGACTATCTTGAATTCAAATGTAAAAAGCATAACATATACGCCATTGATTTTTGTATTTTGCAGTACATACACAAATATTCTTTCAATTCGATCAATATTGACTTCTGCAAAACAGAAAACCGACTATTAACTCAGACCGTTTAATATCTGATCGCATTTTATTGCACAGATATTGCGGCCTCACTTATATATGATTTTTGATTTGATTATAATTACAGCCAAAGTAGGCTGTGCAAAACATTCTAAGGATATGGATCCGTTTACACGTCTGTTATGGCAATCAAGCCATAGTCAAACATACTAAAAGCCGGTCACATTACACAGTGATCATTAATGATATATTCAAAACAACCTAACTTAACGAAATTGTAGCAATGCAGACCAAGAACACCTTGCTGGAGTCATTTCCTGAAACAAAATGTAAACTATATTCAGGCAATGTTTCTTAAACACTTAGAATTACTTGTTTATCAGAGACGGACTTTCGAAAATCGCTGTGTTAATATTATGAAATTACGATTAATCGTTCTGAATGTTGGTAGTTTGTTTGGGTTTTAACTCTACCCGCGATACGTAAACGTTTGCATACGATCAAAACGCCACCTTTTTGATGTCATAATGTGTCTTCCTTCGAAAGCGTTTTGATGTCATTATGTATCTTCTATTTAGTACTCTTAGAAGTAAGTGTTTTGACGAGTTATATTAGAATCTCACATATTGGTTGTAAAACGATGTTTATGTCGTATAAATTAAAGGGCATTATAAGAGTTTCTTTGGATTCTGGATAATACACATCGGTCAGAGGTGTTATTTCTACTCATCGCTAGTTTTCGAGCGAACGTATCTCTTATATTAATTAGCAATTAACAAAGTGTCACCAATAATAAACACTTGAACGAGTCGTCTTTATAAGAAGCTTTTACTAACTTTTCTAATGTCCATATACTGATAAGAAAAAAAAGAACATTCGAAGAAGGAACATTACAAACAATATGTTTGCAACTGTTTGGATGAATTAAAACATGTACACAGACTATACGACATGTTGTAACAATTTATATTTAACAAACATAATTTTCTATACAAATGTTTAGTAGTACATACACATATTTCGATCTGTATAGTATGCTATGTATAATTTACAGAAAATTCAAATAGTTATTAAACTTTACCTTATATTATTTCTTGAGACGCAACAGTCAAACTACACATCGCAAGCTACATTGGCAACGTTTACTAAACAAAACAATATGTTCAAGTGTATATGCCGACCGAAGATGTTTACATCAAATATATACAGTAGGTTTCTGTTGTTGACAACAGTTTTAGTTAGGCAATAACTCAGTTTGGTGAGATATCTTATTGTGAGACCAACGAGGGTAATTGACCTTTTGTGTTTACCTTTTTCTACCAGTGTCATATCAGTATCTAGGGTTGTAACATCGCATTCATGTATACATATGACAACACGTTTCCAACAATATAAACTATTATTTTAAGATCACGCTAATATGCCGTGTTGTATTCGTTAATCCCATAAAAGGTTATGTTAACGAACTTAACGAACTTTTGTATTTTCAATTTGCCATATTGGCTGTCGCTGCAGTTGTTTTCGGATGCACATGATAAAATCTCTTTGCAATGTAACATCTTGCATTAGTATGCTAATCTAATTTGTGTAAATGTCAATACGCATACATTATAATTTGGTGGCCTGCAGTAATTAAATGTTGAAACGTTTAAATTTCGTCAACAGAGTGTTAGTTTTATTTTATATTATTAGCATTCTGAGTTGGACGCCTGCCTATATTAACCCCCTCTATCGAAGGTCTTCGTTGGAAGGTGTCAATTTGTTGTCAAAGTAAGTATAACACAATTATTTTTGGACAATACCATATTCCTTCGAACATTATTGATTCTCAATTAGCATGTTTCAAATCCACACATAGACAATGTGTAGTTATATAATACCGTAATTATCCTCATTTATTTGCACTTTGCACTTGTATTGACAAGAAGTGTATGGTCGACTCAATGCAAGGTATATGAATCTGATTTTGTGATAAACTATTTTAATAAAAACTATTTGGTTAAATATAAACAAATATAATCAGAATGCTAAAAATAACTTAACTACTCCATATTCGAACTACAATACCTTTCCTAGCGCTCTAGCAGTTTACCGCTTGACCAACTTTTTATATGAATGTATACTTAAGTGTAGCTTTATCCTGTCTTGACCCAAATATCTACATATAATAGATTTGTGTTTTGTATAGGTCATGCAAACTACCGAAGATGCTGATACAGGTAAATGATACAGGTGAGCAATATGATTTAAGTACATACAATTGACGCTTGTACAGAAAATCTCGATTTCCCCTATTATTCAGTAAATGGATTATGTCCTCATTATCAACTACATTTACATTGACTACACGTTTTACAATGGATAATAATGTTGATTATAAAATAGCAATAGTTTTTCAAACGTCTACTAGTTAGTCATTGAAGAATGTGGAATGGATATACACGTCTACATCTAAGTTATGTCAGGTAAAGGAAACAATAACAAAACCCATCTTACCTATATCATGAAGCACTCAAAATATAATGTTATTGCAGAGTTCCAAATTCAAGAAAACTGTTAACTGAGCTTGCGTTCAATCAAGTGAAAACACTGATAGTTAATACTTCGAAATGAAAAGTTAAATACCAGCCGTATAGATACATATAAACAGAAAGTAGATCGCTGAACGTTTGTTTTTATGTTAAATAAGGACATTGCTGGTACTACATTATGTACGTATCTTTTGCATTAAGATTAGTTAATGTAGTTTTAAAGCAAAATTTAACTTATGTGAATTTGTAACGAAAATGAAGATGCTCAGAAGACTTATCTATACCTCATTTGAATACGAGAAATGCATATCCCAAGATTTATATTGAAATTGGGATTTCAATTGAGATTTAAATATAATGCTTTCAATTCAAGAGCATTATCAATACGCACTGTGCATGTGCAAATACTAACGGTATCGTCGTGTAGATACGTACTATGAACTTGATAATAAAATCGTACGCTGTATTTTAAACATGCTGTACGCTCAAATCTTATGCTACGTTTTTTTAAATCGTAAGAATTTTGATAAGACAGACTGGATATTATGGAACCCCATAACTGTCTTATGTTCTGATATTGCATGGTGTCCTATTTCAGGACGTACACGGCATTTAATGTTCACAATAAGTTTCTTTAAATGACTACGCCTTTCGATTAAATAATTGTGCATGTTTCGAGTAGTCAAACTGAAAATTGACAAAAGATACAACGAAAGCAAACAATTAGAAATAATCATTGCTAACTGTCGAGACTTGACATTTGAACTGTCCAATTGTATTCAGATCTACATTCGGAAACCACTGAGGTTTCCAATAACTTCAGTTAACAATCACTTACTTGTGTTTTTTCCTGAGACTTTTGGTGCACAAATAAATGTACCTGTCGTGTATTAAAGACGTTCGCCAAAAAACAAAAACAATAATTGGGTTAATTTCTCCTTTTGCTTCATTTGTTATTTATTGTATATAAGTTACACTATACTAATTTCAACCAATAAATATAAATCTTTGTAAGTCATTAAGTTCTAGTCAGTGGTTGAAAGTTTATTAAGCATTATAATAATCAAAACCACACGTACACAATATATTGCTAAACAAATTAGTTAAAAAAAGATCCATAAAATATCTCATTATATTTTGGCAATCGATACGTTGTTTACGTAAACATTAAACATGGAAAAGGCTACACAGGTATCATATTTAAAGTTCAATATTTCCCAAACATATTCGGTGACCCATTTTTTATGAATGTTTTGGTGTAAGTATTCATTGGGGCGTGTATGTGAGAAAGGTTAAGAAAATCGGTCGTTTGGAACAAAATATATTGATGAATAATAAATGACGTATCAGAAGAAATTATTAGTACCCATTTCACCTACTTCAAAGTCCAGTCAATTTCATTATTTTAACAGTAATTGTAGGTAAAGCGATTTTTATTACCAAAATACACTTGTATATTGCCAAACATTGAAAAATAATGTCTTACTTTACGAACGTAAATAAAGCCACAAAGTATTCTTATAAACAATCAGAATGGTGTTGTGTTCATATGAAGATCCTGTTTGTTAGACATATATGATGGGTTGCAAATACAATACACCGAAACTATTATATGAACTTAACTCACAGTTAAATCATAGAGATAACAAATAATTTAGTTCATTCTTGAATACAACAACACATTTTATCGTTTCTTACTTTAATTGTATTGCCGTTTGCAGAATATAAAATATAACACTAACTAGTAATAAAGAAATATACTTGTTTTTTTTTTAGATTATTGCATAGATTTGTTAGTTCCTTTTACACGTGCTAAATAATTATTTACAATCAAATACTTTTTTCTTCATTAACACAAAACAACGAAAGCATAGCTTAAGATAAATGTTTAAAATAAGTTAAAGATAAACTGCTTATAAGAATATAATCTAAACTACACACCAAATACATATCACACATATCCAGGACAACATTTTGTCATTGTGTTACAACAATGGACAAAACTTGTAAGATTATCATGATTGACTAGTGTAGAAAGACAATTCTGAAATAAATCATGATTGTATAATGCACATACGTGGCACAATAATCACCAATGAATTAATTGAACACTATTGAGTAAATTCTGACATACCTATAAGCCGCACACAATATGGACAAACCTACCACTTGATATGACTGTGTAGCACACAGAGGCCATTGCTTTCACAAATAGTAAATGTGTATGCCATCATGCTAAGAGATAAACAATCAATAAGTTCATTTTTATAAAATAAACAACAATATCAATTTCATAAAATACCAAATTTACTTTATCAAGCTTGGGCAAGAGGAAGTTACCTACATTACTGCAGAATAATGTACTGCAGAGTCAATTGTGGTGAATACCGGGTAGCTTTTCAATGATTTGCATACCTGCTTAAATAAAGATATGTATTATAGTGTGTGGTCTAGTACAATAACCGAAGACACATATAAACGGACTGAAAGTGACACGGTGCACACACGAATCAAACTATTCATATACTGATTTATTGTATACATGTGTACATATTTCTGAAGAAATTGTAATTAAAATCAAAGATTTCTTCTGAAGCAAACATTGCATATAGATCTACATGTAAATACTTTGAATTAGATAATTATAATTGTATAGCAGGTTTACAGATGTTGTATAACAGTATGAGCACACATTAATTAAGTGTTCATTTCTTGCAATGAACTATTTTAATACTGTATAAATAAAAACATGATAATGATTGTATTGTGTCTTTTTGATGGATTTATATATATATGTTTATCAACATTAAAACAATTCAACTTCACAAATCATATATAAGGTGTTCCTACTGATGATAAATGCTATATTTAACCAAAGTAAACAACAAACAAATAGTTGTGATAGATCATTAGATGAAATACATTTTTTAATTATGGTCGCAAACATACATGACAATAGTGATATTTTAGTTCAATTATTATTTTTAGAGCAATCATGATAATAAAGTTATGAAAACATATTTTAGGTTACACAATTATTTATCTACTTGTAAGTTGAGGAATTCATGATGCATGGTGCTACTGGCAAGAAAATCTGCAGTTGGGGAAACAATGTTAATGTCAATATGACCGCCGTTAATAACTGCCAAACTGGTCAGAGATGCACACAGACATATATGGGACCCATATGGGCTTGCCAGTTAGAAACCCATATGGTCTATTTTGATAAGGCTTGCATTGGTGACCCACCTAGACATGCTTGTTTAGGGCCCATATGGGTTTTCTTGCTGGGGCCCATGTGGGTTTGCTCTTTGGGGACACACGTGGGCTTTCTTAATGGGGCCCATATGGGCTTGCCATTGATGACCCATCTAGGCCTGCTTGTTTGCTGGTAAGGACTCACGTGGGCTTTTTTGCTGGGACCCATCGGAGACTGATATGGGCATGACATATATGAAGGACCTACACGGGGCCCATGTACTTTATAAGCTCAGGTATAGCCCATATCGGCCAAAATAGGCTGGCTTGCCGGGACCTATATGCTGGGGACTCAAATGGGCTTTTTTGATGGGACCCATATAGGGCTGCTGGAATGGGCTTGCTTGCCTAGGACCTAACTGGTTCTAATATTGGCAAGACCACGTAATGTGTCTCACATGGGGCCTACATGGTACATTAGCCCGGATGAAGCACATTGGGCCCCAATGGGATGACTTACTAGGACCCATATGGGCATACTTGCTGGGAACTAATGTGGTCTTGTTACTTGGTCCGATATGGACCAAATGTGAGCAGAAAACATGGGGCCCATATGGTATTTTTGCCATAGTATAGCCCATTTTGGGCCCATATGGGCTTGCTTGCTGGCATTTGCGTTCCGTAAGAGTAGACACTTGTAAGAAATATAGGATTCATGCAAAAATGGAAGAACTATACAAAGTTTGAATACTCACGTTCGAAATGGGACGACACTTTTCGCCACTTTTAACGGGAGCCAGTAAAACTTTCGTTAAACTTGAGGTCGATCGTTTAAATAATACCCAACCGGCACATTCCACTCATATCTTTAAAAAAATATATTTTGTTGATGATGTATGTATACACTATCTTTAACAGGAAGATTCTGGCTATACACATTTTATAGGAAAACAAAAAGGCTGGTATCAATGTGAATCAGTTAAACAATACTTAAAAACTATAACGCTCTTTTCGGCGCTTCATCGATGTATGAAGATCAGGTTTTTGTTATCTAATTTGCATAAAGCCGAAGGCTTTATTTACAAATAAGATACAAAAAAACTGACCTCCATACATCGATGAAGCGCCGAAAAGAGCGTTTTAATTCTTATTGAATTTCGAGCGTTTCGTTTCCGATTAATACACTGGTTTTAACACCCACGTTCATTAAGTTAATTTTTTTTTTCAATTTGGGTTGGCAGGAATAATATATATAGTTTTATTCAGTTTAAAATAAACATGTACAACAAAGCTATGTAATCTGGCTTTTTACACCCAACATTACGGCTTCTTCCTGAAATTGCATGATGATGATCTGAAATTTGAACTATATGATGCAACGTCTTTAAAGCTTTTTATAAAAAAGACTAGATGTAGTTGATACATGTCTTTTGTTTTATTTCATCGTGCCTCAGAAAGTTGCAATTCTGCCACGCTGGTTTGCATCTAACCATTGAGTAATTAAATGGTAATTTAATTGAATAATATTACCTTTTATTGCTGTTTAATTTGAATTCCGATGCTATGAGGTTAATTTTTATTCTGGGCCAAGTTTGAGGTTCGTGCACACATATACCGGTTTCAACCCCCAATGCTTTGCATTGACCGTTCCAAGGCGTTGACCCCAGTTTTAGACATGTGAGTTTTGTGTTTGTTATGTGTTTTTGTGATGTCCTGTGTATTATTTTTGGCAATTGGTCACTTGCCACAAATAAAGGACCTCGGGCTGCTAATAAGAGTTCTCTTTCTTTATATTTATAATGACGATAACAATTACAATTTTGTGTATACTTAAATGTTTTACCTTAAAAAAGTAAATTCATTAGGGATTGTTTTTTGCAATTCGCGCAACAATACATTGAAGTATGATTCGTAGGCTCCGTCCTTTGCACTGCAGTAGCGTTGTGTACATGTCATTCATTAGACGCTATACAGCGGTATCTTAAATATATAGTAGCTCTAGGGGAAAACTTTGCTGTTGATTTACTTTTCTCTTGGTTGATATTTCGTAAGAGCAATTTTGAACAAGGTGTTTTGTATCCATAATATACATGTAGCAAGAGACGGATATATTGAATCGCGTTCCAGTTTAGATTTACGACTGAAGGACTGAAGGCTAAACGAGTCTAAAGTTGTTTTCAGATAGTTGCAATTTTGTAAACGCCGATATGCGTGTGTGGTTGGAACCTCACTTTGGGCATAAAATATAATCAAATAATTAATGTGTATTGTTTCAATTAAAACGCAATGTTTCATGTGTATGTTTTATTTCTTTCTAAAATCGACCCGTTAGGCCCTCGATGCTAGTCAATGATTACACCCATTATGGCATGCATTTTAAAACCGTGTGTTGAGCAAATATTTCAACACCACATGTTTTTGCACTACGTGTTGAAACGTTTTGTTTTAGAAATTCTAAAAAATGTAACTTACAGTTTGGAGATAAAATCAAGACGATGAAAAGGTAAACGACTTTTATTATTTTACTGCTGATCAAAATATCAAATCTATGGAATGGTGCGTCATCGGCCAAAAATATTTACTGTACAGTATAGATCTACCGATGCTTTTAATGTGTGACACGAATTGAAAAGGTCAATTGTTATGCATCTTATTTGCATAGTACTAATTACATGAAGAACGTAATTGTTTTAGTAAAAGATACCAGTAAATGACAATTCTTTCATTTTTGTTAAACTGTTTTGCTTCAGCTGCTGATGAAACTCCGGGCCCCGAGTGATGTAATTAGAAACGATTCACCACAATAACGATTCGCGCCATAACGATTCGCCACAGTTTTATGACGATTCGCCAGAGGCTAACGATTCGCAACTGTGTGTTAAAACGATTCGCCACAAACTGGATGTACCAGATATAGATCTACTTCGCCCTGTCGTGCAATGTGAATGCATAAATGTTGGAGAAAATGAACGGGTAAATTGTGTGCAAATCATCCTTGGCTTATGCTTAATTGACCAAAGTGAGCCTACTACGAAGAGTGTTTTGAGCTTCGCAGCTGGCGAGTAATTTGCATACTTGAACATGGGACTTTTACAATTATAAATGGGACATTCAGCTCTCAGATGTGACAATTTGATGCAGCTCGTACAAAGTTCGAGTGCTCTTGTGGTATTCTTTTGCAAGCTCCAGGGGATGACTGCATACCATGCTCGCTTGTTTTGTTCAACTGGATGTCTGTTATTTTATTGAAACATGCTGTTTTTAAACCGTTCTTTGCCCTAATCTCTAAAATTGTGCGTTTTTATGTTTGTATTCCTTAAATTTCATGTGTTTTCCTTTTTTGATAAATGTACATATACATTTAAATATAAAAAATAAATATTTTTATCCAAAAGGTATTTTTTTATGTTTGTGTTGAATTATCTCTCTATGTTCTTTCTTTTCTTTCATGGATAATGCTCATCAAATACATGTACCAAACAGGCATGCGCATTTGTATGTCACAGGTCTTTTAGACTTTTAGCGGAAGCCAACAGTCTTTAGAAGGTCGATTTCGAGAGAAGCGCCTGAACTACCTTGTTTTGCAGAGCTACGTAGCACTAACAAAATAATAACCCCCAAATGTATACGCTAAATCGGCTATTTTGGCCAGTTTCTGGATTAGTCGACTCGTTGACTGTTATGCATATTATTGCGTTTTCTCGAAAATCCTCGTTTATGTAAGATATTGAACTTAGGGAGTATAACAATGATTACAGGTAGTTCGAGTCGTCTTGTGTAAAATGGCATTGCACACAAAATCAATTTAATGCAAACAAATGTGTCCTTTCTGTCAGAAAATTGTTGCAGCCTATTTCCCTTGATTTTGGTTTCTTTCCTTCAATAGTCAACAGTCTCTACGCTATCAGCGTTTTGATTACCAATACAAGCAATTATTGTGCTGGCCTCATGGATATTGAAGTCTCTCGCTGCGCGACCTAAAATGAACAGCACGATGGAAGGACGTCGTTAACGAAGTGGGAGTTTCAAACTGTCCAGTTGAGGCAATACGACTTTATATTCTGTATAGTGCATTGGTCTGTAATGGAACTGAACATATTTGTTCTTAGAGAACATTCTGTCAGATGTCTGCCTTGATGCCGTACTTTCTCATGGTAATGACGTACCAAGAGTAACGTGGTGTTTTCCAGGTATGATCACTCGATGCTATTCTTGGTATAGGAAGTGAGATCTGCGTAACTTACATCCAACGCAATATTCGCCAAGAAAGGGATTTAGGGAACTGTTTTTTGGAAGTGTACTTCCTTTTTGAAGACACTCTTTTTCTTGTTGAAGCACTTATCGTTGTTACATGTTTTTTGTGGTATTTTGCAGTTTCGTCAGCAGCAACAAACTTGGAGTCCTTGCAGATGTGCCAACCTTTCTTACAACATTCAAGAACATTAAAATCATTAGGATCCACCGGAAAGTATTTGCAAAGTAACAGTATCCTAAAGTAGATATCCTTCTTTGCCTTTACTATTCTATAAAACATCGCGTTAAATCTGCATATACTGTTCGAGTGAGGTACAATAATGCTTTAATATATTCATTTAGGAGGCTCTGCGTGGTAACATCAACGGGAGTGTTCGTTGTACTTCAAAACTTACACATTACAGTTTGTACTTGACATTAATAGCATTTTTATAAAGAATTTATTTGGACATTTCGTTACAACGCTAAACTCAGTAATTTGTCGTAATAGTATGTTTGAAAGTGTGTGTCTGCATGCTAATTATATTACTTTTCTTATGTTTTGGCACGGATTCATTTACCCATAAAACTGTAACAGACTCAACTTTTTCACTCGTTTGCCTTTTCTTATTAAAAAAGATTACGTGTATTGGGGACACAAATGGCGGTTCCGTAAGGGTAGTCGCTTGAAAACGTTGTATGCAAACATGGGAGAAATATACAACAATCAAATACTCGCGTTCAAATTTTTCTAATTTTCTGCCAATTTTGCCAGTAGCCCGAGCGTTACTTAAGCGGGACCCTTGTCGTTATATTACTTACGCAATCGCATTTGTGTTTTGTTTTGTCCTTCTGTTCATTTTAAAGAACATAATACTATTCTTTACAAACCGGTGTATATAATTGCAACTTACTGATAAACGGTTATTGTATGATTATACAAAGTGATCTCGAATGGGTTAGTTACAATAAACAGGAAATACATAAACGTCTATGGAAAACTGACCCATTGCTCCTGAACGACTTTAATATCAGTGTAAGATTAATCTTTCTAAGTTATGAACAATAAAAAGATGCAAATATATATGACTTATTATTTGATAGTGTGTGCCGCGACTTCTACGATTTTTTTCCTGTGGTTTATACAATCAACACAGTAACACATACAAATGTCTTAGATACTGAATAACCGAATAATTTTAAAAGATTTCGAACGATCTTACCAAGTATATGTATGTTTTTAATAAAATATATTATGTGATTTTATATTCAAAATAGATCACCTACACTTCTGACCGGTATTAATTTAAAGTGACGAATTGCAGAGTTAAATTACGTCTTAGAACAATTAGTGTTATGTAACCATTTGTCAGTTGCAAGTGGTTTTTGAAAACCAAAGGCGAAATACGTTGACAATTCAACACAGCGTATGTGTTATACCCTTAATTAAACACATTGGCTTACATCGATTGTGTTTTATCCAAAGTATATTGCTAATGCTAAATGCTGACTACTTACTGTATTCCCATTATTCAAGCAAATGCAAATTTGTAACTTAACTATTCGCATAATTAACGATTATTACCATATAAATACCGTTAGCCCAACGTATCTAATGTGATACAATTTTGAAAGGAGTAAACATTTTACTAATGGTAATTAATGAAACACAATGTTTATATGAGAAAAGAATATAAACAATTTCATTTTCCAGATAATGATTTCAATGGTATATTTGAATAGTTTGTTAAATTTACTCTTGGTACAAGGTTCCGATGTTTTCAGACTGTTTCTGGACCTATCCATGTAGCAACCAAATGACATTGACAGAAAGGCTAATGAAAGATATGTGCTTAATAAAGGGTTGCACTAAAAGATACAAACTATATTTTACACCATCAGAAATATCAACTGTATTGATGTTAACACGCGAAATATGAGCAATATTAGATACCGACACATACTACAAGATCAATTTGCAGCATATCACTCTGTCGTATGCGAAGCACGCCAACGTAGTACCTGCAACGTCAACGTCAATGCAACGTGAAACGAATACCTTCACTCCTGCTCAAAGCAAACGCCATCTAATCGAATGCATTTCATATGGCGTTAAACCCATTTATCATACACGTTATTGCACCACTGATAGTCTAGTTTTATCACAGCATTCAAAGTAGCACTTTTCAATTGATTAAAGTCGCTAAACCGGATTCCTCGGAGTTCCGACTTGATCTGCGAGAAAAACGCAAAATCCATTGGGACTAGGTCAGGGCTGTAAGGCGGATGCACAATGTGATCAAATCTTAGTAGAGTGATATCTAGCCGTGTTGCTGATGCAGAGTGGGCTGGCGCGTTGTCTTGATGAAAGATGATGTTCCCTTGCTATTGTGCAAGTTTGGGTCGCTTCTTCCGTAGAACATGAATGAGGCACCTTCGTACCACCTAACGTTAATCACACACAGAAAAAAATAACATCTGGTAAGTCGACAATAACGGTGCTATTAAATATTTCATATTAATCATCACAATAAAATATGTTAATATGTTTGATTAAAGGGCAAAAAAATGTTGTGAAAAAGTATTTTATACATTTTATACACTACCTTTGAATAGTACTCTGCATTCAATGTTTGTCCATCTAGAACGCAGTGCGTCAATAAAATTTCATGGCGGTCCATGACCATGATGACCATGTGTTTCCCTGCCGATTTGCTCACACTTGCTTTTTTATGAGTTGCCGAACCCTTTCCAGTCCACATGCTTTATTGCTGCTTTGTTTCGGGATCAAAGTAGCAGATTCACATTTCATCAGTTGTTATGATACGATCGAGAATCCGCTCGCCACCGACCTTCCGCCTCTTAAAAAATATCTTGGATGCAGCAACTCGTCTAACGCGCTCCTCGTCAGTGAGCATTTGTGGTACCCATCGTTCACATATCTGTTCCATATTCAGTTTTTCTTTTAAGATTTAATGGGCAGAAGCCACGCCTATGTCGTTACGCGGCGCAATCTCCCGCACAGTGTGGCGAGCGTCATCTAGTATTGCGGCAATCACTTCCGACGTCAGTTTCTCTGTTATAATTGATGGTCTTCCTCCTCCTTGTGTGTGATACGGAGTGGTCGAATCGTCCGAGAAAAGTTTGTGCTATCGATAGACTTTAGCCCGTCCACTATTCGTCTGATCGAGCATTTTCTTAATTTCTGTTGGTATTTTTCCGAACTCTACGCAACATTTTATGAAAGTTTGCTGTTCCGTCATACTCGCGAATTCCATGATTTCGTTACCAACGAGTTTTCACTGGACTTCTTCAAATACAAGGTGTTCGAATGTTATTAAACCGAATGTCATCACACTTCACACATATGACAATATCGTTATGGGTTGATGACGTATTAAAGATTGACGTTTTCCCGCTATATATTCGTTTATATAAACATTTTGTTAGAAAGGTTTTATGTTTGGCTAATTTTATCGCAGGTTGCTCCGTTAGCATAACGTTGTGTATGTAAACCGTATACAATTATAAAACTATTTTAATGTGTGTTTATTATAATTAAATTTGTAAGATGTTTAAATGTGTTAGAGTCAGTTTACGTAACTGGACGGCGTTTAATATGTGAAATACAACAAGTGTCTTATTAATTTCCGAACACTCCTCGTAAGATGCTGGCTGTAGTACAATGGTAATAATGAAAAAACTTGTAACTGTTAATGTTTATGTATATTAATTTTGATATAAAATTGTTGTTATTAATTATATGAAGCAATATGTACCTGTTACTGGTTATGCATTGTAATATTTATTTACAATTGTCATTGCTTTACAATATTTATATTGGTTTCATCAAGTTTGTTTAACTTTGTATTTTATAATGCAGTGACCACCAGTTCGTCTAGTTTATATTAATGGCAGATGTCATGATCGCACTGTGTATTTATATCACATGTTCACTTGGAATAATGTAAACACATGGTGCATTACACAAGCATTTATTGTTTTAATAACAATCACTTTTAGTTTATTTGCTAAAACGGTTTAGACGTATTATGTATATTCATGTTGATACTTTTATATGTATACATTAGTTCAAATAATTAGACGTAATCGGTGGATTCTGAGCTATTTTTGGTTGGGCAGAATCCACACTACGTTTAAACAGTTTATGCCAATTTCCTGTAGCAAAGTAATTTTACATAAACTTACGAATGTTGACGTCAAACTTCAAAATATTAATAGTATCATGCATATAATGTTATCATATAAACTACATTTGCGTATTGACATTTATGTAATACAAGTGGTTAAACCAATATTGGTTTGGACGAAATCTATTAATGGCGGACACAGCTTTCTGCTGCGCACATGGTAAAAGATTTGAATCTGGCGGTATATGCGATCGGTATTTTTACTGACCAATGAAAAACCAGTATGAAAGTTTCACATTACTCAGAGCAATATGAACAACTTACATAGAATTTGAACAGTGCATTTGTTTAAAGATAAGGATTAAGTGTTAGCTGTATTTTGACTCTCTGGCATGCAATTGGTAAATTAATGTTTATACTTCATGCTGAAGTATTGTTATTGTCACAATTCAAGGTCAAAGGTCCGATATAAGAAATCAATCTAAAATAATTTGTCCGTAGCACAACTTTGTCCAACATGGATGGATTATTTCAAATAACTTGCCAGAAGTGTTGTACATGATGAGTTGACATGTCGCATGCAAAATCCAGGTCCAGGATTCGAGGTCAAACATTTGTCCATGGCAACATTTTGTCATCCTTGTAGGGTTTTTCAAATTCGTATGCATAAACCATAATGATGTGGGATCCCAGGTCCAAGCACCAGGCCCGTAGGTCCAAGGTCAAAGTCACCTTTAAAGGTAAAAGTCAAATATTTACACAGAGAGTAATATTGTAATACGTAGAGGGATTATCAAATCAGTTGGCAAAAATGAGTGCTATCATTGGATGAGGAAGTGAACCATACAATAATCATAACTCATAATAACCAAAGTTTTAATACCTCCCTTGACTATGTTGTTGTCTTCATTTCAGATTTATGATTATAGATGGGGTATTTTTGGTACCTCAACTTACCTAACAGATATTGTTTCTCTTAAGGTAGAAAGATCCTAATGACTTCGGAAATACTCGCGAAATATCGGTTAGCTTCGGCCCATTCGCCACTTACCGTAAATCTAATCGATCTAATCCGAAACATAAATTATTTTTGCGAAATAAACATTACTTTTCGGATGTTGAGGTTTTTTTAAATTAAATGTGTGAAGTAAATGCTTATTTGTCTTTAAAGATGAAAGTAAAAATGTAAAGAAGAAAAACAAGGTACTCTGACATGGGGAATACCTTCAAATGACGTCATTGTTGGGATTTTTTGTTTACATTTAATCACGACATTTTCGCGATATTTCAGGTGTATTTCCTTACACTTAAGTTAAAATAGTTATAAATAAACGTCCAAGGATTATTAGTATTATTGAACATAATTATTCGTATATAAAACATATCTGCGTAAAGGAGATACGTGCTCCTTGCTGTGAAATAACATTCATTCACACCAAAACTTGGAAAAATAGTCAGTCGAGATGGGTGGAGAGCGGGACGTCGGGTGATCGAGTTTGGTGTTCTGTTGGATAATTTGAAATACTGTTCATTGTGTAAACTTGGGCCTGTTCCACTGTGGAATTTTGACCGCTGTAAAAAACATCTGAAAATTATAAATCGGCGAAATGATGAGAATGGTCTAAGATAAACCAACAACAGTGACATTTTACCAATAGTCACAAGCGTCAAGAAGAGTCTTGATGAAGTTATCACACAGATTTGCCAGTGTTTTAAAACTTGTTGACCCAATGTAATGAAAATGTCCATTGAATTTTCTGAAACACACACTTATAAAAAATGTTTATTATTTTTCTTAATTTAGGTAACCAAGGATATGTGAACCTCAGCTAGATACATTTGTACTTAAAATGTTCACACAAAACACTATTTCATTAAAATTAATGCAAAAATAATTCATTTAATATCGATACTGCTAATAGATTATAATTATAAGAGAAAACAACATATTTTAACATAGAAGAAAAATATTAGCTTTTTTACTTGTCTTATTTTTCTTTTTTTTTATAACATAGCGTTGCTTCAGTCAAAATGTTATACCTTGAGATGTTTGTGGTGCACCTATGTCAATGCATACCCTTTTCCTCTCAGATAAGGTTATATTATATTGTGGTATAGCTGATTTTGACATACTATGAAATAAAAGTTTAAAAAAATACAATAATTGGTGTTTGGCGTATTTTTACTGTAATGAAATCTGTTGTATTTTACCATATGCTTAGCCAAATTTAATGTAATAAGTATTGTTGGTCAACTTTAGTACTTATGTTTGTTATACCTTTTTATAATACACACCTTTAACGTATAAATTAAAGCTATTCGGGAATAAATAAAATACATTTTGACAATATGTCAGTCATTTTTGTAGGTGTACCCCATCAGAATTTAGTAGAACAATTAGGGGTTATAAGAAAAATCGCATTTTTGTCAAAACGTGCGGTTAGATTTTGTTTATATTTCACAGTTTAGTCTCATAATAGATTTAATTATCAAAGATAAGAAGAAAACCAAGGTCTGAAAAAGTCCCATTAGGGTCTTTTTACCTTAAGTCATTAAATATGTACCCCTAAAAAGCTCCTTTGACGGGCGTATTTTGTGACAATGGAACACTTGTTGTTGCTGAATTTATTTTAAGTCTTACTATACTTGTAAATACACATTGTTTCTGTTGTACACAAAGTGTAAATTGCATTTTAAGTTGAAGCAAAGTTGACGTAAGCATTACTACTGTTACATGGTGTAATGTAAACAAACAATTCATATATATTTTTTATACACATTTTGAGTATGGCTATTGATGGAAATACACAATTGAAAATGTTCAGGACAACCCCTTTTTACATTTTTCATCAAAATTAATTTACACCTGTGGATGGAACAAATCATAACTCAGTTATATGTGCACAGATGTTTAAAATATTGTTGTTTTTAATACAGGTAATGATTGGAGATTATAAAATAAGACAACATAAACATTTAAGAAGATAAAAATATGTATATTTCTCAATGTTCTATGGTAGCTTAGCATAAACTTGAAGCTGACAGAACTAATCTGTTGTCTAAATGATTTTGGTTATCCTGGACTGATATGGGTTTTTTCACTTAAATCCTTTTATTTATATTTAATTCTATAACATGTATTTGATTGAAAGAAAAACAGTTAGAAACAAATTGACCGTTTTCTTTTGGAAAAACTAATGACAATCTATCATCCCCGTTGAAACATAGACCGCTATATTACGGCGAATCCACAACAATAATTATCTAAAGTTTGCATTGTAAGTTTAATACACCATTTATACCAGTTCATCTAAATGTATCATTAAAAAAAAGTATTTAAGTTAATTCAAAATTCAGTACCCTGGGGGTAATGCCACCGATACCCTGCAATGTTTTCAGATCTGGGACAACACACCATACATCATCAATATGGTGTCTTATTTATTATCCTCTTTTGCATTCATCTTCATGTCAACCATGTATGTATTATAATGGTAATTTAAGCTGCATATGCTGGTTATTTAGGCTGCATCGTCACGAACTGACACCGTCTGAAAACATGTTTACTATGCATGACCTCCAGGGAAGCATTCCGAGTAATTTAAGACCATTCTCTTTCTTCAGCTGGAATGATAATTTTAAAACAATCCACTAACTGATTGTTGACCATACTTTTCAGTGTTAGGTAAAATTAATGTGAAAACTGGGTAATTGCTGAATGGATCCCTATTATGATGCTGATCATGAAGAAACACATGTGCACACATTCATAAGCAGAATGGCAAAAACCTGACAAAAACCTTCGGTGTCTTGAGGCTTCACAACTAAGGAACTGACACATCGTACATGCACTTCATGAATTGTATGTTCATTTACTTACGTGTACAAAATATGGACAAACACAATTAAATAATATTACTAATGATAATATATTAATTGAACATTTAAGCAATACAATTTCGTAGTTCTAGCATTGAAATGAAAAGGCATCACACTATCTTCTAATGAATTATGTTCTGATTGTATAAGACGCTATATTAAGACATTTCATAATAAAAATCCAATCCTTTCAATTTCTGTTCGTACTTACATGTGTTTCACCTCCTTATTACCAGGACTCAAGCTGGTTCATCATGCATGCATATAGATCTTGTTACGGTTTTTGCTTCGTTTCTCCTATTTATAATTTTCCTTTGACATTTGTTTTTGTTAATAACAGGAAAATATGTGACTTCTGATTATTTTCGGTTTCGATTTCTATCAATCTTCCATTATGACAATATATGTTTTTGATTGCATTTCGTCAGAAGTATGTATGAGGCGTGTCGTGGGCACACCGGGCTTAATGCATGTGCGTTAAGAGTCGTCCCGGATTAGTCCGCACAGGCTAATCCAGGACGCCACTTTCCGCCTACAGTGGATTTATGTGTAGAAGAGACTTCATTGAAACAAAAACATACCATACAAGCGGAAAGTGACCTGCACAGGCTAATCCGGGACGACACTTTACGCACATGCATTAAGCCCGGTTTTCCCAAGACACGCCTCAAATATATTACTAATATGTATTAAATGACGTGATTTTATCAACGAAAGTGCTTATATTAAAAAAATAATCGATTCGACAAAAAAGGAACCAAACGAGCATAGTACAAAATCGGTAACGAAATTTTCCGACAGTTACAGAAATCGAGCGATTTTAGAAAAAAAAATGCGGAAATGATTGGCGTTGTACTACCTTAATACAATTTTTTTTATAAATAGGCACATTTTAAGATAAGGCAATTATAAATATATAATCAGGTTGAAATAATTACAATGTAAGATTGAGCTTACGACAAATCACGTAAAAACACTTTTTTCTGTGAATTGACATGATTTTAACATCAACATATCAGTTTTGTTTTGTATTTGTATCTGACGTTGAAATAACGTTGTAATTCTGACGTGAACAACAACGTCTGAAATCAACGATGGAATAATTTGCAGACAGAAACGTCTGTTCGCTTTTTATTTTCACTCATTGTTTGAAGTTGAAGAAATGACATGTTTTTCTATATTTATTCAACGTCGCTAATTTGACGTTGAAACAACGTCCAGATATCAGAGTCTATTCACGTTTCATGGTCACTTATTTTTCAATGCCGAAACAACGTTGTAGCCCTGACATTGAAACAACGATGGAAATCAAAATTAAAACAACGTCCAGATATCAACGTCTATTCGCTGTTCGTGTTCATCTACTTGTCAATGTTCAAGCAACGTTGTATACCAGACTTGATTTCAACAACGTTGTCTACCAGACGTCGAAACAACCACGGAAATCAACGAGAAAACAAATTCTAGATAGCAACTTCTAAACGTTTTTAATTTTCACCTATTTTCAGCGTTGAAGAAATGACCGTACTTCAATGTTGTTTCAACGTTGCTGTGCCTGCTGGGTACGTGTATTCACAATCTATAAACAGGAAATATATGCATATAGGGAAGTCTTGTTTAACTGATTCAACTTGAGACCAGCCTTATTGTTTTCTTATAATATGTGTATAGCCAAAAATCTTCCGGTTGGGTACGTGTGTTCACAATCTATAAATAAGAAATATATGTGCAAAGGGAAATAACTACATTTTCCTTTGGTGTCATCATTTTGCAGTGTTCTGATTGGCTGAAATGCATCACGTGGCAGCCTTTTATTTTTCAATGAAGCCGGTTGCCTCCATTAATATTCATGAGGGACTACTTGTTATTGTTGTGTACAAAACAACGCACACAAATAGAGCACAGTTTAACAGATTAATAAAGTAGAAACATGTAAAATGTATGTTTTTTTGTTTCATTTTGACTACATATAGATATAAAGATAAGGAGTTGTTGCACGCAAACATTAACCTAATTTTCAAAGGTAAGTGACCTCACATAATTATCCCGAACACATAGTAGTAACATATATATGTACTTGTTTTACGCAAACCTTAACCTGAATTTTCTCTTTCACTCAAAGCTTAAAATGACTTTATTTAAGTACAAAAAGGGGCATAATTCTGCTAAAATGCTGGTCACAGTTATGGGTCTTGGCCAGTGACCTTATATAATGACCCTGAAGGCATGTGTCATGGAAGTTTCAATTGAATATCTGTAGTAGGCATAGAGATATGTTGTTGTTGCATGCAAACTGTAACATGATGTTATTGAGTACAAAAAAAGGGGCATATTTCTGATTTATTGCAGTTCAGAGCTATGGGCCTTTGTCAGTGACCTCACATTCTGACCGCGAACACATGTGTGAAGTTTCTATTGAATATCTGTAGCAGTTACAGAGATATGGACTTGTTGCACACAAACCTTAACCAGAGCATTGTGCCGACTCCGACGCCGACGAACGGGTGAGTAGTTTGGTGAATAGCCGATCTAACAATGACTGATTTGGTTTGTGAAACGGTTACGAAATGTATGGACTTTTCGTTATTAATTTTGTTATAATTACAACGTTTTACATTTTTACGTAAACGCTGAATTCTGATTGGATAATTCACCCACGTGACCTGTCATTCAAACCCTGATGAACCGGCTGGGTATGCAAATATTCCCGTTATTATTCTTGACCGTACTACTTGTTCATTCTTTATTTGCGAAATGACGTCATAGTTTTGCGGGAACATTTACGATCCTTTTTTTTAATCGCTATTTGTGCAATGACTTCATTGCTTTGCACAAACGTTTACAATGTACACACTTTTGTTCTTAAACAAAATAACTGATTTATTGGTTACCGGTGTTGCAGACGATGAAATTGTAAACGCATATTGGGAAATTTGATTTCCTTTAACCAAAATGTCGACTCCAATATGATCCACAGCGATTTGAAATGTCTGACGAGATATTAGAAATGCCGTTCGACGAAAATGAAACCAAACTGAAACGGGGAGTCAAATGCCGGAGGTTACACGTCAGTTGCAACCCTGAGACAGTTACAAGTAAAGTTAATATCCACCTTTTGTTGTAATTATAAGAATTGAATACTATTTTTCTTCATTTCATCAGTGTATAAACTGTCAGGAAAATAACGCCTAATATAAGCATTAATTTAATTTATGCATAAACACCGTCGGCGTTTATGCAAATTAGCTATTCGTCATCAGGGGAACAACTGTGCTGTAGTTAATATAAATGTGCCAAATCAAATCGCGATTCGATATTAATTATGTATTGTTTAATGTAAGCAAAATCCTTATTTGTTAAAATCTGTAAAGTTAAACAGACGCGGAGGCCATATTGGCGAACATTACGAAAGCCCTAGACCATTCGTCCAGTGCTACAAAACATCGCGAATTCGTAGACATGGAAAACAACTGTGCCGTATTTATTATAATTAAATCGCAATACGATATTAAAGAGAAAATGCATGATTATGTCATTTTAAAATGTAAACAAAATCATCATTTGTTAACATTTCTTAAGTTAAACCGACGCGGTGGCCATATTTGCAACGTCACGGCAGCCCTCGCCATTCGCAACTTTTACATTGAAACTTACGAATTCGTAACAGGTGGTAGCGAACGAATAGTTTTCTGAAACGCTCAGATTTTCTTACGAACGTCGTATGAGTTCTTACATAAGAAAAGCGTCGGTACCAACTTCATGAAACGGACCCAGTGTTCTCAACTGCTAGCAATGACATGTATTTCAAAATCTTTCACAACAAAAATCCCAATCATGCATTTCTATTTTAAGTTTAAACGCAGATTGTGTGAGTTTAAACCTGTGTTTTAGTTCAGTTTGAAGTTAAGTGTATAGATCCTACTGAACGTATAGATCCTTATGAAACTTGACACCACCCTGTAGTATCCGTCATTCTAGGCAGGTCGGAATTTAACAAGCTAAATGGATATTTAAAAACTGTGGCTTCATTTGTTTCATATGAAAATCAAATTAAGAAACCAAATAAATAGGGTTACTAGATTTGATTTATTTATTTATGTATGTACATTGACTACGTTTTATTTAACATAATTATATAGAATTTAATTCATTGAAACATCGTAAAAGAGACATAAATGACATGTCGTTTATTCCCGAGTCATGTGGAATCTCATTAAAATCAACTCCTAACTGTGTAAGGATCTGAAGACATCGTATAGCAAACAGGTCACCTTCAAATGACAGTACAATATCAGCCCTGAAATTGTGTTCGAATGACCTTCCGAACAATAAAATATCAGCCCTGCTGAGCCCAGCGAAATTGCCTTTTGAACAGCAATGTGTGGCCACGGTTTTTGAAAAGTGATACATTTACAGATGATCTTCGGGAATTAATCATTTACAGTTAAATTTCACGCGGATAACAATGTATATACACATGTAGTGGTACCGTAGGCGAGTAAACATCCAAAGTTCACGTTAATTTCGTGCATAGTATTTGTGGTTTATATATGAAGTTATACCACAACATTTCGAAGGCATCAATTTGACTGGCTCCTGAAAAGTCATGTGTACGTAACCCCAAATGCGACGTCATCAGATCAAGTAAGCGCATAATATAGTAGCGCCAGACTGGAGATGATTTTAATGAGATTGGAGTTATGTGTAGAGCTACGTGTGTTATTTTATAAATTTTGATGGGTAGTCACAAATATGTATTTCAATTTGACACTGTTTGTACCCTGACACGTAAGGTTGAAGCGATAATAATGTCCTACATAAAATCAAACGATAAATTAGTGTACAAAAAATTTGAGAGCATTTTTCAACATTTCATTTTACGTACAATCGGTATTCAACATTTGATAATTATTGACATTTTGAATACTGACTGATGTTAATAGAATAATAACAATAATAATTATAATGATACTACTACTACTACTACTACTACTACTACTACTACTACTACTACTAATAATAATAATAATAATAATAATAATAATAATAATAATAATAATAATAATAATAATAGTAATAATAATACAAACACAGAATAATTACTTAATAAACTGAAGAACCAATCTTCAATAATAATAATAATGATAGTTCGTCCGGTTGTCGATACGCTATTGACACGATCAATAACTGAAAAAATTATTTTGCGTATAATGTACGGGCTGAATGCGGTTGGATATATTACGATTCGTCGTTTTTTTAAGACTGTGTGACTTAAGAAACGCTATTTGTAAATGTTAGTACGTTCTGCTTATTTTATTATTGAACGTCTCCTTGTTGTTTAAACTGCTTGAACATGCTATTGTAACTTGTGTTTTGATCGACTCAGTATTCGATAGTTTACACTGAACTAAACAAGTTAAACCTGGTTACACACCCCTCCCCTGGCAATAGCACTAAAAATGTATTAAATAAAGACAACAGAAGAGAAGGTAAATCCTGAAAACCACATTTAGGATCCTGCAACAGATATAGTGTCATAAATACAATGAACAAAATAACGTTAATAAACATATCTTTCTATTTAAAATGGAATAAAAGTTAAGAACATTAATTGCTTTTAAACACACAATAATAGTTTTCGTTCTTACAAGCGGAACTCAAATGTATGTACGTTCACTTGACAGTTGGTTTAGGTTACACAACACTAATAAACAATGCAAAATTCGACAATAGTTCTAGTTTATTTATTTCATATTGAAGTGTTTCCTTTGTCATTTTTATGTTGTTTTTTTTATGTTTGCTTTCAAGTTTTGTTGTCACTTTCATCTGCCTATTGTGAAAATAATTGATATGAAATGGTAATGTTTCAAAATAACAATCAATATTCTGAACAGATTTGCAAATAGCTTTGACAACATTATTAACCAATCACTAGAATCTGCAGCTTTTGCCTGCTAAATGCATCGGCATCAGATTCTGTGCTTTTCACACCTGGCATGTTAAAATAACAAAATTATATTCTCCTAAACCAGCAGCCCATCTTTGTCCTGTGCATCTAGTTTTGCTGAAGATGCAACATATGTTAACGGGTTATTGTCGATAATTTCTTTACAACTGGTATTTTGGTGGAAATACTGTCAATGATTTTTATACTATGATGAGTACAAATAATAATGAAACGATACATAAATTATGCATATTTTTATATCATCTTATGAATACTATTAATACTTAAACATGTATTACTATTAGTGTTGGATGTTGGAATGCAACTACATTTATCTATTATGATTTGTGTACTATATTGTGTATTATGGGCCAGTGGCCTTTATTTACTTAATAAAGTGAGTTGAGTTGAGTTGAGTTGTCTGTGTACACTGTAAACTGATTAATATGTGATAAATACTCTGAAGTTGTATCTGTAAAGGCCCATTTGAAAGCTAGGAATTTTAATTTGAATGTAGAATACTTATTTTCATACTGCATACGCTATAGCTCTCCCAGTCATTGTGTTGACACATCTGTGTGCAATTCGAAAGGTTTCGGAACATCAGGATAGGCTATAATAGGTGATGAGGTTAATATGACTTTTAATTTATCACAAATTGCTTGGTTTTCTCCCGATTATCAAAGGTCTTTAGCAGCTTTACTATGTTCAGCTTTCTTACCTGAATATGTAGGATGTGGGATTAAATCTGAAAGAGGTTTAGTACTTTTACTAAAATATTGTATGAATCTCTTTTTGAAGCCTGCAGATGCTAAAATGAATGTAATTTATTAGGGTTTTGTGGTTCTGGTCAATTTTGTATCGTGTCGTTTTTCGCTGGATTTGTCTCTATAATCTAGAAAAAGCTAATTCTAACCGCACTAAATGTTCTGATACGGTGTTGCTAAAAATTATCAAATCATCTAGAAAAATAACATATATTTTTATAAGTAAATTACCAAATTATTGTGTCTGTGGGTTCATATAAGAGAGACGCGTTGTACTAGTGGCTATGTTTATTTTTCAACTGCTAACTAACAACTGACCAGTGCGTGCAGCAATATCTAATAGGCGGAGCTTATCATGCACTGATAGCGTTTAGCAGTCTGATTTGCAAATTGTAAATACACAACATTTGTCCACATTTTAAATTTATTGATTAAAAATTTAAAATCAATGACATAACATTTACGAATATTGCATATTGCATATTGCATACATGCATTTCAATAATCTTGGGTACATATAAATGTTTCAAATTTATAGCAAACATTGGCTACTATAATTTTCATAAATCAAAAGCTTGCTAATTGCTGCATGTCCTGATTACTTCAAATCAATAATATAAGCAAGAAATCACGCAAACAGTTTACCTAACTCGTATAACTTTATTGTAATTATCTTTTTCCCGTTTGAAACGCGTGTCGATATGTCGGGTTTCAACAAATCAAGTTTGCTTCGTAAACACCTCCCGATAAACAATTTCGCGGGCGTCTCGCCAGTTGTACAACATGGTGTATTACGGTACCCAAGTAAGACTGAATTCATTTTAACGTTCAAGCCGTCTGTTTCATGTCTTACAGCGCGCATCGCGGATTTGAATGAACCGTTGAATCGTTCGACTAAACCATTAGTTTATGGATTTGAAACTGCGGTTTTGATATGACAAATGCCATTATGTTTTCATGAAATGTGCGAATTCATCTTCATTCATTCAACGATTATCAGTCACTACGTGTTTAGGTAGACCGTACCTAGAAAATAGAGTGCGCAAGCATTCTATCGTTGTTTTGGTTGTTAGTGTTTGCATTTCAATCATTTCTGGCCATTGTAAATGAGCGTCTACCATGACAAAAAACATTCGCCCTAGAAAGGGTCCGACACAATGAACTTCAGCTTGCTCCCAACTTGAAGTAGGCCATTCCCACGGGTGTTATTGAACGGTCGCGGTTGATTTCTGCTGCATTTGACACGGGTTACACCTTTTAACCATGTTTTCGATATAAGTGTCAATTCCAGGCAACCAGGCGTAACTTCTGGCTAGTGCCTTAATTTTCATGATACCCGGTGGCTGACATGTACTAAATCTAGCAAGCGCTAGCGCAGTTTCACGGGTATAACTACACAAATACCCAACATTAAACATCCGTGATAAATCGACAGTTCATTCAGTCGCGCATAATAACCTTTCAAGAGTGGGTCTTTACTGCTGGCGTTCCGTCTCTGTTGTACACACTAGGGGGCGGGACCTTTTTTTCCTCGAATGGCTTTATTGATAACTCTGGAAATCGTATTTTCGGTAACCAGGGCCATTTTGTCTCTCTTTTTACTGTAATATTTGTTGTTTCAAGCATTTAATACTAGTATTTGTAAGAAGTGACACCTCGGATTTTCCAAATCGGAATGATGTGTTACAGGGATTCCATTGGGATATATAGGATTATTTATTGGTTTTCCACAGGTTTAACGAACACGACCATGTATCGTGTTGCTATATTTAGGACACTTTAATCAATATCGAATATTGAGATGTAGTCCGCAGCCGCACAGAGCGCATTCAACTGGCTGTAATTAATGTAAGTGCATTTATTTATATATTTTACCGTTAACTATGTATAATTTGCGGAAAAAAATCCCTAACCCCACTATATGTGGAGGCGGGACCTTTTCATCATATGGCTATATTGAAAACTTTGAAAATCGTATTATCAGCAACCACTGCTTGGACTTTTAAATAATGTCTCAAAATTGTTTCTTGGCTTGTACCACTACCAACATATTTCAAATTATTTTAATGCGTCAAAACACATGATCCCCGAGGGGGGAGGGGGGAGGGGGCGGCGGTAGGGCGGCCAGACCGTTTTCCTTATATCGCTATATTAAACAATTTGAAAAGCGGCTTATCAGAAACCACTGGCTGTCTTTTGAAGTACACTCACAGACATTTTCCTTGGGTGGTTCTGTACCAATCTACTTTAATTTGTTTTGATTCTTTAAAATATGGCCGCCAGATAGCAGGGCCATATTTTCTTACATAACTCTATTGAAAACTCTAAACACGGTATAACAGTTTTACTAACCGTGATGATAAATAAACTCAAGTAAACGACCCAGGGCCATTTTATCTCTCTTTTTACTGTAATATTTGCTGTTTCAAGCATTTAATACTTGTATTTGTAAGAAGTGACAAATAGGTTTTTCCAAATCGGAATGATGTGTTACTGGGATTCCATTGGTATATTTAGGATTATTCATTGATTTTCCACAGGTTAAACTAACACAACCATGTATCGTGTTGCTATATTTAGGACACTTTAATCAATATCGAATATTGAGATGTAGTCCGCAGCCGCACAGAGCGCATTCAACTGGCTGTAATTAATGTAAGTGCATTTATTTATATATTTTACCATTAACTATGTATAATTTGCGGAAAAATATCCCTAACCCCACTATATGTGGAGGCGGGACCTTTTCATCATATGGCTATATTGAAAACTTTGAAAATCGTATTATCAGCAACCACTGCATGGACTTTTAAATAATGTCTCAAAATTGTTTCTTGGCTGGTACACTACCAACATATTTCAAATTATTTTAATGCGTCAAAACACATGATCCCCGAGGGGGGGGGGAGGGGGCGGCGGTAGGGCGGCCAGACCGTTTTCCTTATATCGCTATATTAAACAATTTGAAAAGCGGCTTATCAGAAACCACTGGCTGTCTTTTGAAGTACACTCACAGAAATTTTCCTTGGGTGGTTCTGTACCAATCTACTTTAATTTGTTTTGATTCTTTAAAATATGGCCGCCAGATAGCAGGGCCATATTTTCTTACATAACTATATTGAAAACTCTAAACACGGTATAACAGTTTTACTAACCGTGATGATAAATAAACTCAAGTAAACGACCCAGGGCCATTTTGTCTCTCATTTTACTTTAATATTTGTTGTTTCAAGCATTTAATACTTGTATTTGTAAGAAGTGACAAATCGGATTTTCCAAATCGGAATGATGTGTTTACTGGGATTCTATTGGTATATTTAGGATTATTCATTGATTTTCCACAGGTTAAACTAACACAACCATGTATCGTGTTGCTATATTTAGTACACGTTAATCAATATCGAATATTGAGAAGTAGTGAGCAGCCGCACAGAGCGCACAGAGTTTCCAAATCGGAATGTGTTACTGGAATTGGATTGAGATATTTAGGATTTTTTATTGGTTTTCCACAGGTTTAACCAACATAACCATGTACATGTATTGTGATGCTATATTTAGTACACTGAAGTTATATATAAGTTGAGTTTATTTACCCTCGGTACCGGTTGAAAACCATATGACCGAGCAGCCAAGCACCGCCCGCTAGCTCAGCACATAGAGCGCTAGTAGTGCTCGACTAGACCGACCGACCCGAAGGCCCGCCAAGTGGTCAATGAATGATGACACTGAAGTTAATATAACTGAATTTATTTATATATTTTACCATTAACTATGTATAATTGGAATTGTATAGCTATAATTATATAAATACCTATTAAATATTTTATAAATACCATAGGTATCAATAGGCTTTCCCTATGATAATATAAAGTCCTTTCAAATGACTTAGTTATCTCCCTTCGTCGTGTCATACAATGACACGTGTACTGTAATATTTCGAAAATTCAGTAATTTATCAAAATATTTGATAGAAAATCCCATGCTACTACAATGAAGGTTCGTCAATGCACTGTTTTCTTTTGCTGAAATATAATCAACAATGTTAGTGTCAATGTTATTTTATAAAGTTATATAGTGTTGCTTGTTGTGTTATAGAATTTTAAATTCAAAGATATCATCATGGTACATGGACTGAATACATATAATTGACCCAGTGCAATAGTGATAGTGTTTGCATTTTATCAAAATATTAAGTATTCGTTTACTGTCGAAGCTGCAAACATTTGCATCTACCAGTTATGCTCAGACATTCAAATAAAGGCTATGTCTATAAACAGTTTTACTTGCAGGATAAATATTTGTTCAATAAACAATATCTAGCAAATCAATTGTTTCTTACGTGGTTTATATATCAACTTCAACACATACTACGACAGAAAATAATTTTACTGTTAACAAAAGAATAACCAAAACCAAATAATATTATATGTAGAAAAGCATGAATCAGTAGCTGACTATATTTTAAAATAATGTCACGTACATGTTCCTTGGATGACCCTCTACCGAATTCCTTCAAATCTTTTCAATTCGTTTAAAACATTACCGGCACCGGGCGAGGCAGTTCTCCTTAAACGTCTATACAGAAAATCGACTTGTCAGAAACCACCGTCATATTTTAAAATAATTTCACATAAATATTTATCGGGTAACCATCTACCAACTTTATTCTAATCATTTTGATTCTTTAAAACAACAAGGCCGCCAGGGGGCGGGTCAGATTATCTTACGTAGCTATATAGAAAACTCTGAAAATCTCCTTGTCAAAAATTTGTCCTTAATTTCAAAAAATGTTCACAGAAATGTTTCTCCTGTGACCCTCTACCAAATCCCTTTGAATCATTTGTATTAATTTTAAACCATGCACACCAAAGGGGTTGGACAGTTTTCCTTAAATGGCTATAATGACAACTTTAAAAACATGTTTGTCTGAAACTGCTTGCTGGATTTATATATCAAATTCATGATAATGTGCCTTAAGTGACCCAATAACAAATTTCTTCAAATAAATTCAATTCGTGAAAAAACATGGCCACCAGATGACATGGCAAGTTTTCTTCTATGGCTATATTGAAAACTTGAACACATTATTGTCTAAAACCGTGCTGCATATTGGAAAAAAATCACACAAATGTTCCTACTAGGCCTTATTGTTAAATGATTTCTTTCACATTTAGTGTTCGGTCAATAGGGTAACATGTCAAGCATATTATGGTTCAATCGTAATGTCAAGGTAAAAAACTGAACATATTCTTCCCTTTCCAAAATAATATCTAAAGTGCTGTATATGTTAATTGAACAATTGCAATAAGGATTATAATTATATTCGATGATACCTTAGTTGCATCATAGACGCGTAGGAACTATGGAAACAACGTATCGGCATCCATTTTAGTAGAATATATAAGCATGTTATTAGAAAACATATGATGAAACCCAACAGTTGGTCTTCATTTACAACTATAAACGGCTTTAATGTTAGTACCAACACACAACCGTTATAGTGCAGTGTTTACATATGTAATGTCCGTATTTATCTAACAGAAGAACAAATTGTAAAGCAAACAATATTCCCACTGGCTTTGAGAACAGGTGAACTAGTAATAGCTCTGCATGACTGCACGTATTTACACATTCGAGAAAAACAATGCATCAGCGGTGTGCCAGAAGAATTAATTAATTGGAATTCGAACAATATATCGCAACTATCTTACCTCTGTCGAGGCATTTGTCAACTGTTATTGGTGCACCCCAGTTTTAAGATGGGTAAAGCTCCGAAAGTATAACAATGCACGCACTCAAGACAAAGATTACTTAATTAATTTCTAAACCACTGAATCGGTTTTAAAGCTTTCGGCCATGAAGTCTTTTTCAGTAAATTTAATAAGCACAGATCATATTTTTATATATAAAAGCATCAATTTTAAATATACAACAGGAAATGACGTCACGACATCAACGTTAATCTCGCAGAACGTCACGCTACAAAATTGCGCCATTTTAAGCACTAATGGAAACGGTGTTGGCGAACTGGATATTGAGATATGTCATTTGCCACGTACAATAACATTGTTAAATGTGAGTTACAAAGAAAGTTACATTTATGAGTATAACAAAGTAGTCATGCTACTACTACAAATACTACTAACAATAATACTAAAAATAATAATAATAGTAATAATAAAATAATATGAATTAAGGCACTGCCTAAGTAGGGATTACCAAACGGAATTAGTCTATACTCGCATAATAAAAATGTAATACTTCTAAAGGTTTTTTTAATGCTGCACCTGTAAAGTTATCATTTTGTATTTTCTGCTTAGACCTATTGAAATTTTAATGTCATATGGATGTATGACAAATTTGTAGGAAACATAATTAAAACTGTTTTTCCATGTTATTATGGTGGCATTTGCTATTGATAAAATGGTTCTGATGCACATATTCTAACAAGTTAAATAATTGATTAGAATTGAACAGTCAATTGGCCAGTGGGGGTATAATACTCCTTTAGACAGTCAATTGGCCAGTGGGGTATACTACTCCTTTAGACAGTCAATTGGCCAGTGGGGTATCAGTCAACTGGCCAGTGGGGTATACTACTCCTTTAGACAGTCAATAGGCTAGTGGGGTATACTACTCCTTTAGGCAGTCAATTGGCCAGTGGGGTATACTACTCCTTTAGACAGTCAATTGGCCAGTGGGGTATCAGTCAACTGGCCAGTGGGGTATCAGTCAATTGGCCAGTGGGGTATACTACTCCTTTAGAGAATAAATAAATCTCGATACAAAAATATAATAAATGTTCTATCATATCACTATTACACTCTATGTACTGATAATTCAATATACTATGTTATATATTTGTTTGTCTTTGGGGACATTTTATTATATAAACTTTCATTTATATTTAATTGAATCAGTGACTAATACTTAAGTAGTTTGATCAATGAGTTAAATAGAATACCACCAGCCAAATTGTTAAACACTGGTGGTATATTTGTTAGGCCAGAGTTTTTTATTTATTGGTTCTCGGACATTGTTTTAAAAGGATTTGTTTGGAGGAGGGAAAAAAGTAAAATAAAAAAAATAACACAGACTTTAGTCAATCATATAACATAACATAAACTTACTCACTGCATGACGACCTTGACAATAATACCAATAATAGTAACAGTAAAAGGCAGTGTTTATCATATAACATCTACTGTTAAAATATGCACAAACTTGAACACAGTAGACCTACGTCAGATATCGCTGGACAGGGGCCATATTATATGTATAACATAATGTTTAACGAAGTGAAAACTAACTAGATTTAAACATTATTTTATTTTATTAATAAATCTACTTACACCAATACAAATTGTTAATTATAATATTGAAATAAAATTATAATAATTGTGAATTTAGTACAATGATTCTATGTCTTAATTTGTTTTACTCAGTATTTTCTTCTAGCTTTAAGTGTTGCGTGATGAGTAAAATACAGAGAGATCATATGAATCAGGCAGCGATATACCGTCAGAATGCATGTTACGTAAAATTTAGTCATTTCTTCAGCGTATTTTTTTGCATTCCGTTGACAGGTTGAAACCCTTTCACAAGGTCATTTTTATGATATCTGTTACAGTCTCGGCGGATCCGAGAACCAAGAAATAAAAAAAAATCTCGCCGTCGTTTGGTTAAATGTTTAATCCTGATATTTTCTCTGGTTAGGTAAGTAACATCTAGCTCTTTAAATTGCATTAAAAATACTGTACGAAATGCATTTAACCACTTCTTTATCTTACCAGACTAAGTTGTTTTAAAGAGGCAATGACATTTGTACAATAAAGACTTGAGATTTAAATTGACATACTTTCATGACGTATTCAGTGTTGTGACGTATTCAGATTGCGTAATGTCCATTTTTGTAAGTGGATAAGAGTGGCTGAAACTGTGTAGATAAGTGAAATGTGTAATACCCTGAATGCAGAAAACTGCGAAAATATTAATAGAATTGACAGTGCAATTATTACATTGTATAGGTATACATGTATTAAAAGTTAAGATGATAAAGAATTAAGTTTCAACATAGATCAAACACTTTGTTTTGGGGTGTAGGTCTAGATTTATTATCGCTGTATTTAATTTCGGTTTCATATCAAGTTTGCATTGAACGTGAGCAGAATACAATAATATGTCAATTATCTGCCACTTGTTGTTTTACTCGTCAGAATAGTTGATTACTATTTCGCTCTTTTTGTCACTGTTAACTGTTATATTGCAGTAACTATATCTATATAGCCTTATAGGTATAATAATTTATCAATTTTTTCAAGTGTTTACAAATGCTTGCCATCGATTTACCAAACAAAGTTTAAACATGTTGAAATATATTCTTCTACACTACAGCAACATTGTTTTCAACAACATTTATAATAGAATAATTAAATTTGCGTATTAAATATTGGTAAATGAATGTATCGACGTGATTACAGACGACGTTTTGTTTTGCGTTGTATTTACACCTATTTACTTTCCTTTATAATTTCTTTTGGTTCCATAAAATGCAAGAATTTGGCGTTGTGTCTACACCGGTCTGACAGACCCGTGTACTCACGCTCTAAGCATTATGGGTATGCGCAACTTTCCAGCATAGCTCGCAATGGTTGATTTAACATCGCATTGAGGTTAAGTGCAGTAAATCAATGTGTTTCCCTCCGTTTTACATTCGAAATATTGCCTTTTACTAGAGTACCTTTTTTCTTCTGATATGAAAAGCATTTAACAATGTCAGACATGACTTTTGTGGTTATTTCTAATATCCTCTGTGTGTTTGGAACATTTGTGTACATTTCTTTGTAAGCTAACTTGAAAGATGAGCTTTTGCGGTGCGTTTACTGTGGCATGGGGCTTTTGTCGAAATATGCCTGCCGAAACTCTAGTTTCTACCGGTGTCTGCATTCAAGTGTGACGCATTTTCTTCGAAGTAAAATGCTATATCTTTTTATTGCAATTTTCGGAAGAGGAAATATTAATCTTTTATCAGACATCAAGCTTGCACAATCTGAAATCCGAAAGTTCGCCGTGTTATAATGGGACCCTTTGGAAATAGTATTTAGTGGCATCTAACCTTGAATTTTCACACAAAACGAAATTGAAAGTAGCTTTTTATAATAAACACGCTAAACAGCGTAAAACACGAACGACTGTTATTTTATTAACAGAAAAATATTCTACCATCAGTATCAATTGATTATTAGACTGATTAATGGTATCAATACAGTCATTTCACGAAACAACTTTCATAAGCGGGATTACTCCATGCTTAAGCACATTTCGCCGTTTGAGGCGAAATAATGCGGTTAAGTACAGAGGTTTGGCGTGTGACGTCATCCTCTGTGTAAAGAATGAGAATTTGGTTCCCTGTTAGAAGGTGCGGTTAATTTGGTTCCCTGTTAGTAGGTGCGCTCAGGGTTGTTTATCGTTACTGAAACAAGAAGCACGTGCATAAAATCCCGCAACCGGAAGGATCAACTTGCGATTGACACTTCCATGACATAGATTTTAAAGTCATTAGGTATCGGATATGAAACAACAACAAATAAATTAGTACTCGCGTTATAAATAGGCGGAAAAACCGCTAATAATAACAGTAATAATAATAATAATATTGATAATAATAATAATAATAATAATAATAATAGTAATAATAATAACAACAACAACAACAACAACAACAAAATAATAATAATACTAGATAATAACAATAAAAATATTATTATTATTATTATTATTACATGTTAACGACGAATGATGATTGTCTTTTTGTCAATTTCAGTTTTAATCTGATTGACAACATAAAAACTAATTTCTCGATTTATAAACGAACTATAAATAACGCAGGTTTGACGACATGACATTGTCTCAGTTTATTTATAATTAATATACTCATTTTAATCACATTTAATATTCATATTTTTGGGTGGATTTTAATATGTCCTTTTATTCGAATTATTTTGCTACATAATTATTTGTTTGTGCAAACATAGTTGATGTCGAATACATATTTTAAAATAATCCAATCGCTCATACTTGTACTTAATATCAATTTATTAGGTAGAACATATTTGTGAATTAATTCTGTAAAATGCAGATATGGTGTATTTATTATTGTTCTTAGTGCAATTTAAATATGCTTTAATTAAGATTTTATTGATTTTGATATTTAAGAAGTAATTCATTAATGCGTTATGTTTTGAATTTTAAAACGTGTTAATTAAATTATTTATTTTCATTCGTGTATTCATTTTTATCTAAAAGCATAACCTCTGAACAGTTAGCAAAACAGAAAACTTCAGAAATAAATATTATTTTAAAATAAAAAATAAAATTAAAACGTATTTGAAACACGAATCTTGGAAATGAAACTAGTTTTTTACACAGTTTATCAATGTCTTTAAAGCACAATTGGGCCAATCAATTACATCATAAGAATAAAAAGTTTATGTAAGCATAAATATTATTTTATAATGCCTATATCACCATAATTTAACATTAAGATCGCATGGCTAGTGGGCGTTACGTTCAACGCAATCAACTTTATTTGTCATCTGTCGCGAACATAAATAGACAACGCCCATTCAACCGCTGCAACAGTGGTACAATCTATAAACCCCACCTTTTCACCGTTACGCATGCGCAGTACACTAGCATCTCTAATAATTCTTAATAACCCATTAAAACCACAAACAACTTCAAACAACCCGCTGTAAACGGGGTTATTGGAGATTAATCCCTAAAAATCGCCATTTAAATTAATCCCTTCGTAAACCCTAATTTGCGGAACAAAATCCTTAACACCAATGTGCTAGGAGGCGGGATCTTTTTCATCATTTGGGTAGTTCGGTACCAATCTATTTCAGTTTGTTTTTATTCTTAAAAATAGGCCGCCAGAGAGCAGGACCACATGTTTTATATGACTATATTGAAAACTCTGAACACGCTATAACGTTTTACTAACCGTTATGATAAATAAAACTCAAGAGAACGACCCAGGGCCATTTCATTCCTCTTTTTACTTTAAGATTTGTTGTTGGTTTTTTCAAACATTTAATACTTGTATTTGTAAGAAGTGACAAATCGGATTTTCCAAATCGGAATGATGTGGTACTGGGATTCCATTGGGATATTTATGATTATTTATTGGTTTTCCACAGGTTTAAACAACGCAACCATGTATCTTGTTGCTATATATAGTACAATTTAATTAGTACCGAATATTGAGGTGTTGTCCGCAGCCGCACAGAGCGCCTTCAACTGACTGTAATTAATGTAACTGCATTTATTTATATATTTTACTATAAATTATATATAATTGCAATTATATAGTTCGTTTTCTTTAAATACACATTCATTTTTGATAAAAACCTTAAGTATCAATAGGCTTTTACTATCATTATATATAGTCTTTTCAAATGACGAAGTAATCTCCCTTCGTAGTGTCTTATACAATGACACTTGTACTGTAATATTTCGAACACTCAGCAATTTTTAAAAACATTTGATAGTGAATACCATGCTACTACAATGAAGAATCGGCAATGTACTGTTTTCTTTTCCTGAAATATAATCAACAATGTTATTGTCATCGTTATTTTATCACATTATATTATATAGTTATATAGTGTTGCTTGTTGTATCATAATTTTAAATTCAAATATATCATCATACAACATGGACTATATAAATATCATTGACTCAGTGCACTATTAATAGTTCACGACATACCAGTACAAGGCCTGCTGTTTTGATGTTTGCATTGTATCAAAATATTTACTATTCGTATACTGTCTAAGCTGCAAACATTTGCAGCATCCCGTTATGCTCAGACATACAAATAAAGGCTAGGTTCATAAACAGTTTCACTTGCAGGATAAATGTTTGTTCAATAAACAATATCTAGCAAACCAAATGTTTCTGACGTAGTTTATACACCAAATTCAACACATACTAAGACAGAAAACAAGATGACCGTTAAAAAAACAATAACCAGAACCAAATAATATTTTATCTGAAAATGCATGCATTAGTAACTGACTGGATTTCAAAATTTCAGGTTCCTTGGATGACCCTGTACCGAATTCCTTCAAATCATTTTTCTGAAACGTCTATATAGAAAATGTTCTTGTCAGAAACCACCGATAGATTTGAACATAATTTCACATAAATATTTATCGGGTAACCCTCTTCCAAATTTCTTCAAATCATTTTGATTTTTTAACAGAACAAGGCCGCAATGGGGCGGGTCAGTTTTTCTTACGTAGCTACATAGCTATATAGAAAACTTTGAAGATCTTCTTGTCAAAAACCACATTTTTAAGTTCTTAAAATTTTAACAGAAATGTTTTTCCTGTGACCCTCTACCAAATCCCTTTGACGCATTTGTATTATTTGAAACCCATGCATACCCATGCATAACAGAGGGCTGGAAGAGTTTTCCTTAAATGGCTATATTGAAAACTTATAGTAAAAATCTACTTGCTGGATTTAGATATACAATTCATGATAATGTGACCCACTAACAAATTTCTTCAAATTCATTCGATTCGCGAAAAAACCAACATCGCCACGAGTTGATACGGCAAGTTTTCTTATGTGGCTATATTGAAAACTTTGAACATATTCGTGTCTGACACGGCTAGCTGCATTTTGAAATGATGTAACAGAAATGTTCCTACTAGGCCCTATTATTAAATGATTTCGTTAACACTTAGTGTTCGGTCAATTGGAAAACTTAGCCATGTCAAGCGCATAATGGTTAGATCGTGATGTAAAGGTCAAAAACAGAACATATTCTTGCCTGTCCAAAACAATATCTATAGTGTTGTATATGTTAATTGAACAATTGCAACAAGGATTATAATGATATAAGAAGATCCCGTAATTGCATCATAGACGTGTAGCAACTAAGGAAACAACGTATCGGCATCCATGTTAGTAGAATATATATGCATTTTATTAGAAAACATCTGATGAAAAACAACGGTTGGTCTTTACTCACAACTATAATCGGCTTTAATGTTAGTACCAACACACAACCGTTATACTGGAGTATTTACAAATGTAATTTCCGTATTCATCTAACAGAAGGACAAATTGTAAAACGAAAGATATCCCCACTACTTTGAGAACAACTGAACTAGTAATATCTCTGCATGACTGCACGTATTTACACATTCAAGAAAAACAATGCATCAGCGGTGTGCCAGAAGGATTCATTAATTGAAATTCAAACAATATATCGCAACTATCCTACCTCTGTTAAGGCATTTGGTGACTGTTATTGGTGCACCCCAGTTTTAAGATGTGTAAAACTTCGATAGTATAACAATACATGCACCCATGACAACGATTACTTTATTAATTTGTAAACCATTTACTCGGTTTTAAAGCTTTCGGCCATGAAGCCTTCTTTAGTAAATTTAATAAGCACATATCACATTTTATGTATAATAGCATCAATTAAAATTATACAACAGGAAATGACGTCACGACGTCAACTTCAATTTTGCAAGACGTTGTACTACAAAATTGCGTCTTTTTAAGAGGAAATAAAATGGTGTTGGCGAACTGGATATTGAGATATGTCATTAGCCACATTGAATTACATTGCTAAATATGAGTTACAAAGAAAGTTACAGTTATGAGTATAACAAAATACTACTACTGCTACTAATATAACTACTGCTAATAGTTATAATAATAATAATAATAATAATAATAATAATAATAATAAAATTAATAATAAAAGTCAAAATAAACGTCCTAATAAAAGTCATAATAAAAGTAATAATAAAACTAATAATAATAATAATAATAAAAGTAATAATAAAAGTCATAATACAACTTATAATAATAATAATAATAATAATAAAAGTAATAACAATAATAATAATCAAATAACAACAACAATACTACTACTACTACTACTAATAATAATAATAATAATAATAATAATAAAATGAATAAAATAATAATACAATAAAAAATAACAAAATATAATAGTAATAATAGTAATTAAAATAATAATAATAATAATGATAAAAGTGTATTTTCTATATATTGTTGTTAAATCTTATGTACTGTCCATTTAGACAGTAAGGCTATGATAGCATTGTTCAAACTTTCTCCACAGCAGTTTCATATTGGTTTTCTTGTTAGCACCGTATGGCACTGTCGTCCCTAGCCGTTTTTCCTAGAGGTTCTCACTTACTTTTCTAGAGTATCGGCCTTTTGCCTTTATCACCTCCAGAACGCAGACCCCCATGTCTTTGGCAATTATTGGTATTTAACATATAACACAAACAATGTGATTATTCTCGTAACTGAATCAGTGCAATGTACCAGTAAAGAGTAAACGTTGCTAATTTAATTATAATTGTGTGACCCATCGTAACGTACTCGACAACTAAGAGTCGTTTCAAAATAAAACTCCAGCAGCTTTAGTTCTTATAATATCGAACGCAACGCTCTGATAAAGTTGAGTATGATTTATTACAGATATACTACCTTGCATAACATTGGTGTTAAAACAAATCGGTAACATCTCCATTGCAATAGCCCAAAATGCACCCTCTCCGTTAAATCAAGACTTTTTTGGTGAATGCATCTATACAAACCATGCAAATAGGGCAATTATGAGTTAAATTGATTAAAAATACATTATGCACTGAACATAAGCTGGTGTCAGGTATATAACGGCGTGGTAGACTTTTTAACACATGCAAACGTTAACTAAAATGAAAGAAAACAATTTCAGACAGTCTTGAAATACACATATTTTACATCTGAAAAAAGTACCTGTTTTCTACCAATGCGTGTTGATTGCATTGTCGGTCCATATTTTTTAAAGAAAAAATTCCCCAAAATGACAAATACTGTTTATAATACACGAAAACAGCATAAAATGCCTAAACACACGAACACCAATACAGAAAGGTTACAAGTACCTTCCAATTCTGACCACCGCCAAAACGTATGAAATTTAACACCAGTTGTTGGCTTACACATTTATAGATAACAATAAATAAACATGTGGGAATCATTTTAAGTTGAACCAAACTCTAAACATGTCAAGTTTTAATGAAACAAATGGAATAACGATGTAAAATACCGCGGAAATAGGCAAACGGATACCAAAGTTAACAACAGTTTTCACCACTTCCAGGAAACAGATAATGTAATAGTGTGAATTCCTTTCTGAAATAGCAGTACTATTTCCATAATGTTCCGTGAAACCAACCAAAATGTATCAGGCGACAATAAGCTATATATCGACAAGAAAGTGAGCTACCTGTGGTTCTCAGAGATGTGCTCTGACGGAGAGGATGCATTTTGGGCTATTTTAACGGACAGGTTACCGATTCGTTTTAACACCGTTTATAAGGTACTTTTGAATTTGTCCTAGTTCTGCAAGCCCAAACATTACTGACAGGTACCAGTGTAATGTCAATGAATAAGAGCATGATGTGTATGTGTAAAAACCGTAGCGAGTCTTTTTATTATCTGTTTGTCTAGGCGACATCAATAGTTAATTATTCCAGAACATCTGCAGGCCTTTTGGAGACAACACGCATAATAGTTTCATCTGAGAAGTTTAACGGCGTTTGGTCGTTGATTTCGGTTATTTTGTTTAGTAAAATTAGCATTTAGCATGTGTGCACCAAACTAAAACGAACCTATGGAACAGTCCTTAAAATATGTGTCAGCGTTATCGTAAACTGGTTAATTGAAATAAATTATTTTCACTTGAATATAGTGTCATGTATGTCCGAAATATCGCAATTAGCAACAATAATAATAACATTTCCGTAAGTTTGTTAAAAATAAAACAATGTCGTTTAAATGTGACATAAAATTGACAACACCTGTGGATGAAAACATGCAATCGGTGAGGTATTATTCAGATATAAATTCTACAAATGAAAAACAATTATATTACAAGTAGTATTTAGTATACACCAATGAATCATTGCTTTCTGCCATTCATACATACTGTATTAAACATTCAAATACAGGTAAGCGTATTCGCTACTAATGTTTGCTTTGTACATATTATACTAGCAGCCGGACTACTTGTAAACACTTGACCAAATTGAGCAATTATAGGAATGCATATGTAACATCAGTAGTGTGCGTAGAATTAGATCTCTAGTGGCCTATTTACATATAAATAACTATCAAATAATTAGAACATACATAAGATCAACTGCTTATCTTACCCCCGGTTAACGTTTATTCCTAATGGCAACCCGTGAAATATTTCTTCAGCAATTCACACATATTTAGAAACAAACCAAAACAATTTTTTTGCAGTTTTATCACAAACATTAATACTTAAATTCACCCTCATTTAAAATAATGCAAAACAAGAAAAACACACAGCAATGGTGGTTCACTGTGTATTTAATCCAACACAAAACATGACACAATAATATCAAATGAACACGGTATCACATACTTGTAACCATCACTCGGAGCGAATGTTTTGATACAGTCTTAAATGAGGTCATATAATGACGTCAACATTACACAAGTCATTTCCGCGAAAAACATAACTTACGAGACACACACAACCAAATCAACTGACAACAGTTCTCAGAAAACCACACTAGCGTTTTATTTCTATATGTTTCAGCGGTATTAGTTGACAAAATATACCCCTACTTGACAGGTTATTTTGGCGTTTTGTTCTTTTAAGTTCATGTTATTTTATGTTTTAGTCACAGCTGATGAGACCAATCAAATATGTAGACGAAATGGACTTCCAATGTCAAGTCGGACGGAAATTATGACTTATATAATTGTTTGATTGTTTTAGTTCAAACAACCCATATATAGCCCATGACAGAAATTAATACATTTAGAAAATAATGTTTAGTAAATTTTCTATATGACCTAACTTTTTCTAATGCAACTTCAACACGACACAAATGGACATTCCATAAAATATACGTTTAACCATTCAAAATAACATTAAATTATGAATTATTCAAGTTCCTTTATTAAACATACCTAAATGAACAAAAACAACTTTACACATACAAGTACATTCTATAGTCACCGTATATAGTGATTCAAGTAAAATACGACCTTGCAAGTAAATTAAAAATAGTTCATGGCATACGTTTCACAGACACGCCGTTATATAACTGTACACGTTTTGAGACTACAAGACAAAAATCGTCTTACAGTAGAAGACTATTTGCTTACTCATTCTAAAGCAATGTTTGCTTCATTGATTTTATAAACCTTACATCCTCTCAACATTGAAACGAGCCAGTTATTTGATTAGTCGAGAAGGGAAGCATATGGAAGAACTCTGTGTGCACAGGGTTTATTGTATAGGCAAACGAAAACAAAACAAAAACACAACAACAAACTCTTTACTAAACCGAAATTTCACAAACTTAAATATCTTTATTTTACAAATATAGGCTAATATAGAATCTCGTAGATCAGTAACTGGTGGTATTTACGTCTCTTGCATATTTTCATCGTTGAATACATTTTAATTTAACCATAAGGTTCAAATTAGTAGTTATGCATTATGTATGGGATGTACATGCAGTTGTTGGTGTTCAAGTTCTTTTGATTAAATAATTTTGAACCATCGTGTGTAAACGCTAAACTATTGTATTTCATAATATGTGAGTCATAGTTTCGGGAGATAAAACGCTGATGTATTTTCAATAAATACGATGCTGACATTTACGATTACTAGTAATCATGTTGACAATCATTATAATTCTGCTCTTCTAAACGACCATTCATTTTCGGTAATGCGATTATATCGATATTGTTTCCAGGTAAACGCAAAACACTTGTAGCATATATTTACCTCAATATGTTAATAAATGAATATTGCCATGCGGGCACGTTAAATAACTAACATAGTTCGGCAGAAGTATGCTACAACTGTTTATTGTATCGGATATGTTTGAAATAAAGAAGTCGAAACGTCTTAATTGACACATTAAAGCATCCTAATTAAATTGCTAATGCACTCTTAGACTAACATAAGAAACATAAAAAGGAAACAAAACGGTTGCTACAACCGGCGTTCGAAACTCAGACATCCGGTTCAAAAGTTTATAGCGCCTACCACTGGTCGTTCCGAATTTCATACTTCTATGTGTATATTTTACCTTTTTATGTGATTCACTTGTTTTCAACAATTTAATTTACAACAACAAAAGTACTATAAAATATTCAATCGTTTCGCGTTACAAACGCTTTATAATTGTATCAATTTCAACAGATGATTATTGATGATTGCTCATTACCAAAAAAAAAAGTATTTGCAATATATAGCTATGCCAGTTTTGTTATTTAGCTCCTGTATTTCCTTTTTTTTTTATGATGCTACACAAAATTCGAAAAGTGTTAATTTATCAATTTATCAATCTGTGAACAGATCCCTTTAAGTCACTGTCATTTCGATTCAAATCCAACGTTATTTATCACATCAAGGGTTGAGCGTGAAACTGTTGTTCCTGCTGAGCATTCCTGTATCAGATGTTTTTTTATCAAGTGCAACGAAAAAATGTTTCCTTTAACAAATAAACACCTCTCTAATGAAATATTGATACCAAGTGCGGGATATATGGATGCTAGACACATGGACATAAACGTTGTACAATGGAGAAATGCACGAAGCAGTCAAATATTCATGGAATGGTGCGATGTTTCCTTATACTGGATTTCACAGAAAAGAACTAGCAATTTCTTTGAAATTCCCTGATTCCTAACAATTGACACGTATCATGTTGCGGATTTTGTGGCTACATGGTTGGCGTTACAGATTTAGAGGAAATCATTGCGACAGGTAATCAGCGGCCGAAGGTTTACATATTGACACATACGGGATACTACTTATAGTTTAAACAGTCATGTAAAACTTGTAAACATGCAGGGACATACATCTATATATAAATATATTTAACGCTTCGGCTTGGATATTTGTTCGCGTCTTCTTCTGCAGAATAAGGTAGAGTTTACTTTATATTTGTATGTAAATATGAACTTTTAACAGTTAGATTTTGTCTATATTAGTGTCGCGCCATATATGGTGCTTATTACATCATTTATTTTACGTAGGTAGTTGAGCTTCCAGTGAATTTGATTCGCAATCAAATCACGAATATTGATTGTATAATGAGTACAATTCTAATGATATTAAACCAATTTTACTTAATGTTTTGTAGCGCATTTTATTATGTGACTTTGAACAGGACAATCCCCGACTGTCAGGCAGTCTGTCGTAGAGAAAAATGTGTCCGAGCGTTAACTAAAGACCCTTTGGGCATAGGGTATTCTGACACGCTGTGTAAAATGGTTAAGGAATAGTAAAGCTCCTGATTGATTAGTGTGTCTATGTGTCAAAGTTCAAGATCGAACTGGCCAATATATTAAAACAGAAAACATGTAAAAGTTTGTCGTGAAAAAATAAACACCTCTGTAATAGTGTTTGATACCAAAATCAGTAAATATGGTTGACAGATAAATTGCATAAACGCTGTTAAGTGAGTGAATCCACGCAACAGTCAATGTTAAACGATTTCATTATACTGGATTTTGCAAAAAAAAATTATTTCTTTGAAATCTGTTGATTCATAACAATTGACACGGATCAAATTGCAGTTGTTGTGGCTGCATAGTTTGTTATATTTTTAGATGTTACGTTACGACAGGTAATCATCGGTCGGGCGTTTAAAGATTTGCGCATACGGATATTATTACTAATAGTTTGAACGGTGATGTAAAACATGTAAAGGATTTTACATCTACATATATTTAACGTTTCGTCTTTGACAGGTGTACGCTTTTTGCTGAATAATATTAGATAAAATTAAATTTATAAAAAAAAATATTTTGTCTGTAAATATGAACTGTTAACAGTTTCATTTTTTAAATATTAGTACCACGCCATATATGTTGCTTATTAAATAATTTAACTAAATTACTAAATTGGTTTTACGTGGATAGTCAAAGGGACCTTTTCACAAACTCACGATTTGACAATTTTCTTATTTTTCGTCACATATTTTAAACATAAAAGAATAGTGTATATAAAGGAACGAAATAACACGACGCACATAGACATATATTGTAAATGCAGCTTGGTTAAAGAGTTTTCATCAGATGAAATGAAATCAGTTAGAATGTTTTTGTTGTTTTTTTTTTCGTTAAAATCGTCGGAAACAGGTGGATCACTTACAAGAAGTAGCACATTCAGGGTTAAATCTATAAATCGGAAAGGCCGGGTGATAAACGCGATAGTCTTTTTACCCGGAGGTCTGGGGTTCGAGTCAAGGTGGATACACTTTTTTTTTCATTTCTTTTTTTTATCATTTTCTTGTTATTTTACTCGAGCTCTTTTGTCCCAATGCTTGAATCTGTTAAATTAAGGCTTTTAATGGCATACTTTAAACAAAAATATGTGAACAATTCCCTCTAAGCTTTCAGTTTAGTTTATTCGAAATAAAAGGATATAATTATATTATTCTCATGGTATATAACCACATTTTCTTAATGTTTTATAGCACACATGTCTATGTCATTCATCAGTTTTGTAAATGTATATTTAATATAGTAATAAAGTAATCACAATACAGAAGTGGAGTATGTTGCTTTGAAAAGGACTGTCCGACTCTCCGCCAGTCTGGAGTATGTTGCTTTGCAAAGGGCGGTCCGACTCTCCGCCAGTCTGTCGTTGAGAAAAACTTGTCCAAGTGATAACTACAGACCCGTTAGGCATAGAGTCTTCACACATGGTATGAATGATGGTCTTGAATACTAAAGCTCCTGATTGATTAGTGTGTCCATGTCAAGGTCAACAGGTCAAAGTGTATAGTAAAATATATTACAAAAAAACAACAACCGAACCCGTAGTCCTAGATTGTTCAAGTTTGGCAGGTGGGTTGGTCATGAAATATTAACGAAACTATTTGGTTATTAGCTGCATTGGTGAAAAGGCAATTTCAAACTGACTGAATGTTAAAAAACAAAATAAAACATAGTTGTAAAATAGTGTCCACTTGGTAGGCTGATACAGGCTGAAGTAGAGGATCAGTAGATAATCGTATTTGTCATTTTGTCATGAGACAAAGGTCAAAGTGAAACTGTGTTGTTCAGGCTAAAAAGAAAACAGAAAACGTTGGCCTAGATTTTTGCAAACTTGGTAAGTAGGTTGGTTATGGCTAGTAAAGTCCAAATTGTTTATTGGGCCCATGGGTCAAATGTCAATTGATCAATGGTTTTCTTCCAACATACAATAGCCCAGAATAGCAGCACGATTGTGTATATTTGCTGAGAAATTAGCGTATATTGTTTAACCCAACTATGTTATAATTGTTCACATTTTATATCAAAATATGTTACGTATTTATTATGAACTCATCACAGTTATCTCCCTTGGGAAAGAATTGTTGCAAAACACTCCTCAAAGTTACTGCAAGCACATTTTTCCAAGGTTGCGTATTTTCTGAGTACGTATGAAAGATATGTGTTGTACTTGCCAAACTGAATTCAATCAGACCGTTGTTCTATTGAAACAGAAACATATTTGACCTTTATTGACTTTTATTGTGGAAGAATAAACGAACGGCTATCCGACAGGTGTGTAAGTAGTTACTTAAAAGGTCCTAAAAGAGTATGTACCGATTACATATTGCATTCATTTCAACTGTACAAGATATGGCAAGTATAATCTTGTTAGAAACAGTCCAATCAAGACATGAATAGCTTTTGGTAGTGATATTTATCAGAATCTGGGTTCTGCAATTATTTTAGAGGATAATTCTGTGAGAGTAAAGTGGCGATAACAGATCACTTGCATGTTCTGAAGGGTTAATTTGATGGTCGTCTCTGCGTCTCATCGAGTGTTGTACTAGCTATGAAATAGTTTTGGAATATTTTGACTGCAGTGGACATTTTTGCAATTTAATTGTGTATGCTCGTTTCTCTCCACTCAGATGGCGGAAGGAGGCACCGGATTTCACACAGAATGGAGCCCAAGGCACATCAACAGATCCAGGGTAAGAGGCCTTTGGGTAATAGGTGAATTCATGGATTGGGCTTAAATATAAAAACCACCACTACACGATTACTACTTAGTCTACTATTACTGCTACTACTACTACTAGGCCTTTAGGTAACATAAATGTATTTATGGATGTGCTGGGATAAATAAGGCATTCAGCAGTTCCAATATTAAATATAATATTACAATCACCACATTACTACAGTAGTAGTAGTAGTAGTAGTAGTGGTAGTAGTGTTAGTAGTAGTAGTAGTAGTAGTAGTAATAGTCGCAGTACTACTACTAGTAGTAGTAGGAGTAGTAGAAGTAATAGTAGTAGCAGTAGTAGTAGAAGTAGTTGTTGTAGTAGTAGTACTACTACTACTAGTAGTAGTAGTAGTAGTAGTACTACTACTAGTAGTAGTAGTAGAAGTAGTAGTAGCAGAAGTAGTAGCAGTAGTATTGGTAGTAGTGGTAGTAGTAGTAGTAATAGTGGTAGTAGTAGTACTAGTTGTTTAGTAGTAGTAGTAGTAGTAGTAGTAGTAGTAGTAATAGTAGTAGTAGCAGTAGTAGTAGTAGTTGTTGTTATTGTAGTAGTAGTAGCAGTAGTAGTAATAGTAGTAGCAAAGGTTGTATTAGTTGTAGTAGTAGTAGTGGTAGTAGTAGCAGTAGTACTAGTAGTGGTAGTAGTAGTAGTAGTAGTAGTAGTGGTGGTAGTAGAAGTAGTAGTAGTAGTAGTAGTAGTAGTAGTAGTAGTAGTAGTAGTAGTAGTAGTAGTAGTAGTAGTAGTAGTAATAGTAGCAGTAGTAGTAGTAATAGTTAAAGATGCAATAGAAAAAGTGATGATGATGGTGTTGGTGATGATTATGCACTATTAATAATTTTACATATAAAATCCTAATAATTATATGTTTCAAACTTTCTATGTTACAATAATATTAATTTTTGCGAACAAGTAAAACTTAAATTATACGTATTTCCGCCAAAAAATGGCATCCATACTTCATGAACGCCTATTGAAAGTATGTGTATTTTCTGACAATACAGTCATGTCCAATATACAATTTTGTATTTTTATTGTTAAAACGTAATATAAAGCTGTCATTCCGTTAATAATTATGAATTCGTTTCAGTATGAGCATGAAGATGCATCTAAGGAAACAAGCACAATTATGAATATCCTTGGGTATGGGCCAGACCTCAGACAGAAACGCATACACGCCTACAAAGAGATTGACTGGCTGTTGAATGCAATGTGTTATGGTGGGATAACACTGCACATCACAGCAGGGAGCAAGGCGGAGGGGCTTACCTGCGCATTTGAAAGTGACATTGACCATATACACGTAACTCCAAATGCCATGTGTCTGGAAGACGGTATTGACGAAAATATAGTACCAGACGGCATCACTGTATTCAAGATGAATACACAGATACACAATGCTGGATATTGTAGAGTACTACTTCAGAGACTAGCTCCTTCAGGTTCCCTTGCTATTTTGAATGCCCTGTGTTGTGATGAATATGGAAACGTTATATTGAGCAGTGTACTTTTTGTAGATTTTTTTAAAATCACTCCTCCTTCGAATGGAATCGTTTTTCATGAACTTGCTGGCCCATCACGCCCATGGTCTAATGGTCCTTTCAGATATGATAGGGTAGTAGCCATTCGCTGTCACTGCCCCAGCATCCTGCAGAGTTGGGCTGCAAGACGTCGTCATTGGCCACCACCGGATATCGTTCAGAAAGTGGTATCAATGGCAGCGTTTGTTACTCCAGTAGGGTTTAAAGGTAGTGAACATAAACACGTGGAGTGGAGGATTTGCTTTAATACTGGTGAGACGGAACTTGTAAATAATCTAAATGACACTCAGATCAAAACATATGTCATGCTCAAGATGATCGTAAATGATGTATTAAACCCACGGAAAAAGGAGGTTACATCATACACATTGAAAAACATCGTTTTATGGCTAGCGGAGAACAACCCACAATCATTGTTCTATTCAGGGAGTTTGTTTCATTGGCTACACGAAGGATTGGATATACTACGAACCGCTATATCCACGAGACAGCTGCCGTATTTCATGATACCAGACAGAAATCTAATGGCAGCCTGTGGATTGGATGATGAGCAGCAGCGTACTTGGGTAACAACTATCACTGACATGATAAATGAAGGTCCGAGGTTAATACTAAGGTTGAAAAAGATACGACAAGCCGTTATTTCGCACCCGGAGCCACTACTGTGGTACAGCAAGATAAGAACGGAATTGGAGATGTTGCACCTGGAATTGTCGAAAAGACTTCTCCAATGCAGTAATGTGAACGGCGATACTGATTTGTCTGATATGATCCTATATGAACTGAATAAACGTATGGATGACATATCGTTACAGGTCCTACAACGGATGGACATAGAAGGGAGTTCTGTTAATGATGTGACACAGATAGATGTTATGATGTTAGGCTGAAGACGTACAAATCCTTAGACATCCATGACGAATATGCATACTCTGGTGGATATACCTTTTATAAAATAAATGTAATGGAGATGATAAGTCGTCCGATTTCCATTCTTTCAACGCGTGTATCATAGTTGTCGGGTTGTGTAAGTACATTGGGTGAATCAATGATTTATTGTGCTAGATTCGCTACAAAATGAATTAGAACTATACCCGTTCAAATGTTCCTACTCATCGTAATGCACGGCTATGTACAATCGAACAAAGTTACTTTCGCTTAAAATGTGAAGGAATAATTACGTTGTCGCTGTGAAGTATTCTGGTTTCCGCTGTGTACTGTAAATGACACTGCCACTACAATGAATTCGTTAACACGTTATTATCATTGTCATTACCTGTAGGTGATTCGATTCCACTGTGAATAAGTGTGTCGTTGACACTATGAAAAGTACTTTCCAGGTTTTGTAACAGGTTCCTGAAAAGGTATTGTCGCTTTCACTTATAATTCCTGAACACGATTTTTTCAAGTTATGCTAGTGTTAGCGTCTCAAAACGTTTTTATGCTACTGCGAATACACAAAATCCCTATTGTTGCTCCTACCGTGCATTCCAGAGTTGCATTTACTGAGGAATCGTGAGTCGCTGTCACTGTGGATAAGAAAGTCATTGTCACTGTACATTTGCGAGTCGCAGCCACAGTGAATTATTGAGTCAATGCCACTGTGAATTCATCAGTCGCTGATAGTGTGAAATCCGTGGGTCACTGTGAATTCTTGAATCAGTGTCACTGTACATTCGGGAGTCGCTGTCACTGTGAATTATTAAATCAAAGTCACTGTACATTCGGGAAACGCTGTCACGGTCTATTAGTGAGCCACTGTCACTGTGAATGTATTAGTCGTTGACATTGTACAATTCGTGAGTCGCTGTAACTGTGAATTAATGAATCCGTGTCACTGCACATTTGGGAGTCGCTGTCGCTGTGAATTATTGAATCAGTTTCACTGTACATTCGGGAGTCGCTGTTACTGTCAATTAGGGAGCCAATGTCACTGATATCGTATATACACTAGTGTATGTGAGATATTACGTATAAAATAATATATGCAATACCGTTATTACCCTAAGTATTGGGGCACTTAACAATAATTACAGTGTTTATTGTCCAAATTAGGGACTTCACAATAATTCCTGAAAACGTGTCCCAAAATTAAGTGATATAGATGATATGGCCTATTTTACATATTGAATGCTAAGCGTAGTCTAGGTCGTCTACAGGGTATCGTTCGTTTTTTTTCTGAAATGTGACAACGTGAAAAATTACAATGTGGTTCAATGTTTCTGGTATCGGGTAAAAATCACTACCTGTGATGTATGATTTTTAAAGCAGAGTTTTCAATAGAGAAGTACTTTCGACCAATATAATATTGGACGGTAAATATCTTAATGGTATATTGCTCATCACTTCAACCTAGATTTTGCTAGTTCAAGTCCCTTCATTTGCAAAAATATTTTGACTCGAAAGGAAAATTTTGAATGTTAAATTGCATTTTTTTGGTATAAATATTAGATTCTATATTTACATATATTTGTTACGTCTTTTTGTCTATCTTTACTTTTTCAATTGTTTAATGTTAATTAAATAACCAATTCATAAGACAACACTTCAACAACACAATCAGATAAGGTCTTGAGCTTCTTTGCCTTCGTATGCCGTGTCCGTCCCTGTGGTGTTTGTAATTTCATTTTATTCGTGGACAATTGTATGTACTTCAAGCTATCGTGTTGAAACAATGTATAATGACAATAAATATGCGTTAAATATAGAAATACAATGTAACCTGTCCTGGAACAACCGATTTACTTTGTATTTTAACCACTCAGCCTTTCCGAAGGATGTTCAATGCATAATTGCTTATGTTATTATTTTAAACAATACCCGTAAATACGACGGAAATATACGAGGAAAGCTACATTATGAAAATAAAACATTAAACCACCGTGAAATTATATACTTTTTGACAGTTCAGAAAAGAAACGGACTATAATAGGTTACCTGTTTTTGGATATCATTTACTTATTTTAATTAATTAAACGTCAAGGCATGTTAATATATTGATGTTGTTTTATTATCATTTATGGCGTGACGAATGTCCAAACGCTAAATGGAGAAGACCGTATCTATCATGCATCAGTTGTGATTTAAAATCGAGCTATGCTCGGAAGCAGTTAAATCTCTGCGCGGAGGTTGTGATAAACGGTCGCATTGTACCGTGTCACCAGTGAATATGCAAACGGCATATTAAAATGTGTATTGTTTATTTTAGTCTCATCAATGTACATGGCATACAAAAACAATAAGAATATACAAAACTGTGTACAAAGCCACTCATAATAGAGTTAAAAGAGACCATTAAAAAACACTCACTATACATACAGCTAAACAATAAATTAATATCCTACACTTAAGACTGATTTCCATACGGAAATGATTAGTATAAAACAGATAAAACAAGTTTACTTTTAAGAGAGTGTTATCAAAACTGATTTTAGTTACCTAAACAATTTACAAGATCTACGTTGTAAAATATTATACCAGGTCCTGGCACATTCCCTAATTAGCAACGGATTTGAAAACAGTTCTACAAATTGTTCTTATTTGGTTAAAATACTAAATTTGAATTAACAGTGTATGATTTTGTAAACAACACCGTTCTATAGTCGTTATACATATAACATTCTGTAATAGCATGAATCACATCTTCTACATTGTCACAAAAAGGGCATTTTATATCATGCTCAGCTAATCCCTCATATCTTCCTGTTTCAATTATAATCGGTGCTACACCACATCTACATTTACTGAACGCAGAACGATGAGTTTTATGCAGTAAAGGAAGACAGTACTTCTCTACACAGTAGTCTTTCTTAAATAAAGCAAAAGTAGGTAATTTATTTCTACCAGTACCACTAATGCTGTTAGCTTGGGACAATTTACATTTTCAGTCATTCGCATAGACTTCAATAGATTTTTAGTGAATTTGAGCTACAAAGTTGTGTTTAGATATTGCAACATTTATATCACAGGACTCATCAAATTATAGATTTGTCAGGTATGATACAACATTAAAATACCAATTTTTAAAACGACTATTAGACCTATCTTTAGTTCACAGTGCAATGCGTTTATTGGTTCTGTTATTATTATAGGTGGAAATACGACTCCATAAGTTGACTATTGTCTTCCATTGGCGAACAAAGGGTGTGGTCCAGCCCAATTCCCCATGTACAGCAATACTTGCCAAGCCCTACAAACAATCTCATTGCTTTGTTTTGAAGAGTGTATGGACGGTTATACACTAACAACATTTTGTTCCAATCTTTAGGGGGAAAAACAAATCCATGTTGAATTGTGTCCCAATATTAATGGACGCGTACATGTTTTAAATAGGAGTGTCCTAATAGTTATTGTTGTCATGGTATAAGCGTATAAGATAATGTATGCGATACATCATATATGTGTTTATGCATGTGATACATCATATATACGTTCATTGCTATGATATACTATATATAACTTATTTATAGTAATATATTAAATATACGTTTATTGTTGTGATATGCCATATTTTATTTTCATTCTGTGAGATGTATGATATACGAAAGGACTTCATGTATCTGAGGTATAAACTTATATCACAAACACTTTCAAACTTGTAATATACATACCATATGTACGCTAATGTTATGGGATATCATGTGTACGTTATGTGATATCCTTATATAAGTTATGTTATGAACGTTATGGGATATCATTCGTACGTTCATGTTTGTGAGATATCCCATGTACGTTCATATATTCATGTATATTCATCACGTGCTATATATTATATAGATTTGCATGTACGTACGAAACTATTCATTATTGTAAGCAAGTAGTTTTTAAGAAATGATCTTCCATTTATCGTTTCTTTATCGGCCAATAAACACCGATTTGGATTTCTGATGCGAATGGATTAAATTACTAGGGCGTTATCCAGAGTGGTTTGATATACTCGCATCGGAAAGACAAATCGTTGTTTATCTCCCAACAACGCTAAATCGAAGATGTTATCGATTCTAACATGGTCTGACAAATATGTTTTCGCAATTACAATGGGAACAACATGTACCGCTTATCTTCCCGCGCGAACATTTGAACGCGCATCGCCGCTATCACTTTTATTTATATAAATGATCGAATAACGTCAGAATCGGAACTACATGTGTACGCTGTTTATCGGTGGTTTTACAACGATAAATAAGTTTTTTTGTAAAATCTGGGCGTGTCATGATAGAAGTCACACTAACGTTCGTGCATACTGTCATGGATATGTGAAAAGATATGTGCTAAAATTCATAGTTATCAAATACACTAATACTTCATAAACCCCAGGCTAGTTGTTACTTCATTTAACACTATAAGTCTCTGCAAATGATTTTTGCATGCTAATTTCCATCCCAGATTATGCATTGATAATAATCCATGAGGAATATATTCGTGGAACTTGAAGTTATTGTTAAAGATGCGGCAAAATGTTTGCTGTGTGTTCGGAAATAGCTCCAGTCGATTGATTGATACATTTTTGTAAAAAGCATTTTTTAGTTTAGAAATAATAAAAATAAGTGTAATAATCATATAAGCAATGAAGATTGTTTTGAATATTTTTCAAATTTAAGCAAAAACTTCCAAATGTTGTTAATGAAGATGCAGAAAACTTATGTAGCAATAAAAATAATAATACCAATACTAATAATGATATTAATAATACTAATAAAAATGTAAATATTAATAATGGTAATACTAATAGTAATAATAATAATAATAATAATAATAATAATCATAATAATCATAATAATCATAATAATCATAATAATGGTATTTTTGATGAATTGGATGTACCAGTCACAATCCGTGAAGTGGAATCCTTTATCCATAACCCAAAAAGTAATAAATCATTTCCTGCGGATCAACTCTTAAATGAATACTTAATTGAATCATGTGATATTTTAGCTTCACATTTAGTCGATATTTTTAATGGTATCCTGAATTCAAGTATCTATCAAGACTCATGGATGAATGGACTTGTTGTACATATTTTTAAGAAAAATGACCCCGTGGATTTTAACAATTACAGAGGCATTACTTTGAATAGTTGCTTTTATAAAATATTCACTGGTATCATTTTAACAAACGTGTTTCACAATGGGTGGCCGATAATAATATAGTAAGTGATGCATAGTTTGGTTTTAAAAATGGGATTTCCACAATAGATGCTATATTCGTTTTAAATGCAATAATAAGTAATATAGCAAATTAAAATGGGAGACTAGCATGTTCAGTCATTGATTTTAAAATGGCATTCGATAGTATATACAGGAATGGTTTATGGAATAAATTATTTAAACTTGGTCTCAGAGGTAAAACTTTACGGGTAATAAAGGATATGTACTCGAAAGTGCGCGCGTGCATAAAAGGATGTAAATTGTATTCAGAATTCTTCGAATGCACTATAGGTTTACAACAAGGCGAAGTAATGCCCCCAATATTGTTTTCTCTCATTCTAGATGTTCTATAATTATTCCTTTGCGACGATGTTAGAAGTGGTGTTTCTATAGACCATCTTACATTTATTTTAATGCTGTTTGCAGATAAAATGGTTATCCTCGGGAGAACCCCAACAGATCATCAACACGTTGAAAACGTTTACAAAATTACTGTCATACATGGGGGCTTGAAGTAAACCGCGATAAAAGTAAAGTTTTAGTATTTAAAAAACGGGTCCTTTAAAGCCTGATGACAAGTGGTTTTAAAATAACATCCCTTTATAAACTGTAGACAATTTCAACTATTTAGGAACGGTTTTTAATTATACAGGTAGCTTCATACTTAATTGTTAAACTATTTCTGGTAAAATACTAAAGGCTCTAAATACACTTATGAACAATATCAAAACAGCCCTTATAAAACCTAATATCATATGCCAACAAGTTGGCACATTTGTAGGATCAGTTGTTAGCTACGGTTGTGAAGTATGGGGTTTTGGCAAATCTTCAAAATAGAAAGAATTTATTTAAAATTTTGTAAACGTTCTTAAAGTAAAACAATCTACAAGTTCAATGGCTGTATACGGAGAACTTGCTCGATATCCACTGTACGTCACTAGACAAACATTCATAATTAAATATTGGTTAAAAATATTAAATCGCGACTGTCAATGTTATTGTTGAGAAATTATACCAATATAAACAAAGCAAAACTCCAGTTGCGACAGCAGAGGAGAACTCATTTTAGCAGCCCGAGGTCTTTTATTTGTGGCAAGGGACCAATTGCCAAGAACAATACACGGGACATCACAAAAACACATAATACACACAAAACACACATGAATAAAATTGGGGTCACCGCCTTAGAACGGTCAATGCAAAGCATTGGGGGTTTAAACCGGTTTATGTGCGCAGTAACCTCACACTTGGCCCACAATTATACACAAAATATGTAAGTGTAAATAAAAATTAACCTCATAGCATCGCAATTTAAATTAAACAGCAATAAAAGAGAATATTATTCAATTTAATTACCATTTAATTACTCAATCGCTAGATGCAAACCAGAGCAGCAGAATGGCAAATTTCTGAGGCACGATGAAATGAAACCAAAAAACAAGTATCAACTACATCTCGTCTTTTTATAAAAAGCTTTAAAGACATGGCATCATGTAGTTCAATTTTCAGATGATCGTCATGCAATTTCAGGTAGAAGCCGTAATGTTGGGTATAAAAAGCCAGATTACATAGCTATGTTGTATATGTTTATTTTAAACTGAATAAAACTTAAGTATTATTCTACATCTTCCTGCTAACCCAAATGGAACAAAAATTGTAATATGATTGTTATATGATTGCATGAAAGTATGGTTATATGATTGCATGAAAGGTAAATCTAACTGATTAACCAATAGTAAAGCTCTTCTCGATAGTAGTGGTTTTTCACATGTTTGGATTACCCCTTATATAGTTAATCAGAATAGTTTCCATCTAGATTTAAAAAAAGACTGCTAGATCAATTCAAACAGTCGTGGTATACTGCTATTAATAACAATAGAACTCTGTGCACTTCCAAGTTGTTTAAAACTGATTTTCACTTGGAATATTATCTGGATAATGTACCATTAAAATATCGTATTGCATTATCTAAACTGAGAGTGTTATCTCAACAATTGAAAATAGAAACAGGCCGTCACGGCAATAACATAATCGAACATTGCAACAGATATTGCACTTTTTGCATAAAATTGATTTGGAAGACGAATATTATTTTATATGCATTTACCATATGTATAGTCACATTTGGAAGTTATATATAAGTAAATATTACAATACTAAACCTAGTACGGTCTTATGTATTAGCCTATTTAAATCAAACAGTTATTAAACAGTATTGAATCTTTGTAAATATACATGTCATGCTTTTAACAGACGAAAATATATGATAAATACTGTACAATAAGTGCAAAAATGTGTTGTTCTATATTATACTAACTGACAGGCGATGCTGTATTAAACACACATACGTGGTATCCAAATATATCCTTTCTATTACGTTAGAAGCATTTGCATATTTCGATGTATCGATCAAAGAAGCCGCGTGGGTAATCAGACTATTCCAAGTCACCGAGGAGGCTTATTAGGTATTTGTCTAATACAGATTAGTCCTCTTGCCCGCCTACGCGATGCAATGTAAGTACATCTGGTGACTTATATAGACGACATCAATATTTCATTATTCCGGAACATTAACAGGTCATTTTGGGACAGAGATATGCAATGACACAAATCAAAAAGTGTATTGTGTTTTTTTTTAGTTAGACAGTTTGTAAAATTACCTTAAAACCATTTCTTAATATTTAGGTATATTATATTACTTTGTTCATTGCCATGTTACTCCATATTATATTGTTTGTTATTATTAGTATTATTATTATTATGACTATTATTATTATTATTATTATTATTATTATTATTATTATTATTATTATTATTATTATTGAGACGTTATTTTCGTCATGATACAAACTTGACCTTCTAAACAAGTTGTATTATTTCGGACTATTTAATTATTGAATTTTTTTTAAATGTACTATTGTCATAACTAAGTGGATGATATGAAATATCGCCAAAACAATAGTGTGTATGACCACCACCACCCCTCACCCCCCAAAACAAAAATAGTGAAAAAACACATTATATGATACATATTTCATTTTAGAAATTGCAATCAATTTCAGAAGAACCGTCAATGAAAAAAAATACTTTAAATGCGTTATATTATTCAAAAGAAATTGTTTAAATGTAAAGTCGTAACAAGTTGTATTTACACTAAATGTTTGTTTTAATAAATACAGATGTGATAGTTTACGAAATTGTCGATACTATACAATGGATATGAAAAGTTATCTATGCACTATATGCTTGCAAATATGATGTAAACTGTTGTGTTAAATAAGGGCGGTTACTTTTGTTGAAAGCATTTAATTGACCTAACTCGAAAATACTTTATTTTTCAAAATAATATCTATACGTTTTTATTTTGTTGTTTTTTATAATCAAATAATAAACACAACAAAAATGTAATTACTAATATAATATATCATTTACAATTAATATCTATACAATCAGAACTAGAAGAAAATCACCATTATAAATCGTCATGAGCATTACTTAGAAAATGTGTAATTTCAGTTCTCTTTATATATTAAATAGTAGCAATTAAAATTTAATAAAACATAACTTTCTTACCAACGGCCATTCAACTAACAGTTAACAGGTGGGTGTATTCAGATTTTATCAAGTACATTAATGGTGATGCTAAATCAACACGCAACAGTTAGATTTACAACGTGTTTACTTAAGCTAAATGCAAACTGAGCTCCGCAGTACATTCATTTCGTCAATGCATACACAGATTCGAATGCAATACGTCAATGCATACACAGATTCGAATGCAATACGTCAATGCATACACAGATTCGAATGCAATACGTCAATGCATACACAGATTCGAATGCAATACGTCAATGCATACACAGATTCGTATGCATTTGCATAGTAATAATGAATTTATTTCGTAGTCGCTTGGGAGCAACGAAAATACATTCAGAGGTATTGTTAATTTTAACTTGGACATATATGTAGATATCTGAACTGATGTTTCCTGCACAAACACATCACATTTTCTAGTTCCATGCGAAATGTTAATCATTGTATCAGCCCAAACACTGCTGGAACACGGAATAGGCGAATTTAGAGGCAGTGGAATATGCGTACTCCACCGTAAACTTGTCATATTTTTAATAACTCAAAAGAACTTTAGCATCAAAGAATGGTGGAAGTTTAGTACATGTATCTTTCTTTTTATGTTATGATTCACAGAAGGAGAGTTTACGTCTAGAATCTGTGTCAAAAGCTTAACTATTATATCTCGCATACTAATTGTCATTGGTTTGCAACATATATCATGTATGCGCGTATATGTTGAAAAAGGTGCTGAATATTTTATATCTATAATATTAACTGTCATTGGTTTGCAACAAATATCATTTATGCATTTTTATGTTGAAAAAGGTACTAAATATTGTATAACTCGAATGTTAACTGTCAAAGGTTTGCAACAGATATCATTTATGCGTGTATATGTTGCAAAAGGTACTAAATATTATATATCTAGAATATTAACTGTCATCGGTTTGCAACATATATCATGTATGCGTGCATATGTTACAAAAGATACTGACAATTGTATATCTCCAAAATTAACTGTCATTGGTTTGCAACATATATCATTTATGCGTGCATATGTTTAAAATGTTACTGCACTTTGTATATCTCAATTACTAACTGTCATTGGTTTGCAACATATATCATGTATGTGCGTATATGTTGAAAAGGGTACTAAATATTGTATATCTCGAATATTAAATGCCATTGGTTAGCAACATATATCATTTATGCGTGTATATGTTGAAAGAGGTACTGAATATTGTATATCTCGAATACTAACTGGCATTGGTTTGCAACATACATCTTCTATGCGTGTATATGTTGGAAATGGTACTGAATATTTCCATCTCCTCTAACACCAAATCCTGTATCCGCGCCTGCACAGCAAAATATTCTTTTATTATCGGTGTTTTGAAAGTAATATTAGCCGTCTCGGTGCCACGCTTCTGGGTAATATCATACAGCGATCCATCGGGTCATATTCCAGAAACATTTTAAGTTTACCCTAAAAATATTTTTTGTTAAGTTCCGATTTTTGTAAGTTAAAATTCTTAACACTACAAACAAATAAGTGAATCTAAATACAATTAAGTAAATAGTAGTTAATAATATGTTGATTACCAATGAACAATAAACATAATTTCATGTACACATCTCATGAAACGTTTTAGAAACATAACTATTTTTAGGCTAATGATAAGATTTTACTTAAGATGTATTTTGGAATACGACTCCTTGTTATTGAGGTCCATAGAACATGGTGCGCATTTGATAATCATAAGTGATATTTCTTTAGTACCAAAGCTTTTATGAAAGCGAGCTATTATGTATGCAATTATGTGTATTAGAAATCAGATGTCAACTTAAAGTAACACAAATTCACAATACATATTCAATACATATGTTACTTTATTTAAGATAACAAAATTGTGCACATATTTCTCTGATGCGAACTGTCTTTTCAGATTTTGCATTCATGCGAAATAGATGTGGGATAGAGTAAGCGTCATTTTTTGTACCATATGCTTCAAAACGTCTGAAAATGTTCCAGAAATAACCCCAGTCTATTGATATATATTTGCATTTGAAAGAACAATTTGGTAAAGATAAAGTTAGTGTACATATTTATATACTATGAACATGTTAAATCGACAAGTACTGATTATTTCTCAAGCTCTTCTATTTACATATTGATAACGTATAAGTGATTTATTTGGACGAATTTCACGTAGGACCACATTTATTTCACAAACGATATTTTCCTTATTACTGCTTTCATTGTGCTAAAAGGTAATTGCATATTGGCTTATTACTTAAGAAATAATGTTCTATGTATCGTTGTATATTGGCCAATAAACAACGATTTGGTGTTAATGTGTATGAATTAAACAACGAGCGCGTTAGCCCGAGTGGTTTAATAGCATCAGAACGACAAAGAGTTGTTTATTCGCCAATCAACAATAATAATGCGAAAATTATTTCGATTCTAACATGATTTGGCAAAACATTTTGCTATTCAAATGAGAACTACATTTTACTATGTTCCGCTCAGAATCAGGGCTACTTTTTGCGTTATTAATTGGGTAATTTAACAACGATATTTTGTACTTTGTCTATAGAAAAATTAACGTGTATCGTGTTAGAATTGTATTTTACTACTTTAAAAGTCCATGCATGTTTATGCTGTTTTCCATGCATGCACGTGATACATTGCATACTACTGTGGGACAACTGGCCTTTCGTTTCTTAAATTAATATAAGGCAAATGGAAAATTTAAATGATCAATTGCATATTGAAATTGTATGTGAATTCATAGACTTTCAAATTACACGTGAATTTCCTTTTTCTTACATATAATTATGCTTATCACCAGTTCGAAACGAGCGGGGAACTAAATTGAAACATTATGACAACACACAGATCTTTATTCACGGAGCAAATAATAATTTCTCCCTACCCGGTGCGCACATTAACAATTTCCATTCGTAACTACTCGGCCTAGGACGTCAGCTCTCTGTATTTTGGGTCCCAGCTTCCCGGCTTTAACTGTTTACAACAGAGAACTATTTTCAATTAACAACAACACCTAAAAAATATTTCGGACTGCTCAACAGTGTGTTCGACTTGTTTATTTTGTGTCAGTTACTTGATTTGCATATAATTGAGTGTGTGAAATGAAATTACCATTGGGATTTGCAACTGACATTATCGCGATAAAAACAACAGCATCACACCATGGTATCAGTGCAGTGTTCGGACAAATTTCTTTAAGTTCCACATTAATTACACAAACGATATTACATGATCGGATATTTAAATGCTAATATAGAAGAATATATAAATCAAAGATGAAAGGCAGCGTGTTGAGAAATAAATATAAAGTTCAAGAATTCAATTAATAATTATACATTGTATGAACAATGTACTTGCAAAAGTACGTACGGCTTATATAATTATATGAACATGTTATATCTGCACTTGCAAAAGTACATATGACTTATATGATTACATGCAGATGTATGTAGTTCTATGAGCTTTTATAATATTTTGTTTAAACTATTAATAAAGACATTTCAAAATAACATCAAGCTTAGTAGTGTAGTGCTTAAAATAGATCGTAACATTTCTAGACATACCACATTAGAATTTGTATATTGTACATGAAAGGATTTCATCGTTGACAAGTGTTAATGTATTAGAAACATAAACGTGGAGTTCTTACATTCGGATTTATACTAAGTATACTAAACAGGCGCGACTACAGGAATTTGAGTTAGAGGGGACGGAACTATTCAGTAACTGCCATCAAACTGCTGTTAGTCTCTCTGAGGTGTTAGCATATATATCAGAACGATGCAATATCGTCAAACAACTAACCATATAACGAAATTACCACAGAACGGGTTTGATAATTGCAATACATCTGTTGAAAAACACGTTATTTACAACTAAGTGAATATGTTTTATTTTATTTTGAGATTGAAAATTAAATGTTGGACAATTTTACAGTGGGCGGGGGTACGCCGCGTCCGACCCCTTTAAATCCGCATATGCTAAATAAAGCATCATTGAAATAGGCGATGTTGTATCTAACGCTATCACGTTATATCCAGATAACGTATTTTCAGATTTGTTTCTGACATGCTAACCGAAGAATCATTAATGGAAGCTGCTGCATTAAACAGTAATATTACATGGGTGTACGGACTATTCCGAGTCACATAGGAGCTTATTTTGTAACTGCCTAATAGAAATAAGCTGTTGTCTGCCAAACTACGCGGTGCAATGTTAGACCATCTGTTGACGTATATATGGGGAATCAATATGCCAATTTTATAAAACATTAACATGCCATTTGGAGAAAACATCATAGGTACACCAGAGGCGTTTAACGCTCAACGGCGTGAAACAGTAAGTTTATTTGGAGGTCGTTGACTAATGCCAAAAAAAAAAAATTGTGTGTTTCGGGCAACGGCCTCAAAATGTAATGTAGGATCAGGATTGAATGTTTTTTATAGTTTTGTTTTCAGACACATTTCGGTCAAACAATATTGAACGTTATTTAAAATTGGACGAATACGGATTTCATGGAAAACACTCGTCGCTAAAAATTTAATGGTCGGGGGTTTTTCACTAGGTTTTTTCCGGTTGCCCAAAACACAGACATTTTTTTTTGGCCTCAGATGATTGTTTGTAAAAGTGCAGTCGCCCACGGTCGATCAAGAAGCATCGCGTATTTGAGCGAACGTGGGTTCCGACGATGCACACACTCAAACTATGGACATTTAGGCCATACAAAATTGATTCTATGTTTAGCGTCCCCATGATTTTTTAAAACCTACCAACCAGGCAGGAAAAATCTAACAATGATTCGATAAAAATATTATTCAGTCATAACTTATTCATATCTGTGATAAAAGCTAAAACAAATGTTTACTTGCAATACTATTACAAATCATCTTGAAATTGGGAACCTACTTTAACAAAGTATTTTAACTGTGTATACTGACTACTTGCACACTCACACAAATATTGGTAAAAACACATACGCGTTTTTTTCAGTCTGAAGTCAGATTATATCATATTGGTATAGACAAACCCTGACATTTACACCAAAAATACATGTAGATAATAACATCATGATCATAGAAACATGTTTTTGCATAGTTTAAATTTAACAGATACACATTTAGAAGTATGTTCTAAAATGGGCAATACAGAAAAATCACATAACGTATGTCATTATATGCATATGTCATACGCTTTCCTTCTCAATTTTTCACATTGTCAAAAATGTGTTTTTATCGTTCAGGCATCAGAAAACCTACCAGACCAAGACCAAGACGTTAACCATAAAATCTAATTTTTATGGCTTTACTTGAAAAACGACAGGGGCGGTTCCAGGAGTTCGTGCTGGGCGGGGGCGAAATTGGTGTTATACAATGTTATATTTCTACTGTTGGAACATATTTATATTGTCACTGCAGAGAAAATATAACAAAACATACCTTTTTTCTATAAATAGCATACCCGTGGTTCTTTACCTCTCTTTGCATTTTTTACAGTATAAATTTACGTACGATAACTCAGTAAACGTGGATCTATATAATTAAGCCACATAGACGCAGAACGTATGGCACTATTTTCCCACCAAATTAATGAATGACAATTTTGGAATCATTTATGACGTCATTTATGATATCAGAATACACGAACTTGTCACGTTCAAGCGAATCCTATCTCGCGCAATGTTGTTTATTTATTGCCCAAAGCACAAAATAAAAAGAAAATTTGTTGAATTCGATCAATGTTTAGATCTCGTTTCTCTATTCCTTATTTTTGTTATCATCCAAGTAGCTCTCTCTACTAGATCTATGTATTCGTCAGATTTGAGCCGTCAATTGCCTAGCTCCGATACTAATGTACTAACTAAACTTGCAATTCTTTTTTACAAATTATGCTGAGATACCGCTGAAAAATGTATTGGGCAAAGATATCTCCATTTCAAATAAAATAGTACTCATTTATTGTTTCACATCTTAAGGTGTCGATATTTAATACCCGACATTAAGTACTCTATTCAAATTCATAATTTAAAAAATGCAATTCATGTATTGTATGTTTGTATATATCATTATGTGTGCACTTTCTTGAATTTTCATTTCATGTTTTTTGTTAATTGTTATGTGTTTTGTAACTTATCTGTCTCTAAATGTGTAGGCATTGAGAATAAATAAAATCTTGTAAAAAATCTAAATATAATGACAATAAACTCTTCTGTTACACTGTTTCTATGTTGATTGTGAGTGCGCTGTTATTAATGACGTCATTGCATTATGTCAAATATAAAATTGCAAACAACTGTCAAACATTTTGCAGCGTTTCGATATACATTATGAGGAATATACTGAGTATTGTGTTATTATTTACTCTTCTTTACGCAGCTGCTGCTAAAAGTAAGTGGTAATTTTGTATTTATATTCGGTATTTTTTTTTGTTTTTTTTTTTGGAAAATAACATTTATTTCACAGCTCCATACCGTACAGTGTTTTTTTGTGTTAGTTTCATTTTTATGTGTTAGAATCAATTGTCAATGATGTAGATACACAAACATTCCATATGATGTAGCAGTTAACACATTACAAAATACATCTATTACTTAGTAAATACTGTTTACAATGGATTAGCTGTACTGCAAATATTTGCAGCAAATCATGCTGCAAAAATATTTGAGTTTGCAGAGTAAAGAAAAAAATAAATAAATAAATAAAATAAAAATTGAACACAGTGTACTGACAATATATAATAAGGTTAGTGTATATTTTAATATCTTATTAGCATACTTTTGGGTTCATTGTATCAAGAGTCTTACAACTGACCAATTCGGAAACTTGTTCTCACACCAAGTGTGTTTTTGGATTTCCCATGCTATCTGCAGACTTTTCTTAAGTCCTTGAATTGTCGGAATTCTATTTGATTTTTTACACATACAAATGTACCTTTTTGTTTGAAGTAACAAAATGTTTACATGAATCATTTTTTCGTTACAAATTCCAAGAAGCATGTCTTGACATGAAAGTGAAGGCAAGTTAATATGATTTAAGGCTATCTCATTTTTGATATGGTTAACAATTGGCTGTATGTGTTCACATTCCCAGAACAGATGAATTAATGTCTCCTCATGTGTCTTGCAAAAAATACACATGTTGTCGTTTACAATTTTCATTTTATGTAACAAAGATCTAGTTCCTAAAATTCTATGTACAATTCTAGTCTGCAACCATTGTATGTATGTGTCTCTGGAGACTCTAAAAACAAAACTGTGCGTATACCTCCAATCTATATTATCAAAAGTTCCATTCCATTTAATTTGACTTGAAGGTTTTTCATTGTTTAAGATAAATTTGTTATAAGCCGTTTTATTATGATTTTTTGCTAAAACAATTTCATTTAAATAAAATGAAATAAATACGCCTTTGATATTGGGTTTACCTGTGTCTCCGGAAGCAAAACCAGATTTTCTAAAGAACTCAGACACAGCTTTTTTAAATCCTTCGTAAAATAGAAAATTCAATTTTTTCCCGGTACAGGTTTCAATATCTTGTTTATTCCTAAACTCTCCAGATGAGCATAATATGTCTCTTACATATCGAATTCCTCTGTCATACATATTTTTTTCATAAATATATTTCAAGCCAATCTGAAAATTTTTATTATAGAATAATGGCATGTTCAATATATCATCAAATTTACAAACTTTCATTTTATTCATATACATACAATAATATGTAAGAACATCCTTCCAGAAGCAATTACGCAAACAATTTACAATTTTCTCGACATAAGCACTCCCCATGTTTAACATTGTTTTTACATCGAACAAGGAATATACTAGCTGAAAACATTTACCTGTACATGTTGCAATTTTCTTTATCCAAGTTAATTTCATACTTTTTTCAAAAGAGAAAATATCAAGCATATTAAGTCCACCGTCTTCATAAGGTTTAATTAAAACATTGTGTTTAATTTTTATAGGTCCATCCCAAATGAAATTGTGAAAGCAATCATGTATTTGCTTTAATATTTTTGATCCTGGGCTGGGAAGAGCAATGAACAAATGTGTGAAAAGAGGAAGTAACAAAGATTTTACTACGGTAATTTTCCCTAATGGTGTCATATTTCTTCTTTTCCAAAAGTTTATACTATTTTGTAAATTTGTCAACTTACTAGAAAAATTTAGGTCTATTATCTTTTCCAAATTTACATCAAATATAATGCCCAACACTTTAAAACGTGTGGTACCCCAAAGAAGTTTGTACTTAGTTTTAATTGAGTGGGTACTGTATTTCTTGGATCCTATCCATATCAAATGTGTTTTGTCATAGTTAATTTTTAGACCAGATTCTATTGCAAATGTTTGGAGTAAATCTAGTGCAGCATTAAGTGAATTGTCAGATCCATCCAGTAGCAGGGATGTGTCATCTGCAAATTGGGAAATTTTATATTCAACATTTTCAATTCTGATTCCTGTAATTTGTTTTGAGTTCCTTATGTTAATTGCTAGAATTTCAGCACATAATATAAAAATATAAGAACTGATTGGGTCACCTTGACGGCAACCTCTTTCAATTTTAATGAATTCCGAAAGATACCCATTGATCTGTATAGCTGTCATGGTGTTGTAAAGGAAAAGAGAGATCCATTTTCTGAACATTGTACCAAACTTAAAGTGTAATAGAGTTTTCTCAATGAAATTGAATGATAACGTATCGAAGTCCTTTTCAAAGTCTAGCGTCATTAATAGTGCTGGTATTTTGTTGTCTTCTGTATATTTTAATATATCATATAAAAGTCGCGTATTTTCCCCTATATATCTTCCTTTTATGAAGCCAGTTTGCTCGTTTGAGGTTAATTTGTCAAGAACTGTTTTTAATCTATTGGCAATCGTACCTGAAGCTATCTTGTATACAACATTTAAAAGTGTTAATGGTCTTAGATTTTGTAAGATTTTGGTTTATTGTCTTTTGGTATGCAGGTGATGATTCCTTCCGTTTGAGTTACAGATAAAGATCCTGAAATAAAAGCATAATTCAGACTTCTTAAAATGAAAAACTTAATATCGTTCCAGAAAACTTTAAAAAATTCTGTTGTGAAACCATCTGACCCTGGGCTTCTATCATGTTTCATATTTTTTAAGGTGGCTGAGATTTCCTCTATTGTCATCAAGCCCTCCAATGTTTGAGATTGGTCATAACTTAATTTTATTGTCTGTATTCTGTTAAGATCATCAAAAATATCACTATTGTAACTGTTTTCATTTGTTGCAGCTTTGGTGTATAATGTCTTATAATATTTAGCAGCTTCTATTAAAATTTCATTTTGGTCATATATGTGTTGGCCATCATCGTTTACTATATAAGGTATTGTTTTTCTAGATGAATGTTGCTTTTCTAAATTGCAAAAAAATTGTGTAGGTTTTTCACCTTCATTGATCCACTTGGCTCGTGATCTAATAAAATACCCTTTCATTTTTACCACCCGTATTTCTGAAAGTTCTTGATGCAATGAATTAAGCTCCTCAGAATTTGATTCATTTATGTTTTTTTCTAGTTGTTCAATTTTTTTGACAAGAAGATCTTCTCTATCCCTCCTCTGTTTGCATTTGTAAGATGAAAAAGATATTGTTTTGCCTCTAATCTCCATTAGCAGGGTTTCTAAAAATAATTGGTCGTTAATAGTGAAATGTAACAAGTTATTGTCAATAATATTCAATGATTCAGTATTGTAAACAGGCAAACAGTATTGTTTTTTAATTTCTTCTATTTTTAATTTAATACACTGGAGGTATTCTTCATCATATAATAGAGAGTTATTGAACTTCCAAAGTCCCTTGCCATGGTTTACATCATAAATATTTAAATTTAAAGTTATAATTGAATGGTCAGATTTGTAGCTTCCTTTAATATCCGATTGCCTTATATGTGTTAAAAGATTACTTGTGACAAGGAAGAAATCTAGCCTGCCTTGCTGTAGAGTATTAGGTTTTCTCCATGTATATTGGTTAACATCACCATTCATTAATCTAAATGTATCTATCAAGCCCCTATCATTTATAACAGAAGACAACAAATCCCTAGACTTTATGTTATTATCCAGGCTTCTATAATTAACATAATCTAATTTAGTATCTAAGACAAGGTTGAAATCACCACACAAAATAAAAATCTCATTTCCAAATGAGTCTATTTTCAAAAACATCTCATTGTAAAAAAGTGGATTATCATTATTAGGCCCATACAAAGTACATAATGTTAATCGTGTTGTCTCACATGTTAAATCTAAAATTAAATAATTCCCATACTGATCCTTTTCAGAGTTATGTACTTTTACTGATATATTTTTTTGAAATAAAATACACACACCCCTAGAGTTAGAAGTACCATGACTAAAATAACAATCACCATCCCACTGCATATAAATCTGTTTTTCCATAGATGGGGTAAAATGACAATCCTGTAAACAATATACTTGTGCTTTTTGTTTTTTTAAATAGTCAAACATGTCATTTCTTTTTTTACTGTCATTAAGTCCACGACAGTTGTAAGATACAATTTTTAAGTCAGCCATTGTTATAAAATTTTAGATTATTCATTTGATTTATCATACAACACAAGAACCCAGTAATCAATAATCTTGAAGAGTCAATGATGAGCACATAAATATTAAAGATATATACAGAATATAATAAGTTGTTCATTACACATGTGTCCTGAACAGTGATTAAACAGAACATAAAACGAGTGAAAAAGAAAAGCTTGCTGGTTTTACAAAAAACTCAGTTTCTAGGTTTAAATGGCATACTGAAGTATAGCATTGTAAAAACAGTTGTTGTCATAATACAGTACTCTTCACAGAGAAATAACAAAATAATGATTAAGAACAATTTTCATATACCAGTAACGAATAAGTATATTGAGGCTTATTTACAGTAACAAAAAGTTAGTTACTTAACTATGATGATTTTACAGAGCATATACTACACTCACAACACCTAGCGTCAGTTAATGAGGTCGGTATTGGAAAACACCTTTACTAAAAATAGAGTGTGTGTATACAGTCCAATGCTCATTCACCATGAATATTGGAAAAACCTTGGTCTAAAAATAGATTATCAATACAATCCAATGACAAGTGGCAACTTTAAAGCAGTGCATTCACACAGAGATTATTCAACAAGGTATTCTGTTTAGCATCATAGTTTGTTATTATTTATAAGAAAACAGCCAACAAAAAGAAATAATACAACCACTGCTAGATCGCAGATATTGATATAATATAGCTTCAATAATTGAACAACTGCTAGGTGGCAAATATTAATATATGGTCAAAAATAGACCCACAGCTTGATGGTAAAAATTGATAGCAATATACATGTAAATGTGTAATAATAGCAATTTGTTAATGTTGCAAATAACATCAACAACAACAAAAGTTAGCATAGTTTCAAGACTATCAATTGGTGAGAATATAAATAGATAGACAATGATATACACTTATCTAGCATCGTAACTGAACAAAACAGTCTGACAAATAGCCAAAGAAGTGATGTTTAAGCAGGTCTAGACCGTTTTATACTATTATGATGTAATCAACTTGAATATAGTGGTGATATGCAGAAAAGTACTCGGTGATAATATAAATAGATAGACAATGATATACATTTATCTAGCATTGTGACTAAATATTCGATAATGTTGCTAGAAGCCTAAATTCGAGTTCTTTTGCCTGTGTATGCCTCCCAATCAAAGACCAGCCAATACCCTGGGTCCATATTCCACAAACAACTTAAGTGTTTCTTAAAATATTTTTCCTTAAGTTCAAATTTTCAAAATACTGTATTTTATAAACTACATATACATTTCGAGTTATTTTTAAGTGAGCGATTTGCATCGAGTAACCAAGATGGCGGCGTATTGGCAGTTTTTGTCTAAAACTGAAGATTCTTTACGCTGGTAAGTGGGTTAAAACATTATTTTTTTAAACATAAACGTACCTATCGTGTGGTCCTGTGATTAAACTTCACTCGGTTTTTTTATCGTACCTTCGTAACAGCTAGAATAAAAAAAAGTTATTGAAGTCATAATGAACCACGATATTTGTTTAAGAGACGCTATAAGAGGTTATTGTACATAACTTCGATGTTTTAATATTTAAATACACGTATTTATACGTTCTTTTTAATTTGCACTTCAGCTGGGGCCTATACGGCCACAAAATCTGGTTTATGCACATGATGGCATCGAGTAATAGGTGTATGCCCATTTGTACATCGAGTTATGGGAATAAACCGTGAAGGTACTCTCGAATTTTTATTGTTTTGCACACTTTGAAAGAATAATGTTGTGTCTGTTTTAAAATTTATCCCGGTACAACCCGTTTTAGATCAATTAACATCCAATTTAATGTTTGTTATAATGAAACGTATAAATTCAATACCAGTTTACATAATTTAATAACAGTGTTTATTTAAGTTCTTGTGTTAAGTGTACATTTATTATTTACTAAATTATGAAAATAAAACGAATGTCGTAATAATTTAGTTCAGCATGTATATTATATACACAAGCAAATACACGTACGTATGTACGTACATACGAAAATACATACATGAAGAATAATAAGCAAGTTGGAAACGGGCACGGTGGGGGGGGGGGCGGGGGCAGGGTAAGAACTCACAACAGTATTCGTGCGCTATCCACCCGACAGGTCTTAAAGCTTTAAAAATATTTATATTTTACCTGTAGTAAGGCGTGAAAAATAAGTTTGCTTCAGATTACATGAGCTAAAATAGGGTAGGTAAGTAGGGCCTTTTTATTTAGTAAATGGTTAACTTCTAAAATTCAATGAGCATTCAAAACATATTAGTAATATTACTAATTCTATCAAAACAAAACACTTATTTAAACAAAAATAATAATTTAATTATTTGAAAAAAGAAAAGATAACGACGAACTCTATAAAACGTTTAAGGGTCGGTCTACTTAGGGTAGGTCGGGTAAGCTGAAACAAACACATTTACGCCTAAACTATGTTCTTATGATGTTCATTCGCATAGGCAACGTCATGTAATTAATTAGTCTGCTGTGATAAAATCGCCAGCTTACTTCCAGTCATGCCACATTCATGGTTTCAACTTTGTATTTATTACATAAATGTTATGTTCGTAACACATTGTATACGCAGGCCATTCAAAATGAAGACATCCAAATCGAGAGCCTATGAAGTTCCGCATGATATTGGGGCGTCCAATACAGTATCAGATGATGACGGTCGTTTCTCGGCTTCTAACAATGACAACATCCCAGTACTGCTGCACGTGAGGAAGCCGCGAGTTCGGCAGAATCCCGACAGAATACTAGTGACAATGGAACATCACGTCTGTCGAAAATCATAGTCCGGTAAATTCATTCACGGAAAGTGGATGTAGTATTAGTCGTTATTATAACAAAAACTGTACAATGCGATTGCGATTCACGGGAAAAAAGTCTCTTTATACGTAATGTGGCGAGTGAAAGAAAAACCTTCTAAAAACAATCCAAGCGGGTTTCGAACTCACGACTTAGGAGCCATCCTTAGTATACAGCGCTTTAACTAGCTGTGCAATATCAACACACGTTTGTACATTATGATTATTCAAAATACTCACTATTATGACGTCAAACCGTGAACATGAAAAGGGAAAAAACAAACACTACTTGTATTTATCTCAGAATGTCCAAACTATTCATATTCTATTTCCTTTTTTAAACATGTTTAATCACTATTAATATCAAAATTTGAACTTTATTTTAACACAATTTGAGGCCCTTGTCGTTGAATTAATCCCTTGAATTTTTATTTTTTTATTGTTTCAGTAACCACGATTGCGATCAGAGGAAGGGATAAACACGTGAACGCGGAACTGTCAGCAAGTGGAATTCAAAACCGAAAGGCGTACAGCCAGTGCGGTACCACTACAAAGTTCACGAAACTAGGATACTTCCTTCACTTAGACGCGGTATTTCAAAGGAAACCTGAGAGCATTTGCTTCAATAAGTTCCAGCATCCGGTTTCCTAGGTTGATTTAGAAAAAAAGTGGAATATTTTTTAATAGCGTGAAAACATTATTTTGGATTATTGTCACTTCAACCTCGAATAACTTTAAAACTGTTCGGAACATGCTTGCTGTTGTCTAAGTTTATGATGTATTGCCGTATTTTCTATGAGTAAAGCGAGTAAAGTTTTTGTTGGAGCCTATACTATTATTGTTATCAAGTTTTAAATTTAAGCATTTAAGTTTGCAGTTTAATAGCATGATTTTATGTATCCATTTTGTAAGGCAAACACAAAACCAATCATAACTATTTTACTTTTATTAGAAATATAAGAGGATACAAAACAAATCACAAATAAACGAATCACAGCTATTAACATGATTGAAAAAATATAAACGCATGAAGAAGATGAGGTAACTTTTCTAAATATAAAACAGCATAACCATTTTGCATAATGATTGATCTATAATAGACAGTGATATTCAAATATGTATTCACTGTGCTTTGTTTATACATATTGTTTAAGACAATTTTTAACTTAACAAGGTGTCATCAACTCTATCATGACACACACATATTGTGTTTACAAGTGTGATTCACATCGGAAGCCAAATCAAACTACAAGGCTGGTTCGTGCATTTGTCTATTTGTTAATTAAAGAAAAGCAATTTTGTCAGTTTTTCCATTTTATACAGATTTCAAATAATTAAAATTTTCCAGAGGTTCCAGATTTTCTAAAAACTTGTTGTAGCCATTCTCATACCCTCTGATTAACGTTTGTATGGATTGTGATGATTTACTGTCTGGGTAACATTCATGCATTTTCTCATTTGGAAAACCTAATAATGTACGCTGTAAAGAACCGCTAGAACAACAGTGTTTGTATATAATAAGAAGAATGCAATAAATGAACAAACTGTAATAAACTAAACAAACAAAACGTCAAAAATAACATTTTTGCCGATACAGTAGATACATTCTACATGTACAAAAAGAAACATAAAGAATAAGAATAAAACATTTCGTACAACATGATTGTTAATATGCCTTCATGGCATAAGTGAAAAGATTTGTTTGATTTTCAGCAGAATATTTAAATATGTAAATGATTTTATTTTAGGCTTATTCGTTTATATAGTTACTTGTTAAATGGTGACTCAAATTGCAAATAAATAATCCTATAAATGTTTGGAATCTTATGTGTTTGTTTTCGTCCGAATTATTTATGTATAAGTCCTTCAAAGAAAACACAATTTCAGACGCATAAACTCATGAAACTATGGCTTAAATGAATTTGTCAATTCAATATACCTTTACAAATTTAGACAAATATATGGATAGTAAGATGGAATTACATTTATACGTATTGATTTAGATAGCAAAATCACGCGAATTGAAAGTTCGTAGAGATTTACTGGATCGAAAATCTGAAAACTGATAAAAATATTTTAAGTATTCTGCACACCTACATGTATAATACTTGCAAACGTTATACTAAAAAGCGCTGTTTTTACCATTTAAAAGACTTTTAAATCTACAAGTTTAACACATTTAACAAAAAAGCATTATTCTTAGACTATAGTTTGTATTCGTAATTAACTAGAATGGTAATATCCACAAAACGTATATGACACCAGCTATGCGCTGGATAGTGCTAGGAGATGTGAATAATTCAGAAAAGGTTACTTTGAATTTATTTACTGACCACACAATCGTTTTAGACTTGTCCCTGAGTGCAAAACTACACTATGTAATACACGCATTAATAACGATACAGATTAATGCTCGTATATAATGGCTAAGTGCAAGTTTGAAAGACTTTTGGTCCCGTTTTACTAAGCTACTCACGCATATACCTAAAGTACGTACACAATTTAAATTCAGTTTAGGTTCTTCACTTTATTAATGCCAAAGAAACTCATGTTGTCTAATAATTCAGGACATTCTAACATTTCAAGAAATTATTAGTTTGCATATATCTGTAACTAATAAGATTCTATGAACTTATAATATGTGCGTAAGTCTAAAAATTGCGTACGTAGCTTAGTTAAACGGGGCCCAATTGGTGAGTGAGTTACTTAGTGAACACAAAACATTTGACAAGAAATACAAATTATAAGATCCACAAATGTAAAATTATCAAAATTGTCATAGACATTGTGAATGTCATATTATACAAAAGAATAGATCGCGTATATATGGCTTCATAATGGCAAAGATATTTCAACATATTCTCATAAGCAAAATAATCATAAGATTTGCACACTTCTTAAATATTTCTCGACCATATAACATAGCAGCTATACATTCAATAAATGGCGAACTATGTGATTAATCTGCTCGCCAAACATAGGACCAGAGTTAATATATCATTTGTTCTACGTTACTTTGCCATTGCAATTGGGGCGAGGTAAACTTTGACAAAATATTGAACTCATAATAAAGTTAATAACTGCATTTTGATTATGCAGAGAGGTTGATAAAAGAGTTAACAATGTAACTTTATAATACAAATATCAAAGACTCGTGGTAGAACAATTTTTTGCTTTAGAAAAAAGATTGTTCTATCGCATTTGTATAATGTAAAGAAACATGCAGTGTCATTACATATCCGGTTGATGAGAAATATTCAAGATAGGTAATTGTCACTGAGATTGGACTAAGCATTTCTTTGTATGTAGTTGAAGGCAACTCTTCCATCGGAAGGCTTTCCTGCAAACATGACACGTATACGCTGGTGGCAAATGAATACGTTTATGTTGTTTTAAAATCGAGCAAGCTTGAATTCGTTCTTCCAATCGGACAGGTAAATGATGTTTTGTTCTTTTGTGGATTGCATGATTTGATATGTCTATTAAGTGTTCACCTATACATAAACCATTTTCCACAAGACGTGCATTTAAATTGTTTCTCAGCAGTGACATGTTGAGCAGCATGTGCCTCGAACGCTTGCTTACTACAGAAAACCTTGCTACACACATCACACTTAAATTTCGCATCGTTGTTTTGGTCACTATGTACAGTATCTTCGAGCATTTTCATGCAGAGTGCTGAACTGAATGATCCAAACTGAGAACAAACATTTGTGTCAGTTACATTTGTCTTTGAGTGACGGTTCAACTGATACGTGTTGTGATAAGATTTTGAACAAATGCTGCATACGACGACGAACGACTCGTGGATCGTCACATGTCGCCGGAAACTCGCGTCAGATTGGAAAGCCTTGCCACATACGTGTATATCACAGTCATGTGTCTGGTCAGTAGTGGCAGCCTGTTCTTCCGTCTCCGACTCAGAGAAATGCATTATCTGCAATATCTGAAACGAAGCCGATAGGCAAGAACGGGTAGCTAATACGAAGATACACTGTACCAGATGCACTGTTTACCTGCTCTGACTTTTTTGACGGTTGGTGGAAGCTAACGGTCTTTTGAGAGGGCAATTTCCAAAACAGGTTTCGTGGCAAACTAATTTTTTTCTTTGCAGGCTTAGAGTCAGTAAACCGAAACGTTCCTTCTTCAATTCAGGAATAATGCACGCCTGTTTTCTTACCGTTAATTATTTAAGATAATTTATATCATTTGTATAATAATGTGTATATTATGTGATTTATTACAATTACAATTTCTAAAAAAATGTATGAAAATTGTTACGTCAAACTAATGACACCTCTATTTTCGCTATTTAGTTGTATGTAACCGAAATATTCACCTGGATTTCCTGGAATAAGACTTCTAAATTAATGCGCTACATCGGTTATTTTTGACTCGCTGTGAATGTGTTATTTCTTGTTACAGATTCTCATTCTGAATATGCTGACAAAAACTTACTGCATCGTATTAATTTTAAGCTGTAATATAGAAAATCAAGAGCACGCATTGTATGACCTACTTTTGACGCTGCCAGTAGGCTAAGAATCACTAACAATTGATGTTCCTAACTACCACGCTTCCTCGGTTATTCTGCATGGCTCGTTATAGATTGTTAAATGGCATGTTTACATTTCTTTTACAATATATAATTAGCTTGAACAATAATTTGTTATTACTTACAAATTAATTGTTATTATGATGTAGTACTATAAGAAGCCTTATTATCAAGTTTAAAGGTGTGAAATCAAACTTCATTCAAGCAAATGTATTTCATTTTGAAATTGTTCCCCAAAATGCCAAAAAATAACGCTATTTTTTCCCTAAAGAGGGCAAAAGGACCCATCCCCAAGAAGTGACAAAAAAAAACTGACGTTTACTTCAAACGACTTCTCCTCTGAAACCATAAGGCCGACTTTGATGAATGATGCAACTTCACAGAACTGACTCCTGGCCCCGTGCCCACGAAGGAGTAACTGCAGGATCAAGGTCAATCTTAGTTGATGTTGATCTTACAGCTCAACTGAGCCGAATCTAAAATATTTAATTTTTGAAATAACGCTTCTTCTAGGTTAAATAAACATGAAGGTGTATTGTATTTTGATTAATTCATCAAATCAGATACAAAATGTACGCTGAGAGGAGTTCATAACAATGTATAATATATATTTGACCAGCAATTAAATTGATCCAGATTTTTAGTAAACGCCAGTTTTTAAACTGATCCTAAAATACCTGGCTCAAGCTCATATTGAACCTGAAGATCAGGCTCAACTTGATTCTTGAACACAGATCCTATGTGGTCCTGTGCCAAAGTTGATCAGATGTTCTGCACAAGATGGCCTCTAGAACTGTAAAGGTTACAAATACTAATTCCAAACCCTACGTAATTTAATGTAAAAGCGATAACTTTAACTAAAAATAAATGCAACAATTTGCACATAGGGACCCTCATAACCATACCTTATCTCAAAGAGCATTCTTAGCTTAATTGATTTTAGCAATACACATGGTATGTTATGTAATATGTAAGAAAGAAAAGAATGTTGACTGTTTTATCACCATCTTTTTACCGACTACATTTTAGTTGAATGTAACCCGCTTCAGCGCAAGTGTTCTACTGTAATCTCCAATCTGAAAACATATCAGTGATTTATTAGTGCACACCAATGCTTACCCTACCAACATCTCCAAAAATGAATATCAAAGCAACTGTCTAAACCTACAAACATGTATTGGAGTTAAACTTGTTGATTTATTTAGAGAGTACAGCCCTGCATGTCTTATTTATTTAGTATAATGTGACCTAAATATAAAAGTCTGTTAACGACCTCTCGGATTTCCTCCTAAACTTCTGGGTAAATTTTCGAATAATTCACAGAAATGTTCCTTGGGTGGTTCTCTACCAAAGTTGCGCCAATGGTTCCCTTCTGTTGAAAAACATGGCGCCCGGGGTGCCTTGCCATTTTTCTGCATACTATATTGCTATACTAAACACGGACCAACAGTCTCTTGGATTTATTTTTTAAGTCAGTACGTCGCGTTATCATGTTTATTTTTGTAAAACTGTTTGATCCAAGGCGATACTAGTATATGTTTGCGTTCAAAATATATGTCATATTTTCCCGTTTCCCCCGTGTATTTTCCCCATTCCCAGAATGATCGAAACGGCACAATGGACCGGAATAAAAGTTGGGTATGAGAAATCCCCAAACACTGTTTGAAAGGTCTGCAGCCAGTATTTTAAGAATGTCTTTAGCGATCTTTTACTGCGTTTGGGAATTGGTCCGTTAGCAATCAAATCATGCATTTCACGTCGTGAAACCTTGCTGATTGGGAAACATTTATGAAAGATCATTTCAAATAATTATTTACTTCAATTTAGTGTTATATTGGTTGAATTTGGTATTGTAATTATTTTCTCTACAAAAATACAAGTATTTTAAATGATTTGCATACCAGACATACATTTCCTATGTATTAAGGATTATTGTTTACATTTGATTTGGTATGTTATTCATTCGAATTTGGAAAAATAAACCATGTTTCAATGTGTCATTGGGAACGGGTCTTTTTACCGGACCCTGTTAAAGAAGGGAAACATCACTGGTATTAACCACAGACTGTGAACAGATTCCTATATTCCTATATTTTCCTACATTTTTTAAAGAAATCCTATATTTTGAAAAAAAAAACATCCTATATTCCCTATCGTTGCCTTTATTTAAAAATTGTTTCCTATATTTTTGCGAAATTTCATCATTCACGCATCTGAAATTGGTCCGTGAACAGTATATCAAACATCTATATGTTGATGATTTGTTTTCTCGCACGCTCGCATCAAACTTAAATACTCAGATTATTGTTAGGTCCTAGCATACATGTCTCAGTTGCCAATTGATTGGCATGAACATGTTTAGCAAATAATTTGTTCATTAAAACACAAGTTGAAATACTTATCAGGCTAGAATATGATCCCATATTTTCATTTAAATATAGTACTTTTACCCAAAATTTCCTATATTTTGTCCGAAAATCGGCTATATTTTTGGTGAAAATATTCCTATATTGCTCCTATATTTAATTGTTCCGTCGTGTAGGTGTGCGAAATTGACTCCCATGTGACACAATTTAGGCCCTGTCACATTGTGGCGAATGTGAGCTTCGAGTTTCCTTCGACACGTGTACGAGAATAAAAAGTCGCCGAGAAGCGGCGATAATTTTAAACGGTTTAAAATTATCGCCGCTACTTGACGAGTTCTGGTAACGCAAGAAGACATAAGTAGACATCACATCGGCAAAGAACGACATGTTACAAAATCTACACGACACAGGCGGATTGTGGCGAGTAAAACTCGCCAGAACTCGAAACCCAAATTCGCCAGAGTGTGGCAGGGCCTTTACTGAAACATGGTGTTCTGATTACGCGACTTTACCATTTCTGGACAAAATTGCAATGTCGGCCATAATTGTATTGACTTTAGATATACTTTCAGGGTTATAATACAAATGTGTGCCTTATGTGTCCGTTTAAACCAAATTTATAATGTTTGTCACCAGTTTTCGCGCTAATCGACTAGCCCGAGGCCCTGGGCTATTGCTTTTGCTTTGGGGCTAGTGGACATGTGTACGCACTAGCCGGATCAGGCTAGTGTTGTTTTGTTTTTGTTTTCCAGCAAATTATGATATAATGTTACGAACAAAGTATTTAAAGTTAATTAATAGCAGTTATAGTCTACCTGTAGTGCATTGCGATAAAAGTTGGCCTAGCAGAGATGTTACATTTATAATCGATACTCAATTCCTGTTAAAACAATATAATTCGGTGTATTTTATTGCATTTTCATTACTGCTTTATTGCAAGTCTTTGGATTTTTTGAAGAGCTTTCGGGCTAGTTATTTTGCTAAGCAAATAGCCCGAATTCAGTGCTTTGAAAAAATAAAGGTAAATACTGTTTGTCACTTGTCCATACAGTAATTGAGGCGTGTTGTGGGAAAATCGGGCTTAGTGCATTTGCGTAAAGTTTCGTCACGCACAGGCTAACTCGGGACGACCCTGTCTGCCTACAGTGGATTTATGTTAAGAAGAGACTTTGTTTAAACAGAAAATACCATACAAGCAGAAAGTGTCGTCCAGGGTTAGCCTGTGCGGACTGCACAGGCTTATCCGGGACGATACTTTACGCACATGCTCTAAGTCCGATTTTCCCACGTCACGCCGCAATTATTTTTGGCAATACTTATCAGGACATGCTCTGGGACAAGTCGCACGACACAGACAATCAGCTTTGTCACCAAGGACTTTTTTAAATATTCAATGATGTACATGTGTCATTAGAAATATTCAGTTTAATCTGTACAGTAAACCGTGACTCATTGTTCCCACTACATTTCATAAATTGGGGTTCATCAAAACCCTTTGCTCCCCTTGCATATGGACATTATAAGTGAAGTTTGAATTTTACAGTGATTTTTTTTCAAATTTTTTTCGAAGGGGGAGGGATTCACCGTTAACACTGGGGGAATCATTCCACCAAATGAAGGGTTTGGGCAACACCGTGACTTGGACCGTGTGTGTTTGAGGTTTCGCTAATTATTGGCATGCGTGTTGCAGGCGTCCTACCAAGCGTCCTCCGAGCCCGAGGGGAGCGCTAGTGGCAAGAGGTGCGTGGCGTTCTCTATGCACACGGCCAAATGGCGGTATGTGGACTGTCAGGAACCCCATCCAATCATTTGCAAAGAGAAGGGCGATGTATACCCGTTCGAACAACCAGGTACACATTGTGTGCGAGTGTGTGCGTGCTCGCGCGCGTGTGTGTGTATTACGAAGTTTATAAGGTCCCTTCCGCGCCGAAGCTATTTTCTGTAAGGACATGAGGTGTGTCCCTGCACCCTTGGCAGTGTGTGTATTACGAAGTTTATAAGGTCCCTTCCGCGCCGAAGCTATTTTCTGTAAGGACATGAGGTGTGTCCCTGCACCCTTGGCAGTGGCAAGTTGACTAATTCACTTCTAGAGACACATCGACGTTGGGTCGAATTTTGAATCATTGATGCAATTTAAAAGACGTCACATAGATGCAATATGTATGACGTCACAATATTGTCGTGGTATCTTTAAAGTTAAGTCTCAGTAATTAACGTGTAAGTGTTTATTTCGACCAAACAGACTTATGCATCTGGACAACACTGGTCTGAAAATCAGTTATAACTTTTTATATCATGTATATGTAATTACTGTGAGGTTTATTTCCCTAGCATCTTGATGCGAGAGGCATATAGTGATTGCCCTGTCCGTGATTCCGTCCGTACGAGGTTAGCGTTTCGTCTAGCACCGACACCGCTTACTTCATCACTTGGATACTTACACAGTTGTTGCATATATCCATTCCTAACCCACCCATATCACCCAACCTCACTTTGACATTGACCTTGACCTAATTTTGACTTATTTGGAGATTAATTCAAATGGGCTGCCCAGCACCAACCTGGTGCATCTGTGTTTATACAACACAACGTCTTGTTTTTTACTTTATTTCAACTTAAGAAAGTGCATTGCTGATTTAGCTATATATACATCACATATGATAATGTGATGTGTTTTTTTTCGGACAAGACTAAAAGATTAGTGAAAAAGACAGTAGTAGCACTTGTAATCCCCGTCTCCATTGACAACAGTGAACCAAGGGCCCATATCAACACAGTTCCTTAGTATAAACTTAAGTAAATTCCTTAAAATAAAAAAATACTTAAGTATGTGGTTGTTTTATAGCAAGTTGGTTTTGTCTTTAATGGTTTTAAACTGGTAAATATCAGCAAGAGCTTCTGATTGTACCATATTTCAGATAAAAAATATTGATTTTCACAAGGAAAAATGTATTTGAAATGTTCCCTTTAACATGACTTAAGTTAAAATTTCCCTTAGGAGCTTTGCGGATATGGCCCCAGGGAGGGCTGTATTAGAATCACCGACTGTTGGCATAGTCCAGGGCCCATATCCACAAAGCTCCTTAGTGATAAATTAAGTAAATTTCTTAAAATCGCCAGTTTTCTTAAGTATTTTAATGGTTCATTTAAAGTTTATTTGGTCTAAAATGGTTTGAACATTGTAAAGAATCAACAGATGCTTCTTATTTTACCATATTTTAGATATACAATATTGATGTTCCTAATGGAAATTGTATTTGAATTGTTTACTTAAATATGACTTAAGTTAAGATTTTCAATAGGAGCTTCTTGGATATGGCCCCTGTCGGAATGAGTATGAGACACTGAGCATAAAATGCATGGTTCTAAAAACAGTTTTGTAAAAATAAAATAGCTTACCTCTGGAATGCTCATTTCAAGAAATAACACAGGTATTAATTTTAATCTGCACTTTGCATTTTGAGATGTTAAATACCGTCAAAAGAGTTTAAAATAAATACCTGTTGTTACTGTGTGATAGTGAACATTTTGGTTTCAAAGTTGAACACATTTCTATGAGTCGTTATATATATTGCTACCTTAGGATTACACGGGCCTATCTAACAAGTGGAAAAGAAGCAGATAGGCCTTTGTGGCGGCGATTATTATTTTATAATTCATACGCCAATCAACTCAAGAGATGTTGTTGTTTTTTTGTTTTGTTTTTTTAAGATTTATATATACATGCCATTAAAGACTTAACTGGAAAAAGTAGCACATCTGAACTAAACTAAAGCATTATAACAAGAAAAGAATCAACTAAAAGAAAAAAAAATGCCGCCAACTGTTATCAAACCTACGACCTCGGCATCAAAAGTCGGACGCCCAAACCACTCGGCCAATCTTATTTATATATATGTCCATGTAATTTTTACTTGATGTAAATGATTTACGTGCACGGCAATTTCAACTAAAACAACAGAGGTACGCCAAAATATTCAATCATTTCGCGTTACAAACGCTAAATATATATTTTTCGATTTCAACAGATGATTATTCATCATGTTCAATATATTTCTATGTCAGTAGTGCTTGTTCGCTCCTTTTAATACAGTTTTCCTGTATTGTATCAATCTGTGTCAAAATATTTGGAAATTGACCTCAGTATGGACAATGCGAAATCTGTCAGACAGTCCGGCATTTCTTACAAAAAATGGGATATCTGACAAAATTTATCACACGTTTTACAGTCGACTCCCGATGCAGCTCACAGTTTTTGCAGTTAAGACATTACATGACATTTTTCAACAAACCTTTGAAAAAGTCCCTTCTGCTCCTGTGCTCAAAACCAAACCGCAAACGAAGCCAAAAGTCCCTACACTTTGGATGAAATTATTTTCGGCGTGTCGTGGAAAAATCGGGCTGAAATAATGCATGTGCGTAGGGTCGACACTTTCCGCCGACAGAAGATTAATGTTTAGAAGAGACTTCCTTGAAACAGAAAATACCAAAAAAACCGGAAAGTGTCGCGTACTGCACAGGTTAATCTGGTACACTTTACGCACATGCATTAAGCCCGTGTTTTGCACGACACACCTCATTTATGTGAATTAAACGGGTTTTTTTTTTACTGAGTTTATTCGATACACACCATTTTGCAGAAATGATTTCAAAATGTTTGATAAACGACTGTTTGTAATATTAATTTTATTTTACGTACTATTAGCTTTATTGATTGACTGCTGAATTTTTAAGGAGCTCACCCCTGGATTTAAACTCTGAGCGGATAGAAACATGTGGATAAACACTTTTATTTAATGCTAAGTTTTGAAATATAGAAAACTATCAGTGCGATATATCCCTATATCACTCACAGTGAGGGACTACTTTTTGGGTCCCGATTTAATACGGTAAATGAAACGGACCGTCATCGATGCCAGGCTCAAAACTGTAAAATGACGTCATTATTGTGCCGTCATGACGTTATGATTCCCGAGATATTTCCAATAAAATGTAAAACAAAGCTTAATAAAGTATAAACACAAGAAAATGTTTTTGTTATCGGTGTGATAACGCGTGATATCATCACCGGAAAGGGAGACAATTTACACATTTTCACTCGCTCATGCGCTCGTGAAAATATAAATTGCCTCCTTTTCCGGTGATGATATCACGCGTTATCACACCGAAAACAAGCAAATACCCTCTATACACATTAACTTGATAATTGCTGACAGTAGTGCTGTTCGTAATAAAGAGTACTAGATTAGTAAATCCGTTGCAAAAGTGGACGGGTGCACTAAGTAGCACTGGGCAGCACCCGGTCCTGTTGTATGCACCAACCCATTATTAGTTATGACGCAGTTTAAACTGTTATATTCTCACAACGCGCTTTATTTGAATCTTATTTGGTATTCAACGATTCTACGTACAGCATTCTTTATTTAGAATGATTTGTTAATGACATACGCAACATTGGTACTAAGTATATATTCAAGCTTAAATCTTAAGTATTTTTCTTGACTCTAAGTCTAGTCTCTATTCTTAAATATAAACAAAGCGAAACTCCAGTTGCGACAGCAGGAGAGAACTCTTATGAGCCGCCCGAGGTCCTTTATTTATGGCAAATAACCAATTGCCAAAAAACTACACATGACATCACATAAACGCATAACAAACACAAACCACACATGAATAAAACTGGGGTTACCACCTTTGAACGGTCAATTCAAAGCATTGGGGGTTTAAACCGGTTTACCGGCGCTCGAACCTCACACAATGACCAGAATGATTAAAAAACATGTTAGTGTAAATAACAATTAATCTCATAGCAGCGCAATTCAAATTTAACAGCAATACAAGAAAATACTAATCAATATAATTGCCATTGTATTACTCGAAGGCTAGATGCAAAGCAGAGTAGCAGTATTGAAACTTTCTAGGCACGATGAAATGAAACAAAAAATAAGTCTATGTGTCTATAAATGGGTTTGTGAATACGGGCCCAGGCTTTTTCGCTTTGAAACTTACTCTTACAAATGAGGCGTGTTGTGGGAAAACGGGTTTAATGCATGTGCGTAAAGTGTCGTCCCGGATTAGCCTGTGCAGTCCGCACAGGCTAATCCGGGACGGCACTTTCCGCCTACAGTGGATTTATGTTTAGAAGATACATTTTGGAAACAGAAAATACCATAAAAACGGAAAATGTCGTCCCGGATTAGCCTATGAAGCTGTGCAGGCAGCACAGGCTAATCCGGGACTACACTTTACGCACATGCATTAAGCCCGGTTTTCCCACGACATGCCTCAAATGTACTTACGTAGTTCTTGCCGTAGGCGTATTTCGTGTTACATGTTTATGGCATCATCGTGGTTAAATGATCAAATCAAATCTCATTAGTTTATTGGATACTACCTGCATATAATATATTTCAACTACATATAATGCATTTTATGAGCAACGCGTGGAATGGAATAGCATCGAAGGGAATGGAATAGATGGGATAGAATGGAATGGAATGGAATGTATGGAATGGATGGAATGGAATGGAATGGATGGAATAATATGGAATGGGATTAATAGAATTGAATAAGAATAAGAAAATAAAATAATAGAATAGAATAGAATATAATAGAATAGAATATAATAGAATAGAATAGAATAGAATATAAAATATTAGAATAGAATATAATAGAATATAATAGAATAGAATAGAATAGAGTAGAATAGAATACTAATTGGTATGGTTATGATTTTCAGATCCAGTACAGACAACCGCTGCATCCACGCCGACGCCTTGCAACACAGGGCGATAGTGAAGCTTCTCTTCGGTAATGGTTCGGTCCCGAGGATTTCTCCTGAATGACCCATGGGATTTCACATTTAATGTGAACACTAGCGCAGCGACCGTATAAACGATTGACAAACGCTGTTAATCAGCCCATACACGTACAATATTATGGTCAATGTTTTAGATTCGATACAATTGACAATCATTTTTTGCCACAAACTGTTCAATTTTTTTTACTCAATATTTTGTTTCATTTGTGGTTTGAACGCTGGTCTAGCAAGGGTGGATCCTGTTGTAGTTTTATGTTTTTGTGGTAAGCATTGAAGGTTTTAACAGAAAATTAGAAATACTTAGTGGAGAATTGACATCTGAAACAATGATTAACTATCATTCAATGTGTTCAAAACATTGTATTAAAATCCAAGTACAGATAAAACTTGTTCTCAAGTAGCAGGAGTAAACAACGACTACAGATGATTAACACATTAAATGCAAAAGAAATTAATGCATCAGTTTATAGCCACACTCAACAGGTTTTTAATCATAAAAAAAATAAATATTGCACCATATTATTGATGTATAAGGACACTTGGCCATATTATTGACAGTCTCTCAATAAATATCTGCGATTTCTGATTTTTCTCAATATATTGCATCAATCTTCAATATAGCCCACACACTTAAATATAGTTGTCAATTCGATGCATTGAACATATTATTGACCATTTTATTGAACGTGCATGGGCCCCTTCATGCCCTTCACTGTTAAACTTTCGTCGTTAAATACAAACAGCACTGTGTTGCTGTTACCTCGAGCCAGTAATCTGATTGTTAATTAAGTTAAACTCCCCTCTACTCAGTGTGTTTCTTAGACTTGAAATGTTCGATTATTGACTGACTGAATCACACTCAGCCATATACTCACTCGCTCACTCACACACTCACTCATAAACTAAGTCGCTCAATATGTAACTCACTTATTCACTCACGCAGTAATTCAGTCATTCACTTACTCACTCACTCACAAACTGTCTCACGCACTTAGTCACTCTCTCACCCAGAAAGACACTTAGTTACAAAATTTGTCGCTCAGTCAGACACTCACTCAGTCACTAAATAACTCTGAGACTCACTCCCTTATTTAGTTACTCACTCTCTTTCACAAACTCACTCAGTCACTCACTCAGTCACACACTAGACAAATTACATAGCATTTAGCAGTTTACAATAGCAACATTTATTCACAGTCTGAAAGAGTCATATACAATAAAACATGAAACACATTAATGTTAAACGGCAAAAATATCAGTGTTCAACTGAATAATGTATGAAAAATCGCATGATTGATAAAATGCAAATCAGTATATAATACAAGAATTAATGGTATAACAAACAACACTAAATAACATTAAATATCATTGATAAAAACGACAACAAATTAATAACACATTAAATTACATTAATATTATATAAAACATTGCATCAAAAAACTTCACTATGCCTATACTAATACAGATATAACTATACAGGGACTAAGTTGACTGATATTATAAGTAGGGATGTATGTACAACATAAACTTTTTCTATTGATAAACGTATGTGCTTATAAAGAACGATATATATACAAATAAAAAGATATATCATACATATAAACATGTATGTCAACGTATTATGTCCTATATGGTGTGTTAATATATATCGTTTCAATAGTTCGTTTTCTGAATGACTGACTCTAAATAGAAGAAGAATCAAAACAATGATTACATAGAAAAAAAATCATATTGAACATAATAAAATGGCTAGAGTTTTAACCGGTTCAATAACAGCGGAGTCTAGACATTAATAACATCCTACATGAATTGCAAAAAGAATATCCACACGGAGGAGTGAACATTTTGCATTGAAACCGATTTTCTTACTGATGAGTGTAGACTTAAACAAAAGTAACTGTAAATGAACTTAACTTAAGGTTCATTCGTTTGTAATCATTGTGTTCGTTTGACATCAAAGTATTTAAGTTTCATTATATCACGAACAACTGCAAATGTCAAGGGGACACATGTCCTGTTTGCACAGTCTGGTACACCACTCATTTATGCCGTCCATACGAACACAGGCGTTGATTCCCACACAAATTAAATCCCTTGTTCTTACTTTGGCCAGTATTGCATTATCAGCGATTGTTCTAGTGACGTCGGAGACGTCGTTTAAAGGAATCCCAGCATCTGGCGAAGCGTTTTCTTTTCTTATAATGATTATGTCTACGGATTGCTTATTCGACGAATGCTGTGTGTAAGAAGTCTTTTTCAATGTATCGACTCAACTTGGTACCGTGGCATACAATGCATTTAAAATTAGTGTTGGGTTTATGGTGCCTGGCTTCTCTGGTAAAGCGGCCATGCTGACCTAATACGCAGCATCCCTCTGTTTAGAGGTTGCAGTTGTTGTGTCCAGCACTGAATCAAATGTTTGTCCATCGGGTTTAAACGCAGCCATCTATTCGCTGGATCTCAACGCCATTGGTTTCATGATCGGCAAGCCAACACCTCTTAAAAATGGAAACAAAGTTTCTCCGTGAGAAATGTTGGGACGTGTTTGATTTTCAGTCACATGGTTGTCGCTTTGTACATTGAAGGTAATTCTTCGGTTTACATTTGGTGACGATTGTGATGTCTGTTTGTCAGATGATAGTACGTTCGAGTTATCAACTAAGACGGTTTTCTCTTTAGAGCCGTTCAAAGTAAGTTCAATTATTTTTTTAGTATTCAGTGCCTTCCTTTCTTTCTCCATTGGAATGGACTCATAATGCGCTGCCTCGCACGTGCATTCACATTTATCACGTGGACAAACACCGTTACGACAGTGGGAGAAGCACCACATAACCATTCCTGGTATGTACTGATTTATACCCACAGCCTGGCAAACTATAACTTTGTCATTTGGGCATATTATGCCATTAATGCTCTCAGATTCTTTAGTAAACACTGATTCCGGCCTATTCATGGCATCCGTGTTATGAAAGAGTTTTGTATTTACGTTTACCGGATCCTTTAAGTGTAGCTGTTTGTTTAAATTGTTTGTAAATTCAGCTGACTGCACAGACCCTAAAAGTTCTACTTGGCTTACGAAGATTTTAGTAACAGGTTTGGAGACATTCAATCGTGGCCCTGGTTCAATCAATTCCTTGAATAACTGTTCCTGTGAATAAAAAAATTTTGGTTTAATATCGATAGTTGAATCGCTAGTCGGTGTGATTGTTTCATCAATCATGTTAGAGATAGCAGAAGCATGTCGTTTAAACTCATCTATGCGCTCACCTGATGTTTCCTTGTTTTTTTTAATTTTATCAAATGAGGCGGGAATGGTGTTGCTTGACACCGTACCAAAACGTTGACTGTTGTATTGAACCTGTGCGTTTGATGGCATGGTAGGATCAACGTTAGTAAACGCGCCTTCGATAATTGTTGTGTCCGGTAGTGGACTCGTGCTAATGATATCAGATGCCAATGGGATGGGCTCGAATTGACCTAATGCGTTTCGTCGCATTTGTCCAATGAAATATTTTCCTTCAATTGAAATAAGGTCTTGGTGGTTTACCGATGGGGAACGTGTTTCAAACTGAGTTCTTACAGTAAGCATCGGATCTTTTTTTGATTTATACCAGAGCGCTCTAGTAGTATATTCACACCAGTTGTAATACTCGGTATTTCTATAAAATTCTGAGAACTTTCACTTATTACATCACTTGCCATTTTCTTAATCAGTATCCCTGTACTAGCTTGTGAAATACCGGGAATAATGTTCAAGTTCTTTTTCATGTTTTGTCTTAAGTTGAAATTCAGCAACGTGTTCCTGTTATCGTTCGGTTGACGTTTTCTCCTGCCATTTAATTCAGACAAGAGTTGCACTTCTTTTGGGAGAATTACAGAACTGCGATTTTGAATATTTTCCGACTTTGAACTCAATGCAGTTCTAGCGTCAAAATTAGGTCTCATACTAATTTGCGAAATTCTCTTATTCTGTTTCTTGGTTTGTTTATCAATGTACTCGGCAAACTATTCACGAAAGTATTCGTTATTTTGTTTTGGGTATTAAACGATGCATCAAAAGATTGATCAGTGGACGGTCCTCGTAAATATGATTCTATGTTCAGTTCTTTGCGTATGTCTAATGGAATAAAATTGGTATTTGACTTTGAGTCTCGAGCATGCATTTCGTAAGGTACTTGTGCTACATTGTCCGGTGCTTGGTAAAATGGACCTGAGCTGCCAAATGGCAAATACTGGGTGGAAGAAACGGGTTTCATAGTGGTCTGCTCATGCTTGGAGAATGATGTTATGGTCGACACATTCTTGTCTTTTTCTCTTGCCTTCAGTTCAATCACTAAAGCTTCAAGTGTTCTCAAAATTTGGTCATTCGTTTCACTACTTGGATTATCTAGAACATCATGTCTGCTCCATGTGGTGCTGCTTGATTTGATTTTCGTTCGTGGCGTTTGATGAATTTTTATTTTATCGGAAGTCCTCCAACTGCCGATGGGATTACTTTCTTTGTCCACTGAAGGCAGGTTGTTAACATCTAATTCTTCGGCATTTCTGGAAGAGTTTGAATCTTGTTGAACTGGACAAAATTGTTTGCATTTTCTGCAGTGTTATTTGTATGTATGTATAGTCCACGTTTCTTAGCATCATTTTCACTAGACTGAATGGTTTTCTTGTATTTGCTTTTACAGTGATTGGTGGCATATGTTCTAGGGTACGGACAATATCCGGATTATCTATAGGTGTGTCTGTTCTCTTCGGTGGCATTCTGTTAACGTCTGAATGACTGTTTAATGAAAGTCCACTAATTGCTTTATTTTCTTTCAGCGGTTCGTTTATACGTTTTGTTGGATTTAAACTGTTTTTAACGGTTATTTATGGTTGACGAGATTCTGATTATATTTTATCCGAACCTATAGCAAAGTTCATTGTAAAAATTTATCCAAAAGGAGACATTGTTTTTCTAACATTAATTATTTGATTTTTCATTTCAATGTTTAAGTTTGAGCGACCTGTGTTGTCTTTTAATTTGAAAATACTGGTATTTTTATAGGAGTCTTTGGCATCAGCTTGTACTTCGATGATGTTAATTTCATGTTCTGGTTTTCAAATAGCTTCATGCCACGCTGTATTTGAAAATTGTTAAGCGAGGGTAAACGTTGCCGTTCTGTTATTTGCATGTTGTTGTTAACGTTCGCAATTTCTGGCGTACTAGTTGGCGTAAACGAAATATCATGACGGTTATCATTTAACTTTTGGTTATTAACCGTATTGACTTGAACAATAATAGTTTTCCATTTATCTGCCGTTTTTGAATGACTAATGTTTGCATTTACTTTGTTTATTAAAGGACTATTTATTTCCCTTTCAGTGGCAAATGTTTCATTGTGTGAACTTGCGTTTGATCTCTCATTTTCGTTTCGTATTGGACCAAAGTTGAGGTCAGATGCTTTCATGGTGTTTGTCCGATCTGCTAGGTTTTCTGTTGATTCCGTTCTTGAAATATGTGTGGAGGATTTTGTCAGAATTTCCGGTAAGGCGACAGTTGTATGCAAAGAAAAGTTTATATTTCGAACATTGTTAGTACAATCTACTAAATGCACGTTGTCTTTTCTTGGCCATGTTTGATTAGATTTTAGCATTATTAAGATTATTTTGTGTGCAATATTTGTGTAGGGTTTATCTGTCGATGTTTCAACTCTCGGATGGGTGGTGTTTATCGAACGTGCTCTATCAGACGTCAATGAATTTGTTAGTTTTAAATTAAGAATTGTTAAAATGATGTTGTCAGCAATAGTTGTGTTGTTTATATCTGCCGATGTTGCTTCATTCACTACTCTTGAAGAGTTGGCGTTTGTCGATCTTTCATCAGATGTCAATGAACTTGTTACATCAAAACTAACATCATTTAGGTACTGACGTATTTCATTTCCGAACTTAATTGTCCAATTACCGACTAAAGATTTAGAATTGTCAACGTTCTTAAGTGGCGGTTTATTAATAGTGGAATCAGTGTAAAGATGGTCAACAGGAATGCCTCCAAACCGATCAACGTTGATATTTTTATCGTAAAAGAAATTTAAAGTTCTCTCCGTCGGTGAAGACAACGTAGAACTATCTTCAGATGTTGAAATGTTTGACTGGACAACGGGATTTGGTGTAGTTGTTGTGGTAGAGAGTTTAACAGATGTATCATCCACTGTAGGCGTTGGGCCTGTTTGAGATACAGTAAATGAACTGATGTTTGATACCTTATCGGACGGCGTTTTAACATCATGTAATGGATCTGGTGTAGTGGCAAAATCTTCAAAATTAAAAAGGGGATCTTTTGTTGGATACAAAACGGTTGTTGTCATTCCAAATGTAGTTTCTTGCGTATTTCTACATTCATGTCTTGTTAAGGTTGTCCAGATGGAGGATATTGCATCCCCCAAAGTATTAAAGGTATTGTCCCTAGATTGCTGCGTTGCTGAACTTGTATTACTGGCCTAGGTGTTTGAGGTATTTTTAGGCTTCCTAACAAAAGTTGCTTCCATTGTAACTCTTTCGTGTTTATTGATTACCGGAATATTTCCAGCAGTTGTGTGTTCCGCTACATCGAATATTGTAGCATCAGTTGCGTTAAGTGCCACAATTTCTGTTTCGTTAACATATTGTCCATAACTGATGTTGTAATTGACACTCGCTGCCTTTTGCCGAACTATTCCTAGAAAGGTGTTCCTCGACTTGAAAGTGCGTCAAATCTGTAAATGGAGAAGTGATCTGCTGTCTTTTAGATGAGGTCAGTTCAGATAACCGTGTCCTATTATTCTCAGAGAAATTATTCAATGGTCGTGCAATTAGTATATCGCTTTCATTAGTCCAAGTATTAAAATTTATGTCTGAAATGTTACTAGCTCCAAAACTTTCCTTCACTGTAGATGCATTGTCTAAGTATTGGAATTCACTATTAACGAGGATATCGTTTGTACATGATATCTCAGTCGTAACAACGTAGTTAGCAGTGCTGTTATCTAATGAATCTGCAGTAGCGTTGATCTCCGGATAATCATAATAGTAGTTATAATAATAGTAATCACTTTTGTTCATAGATGTATTATATGGTGCGATTGTAGTATCGACCGTATTCGATTGTAATGTGTTAGCTATGTAATTAGTGGAATCCACCTCGCTTGAATTAGCGATTGCCTGATCTGTTACGGTTGTTGTCCATTCAGACACATTTGAATGTGTCGTGTTAACAATGTAATTGGTGAGCACAGTTGTAACCATATTCGACGGAATTTGTGTTGTATTTGATTTCGGGGTGAACAAATCCGAAGTTTCTACTTTGGATTCCAAACCAATGTAGGTTATATTAGCAGTAACGTAAACATGGCTCACATTTACATTTTCCTCTACAATATTATCATGGTTTTCTGGTGTCATCAGTTGCGCATTTTGCATTCCATCAGAATGTACTCCAGATATATTGTTCGATGTATTGGTAACGGAAGTGTGTATGATATTTTCTGCCTGCATTACCTTTACGTTCGTATTTGTTACGCTTTTGAGTACAGCATCAACCGTCGGTCTTCGTTTTTCGTTCACATCTTCTTTTGTTACGGTAATATGAACAGAAGGTAATATGCCTATTGTGTCCGTTTCTACCACAGTCCTTGCAGATCCAAACAAACCTACACTTAAATGACCTGGTCTTTGTTTAAAATCATTTCTGTTGAAGTGATTCATCCTATTTGCGTGTCGTCTAGATTCATCCACTGTACTTTCTGATAATCGATTCTGGTCAGTTGTAGACTTTCCTTCAGTTAACATATTGTTCGTGTAATGTACTTCAATTATTCCTGAAAAGTGTGCACCACGTTCAATTGTGTATATGCTGGTGAAGTCATTGCTTGTTACGTCAGAACCTGTACTTAACTCATTAATAGGAGTATCTGACATCTCACTGTCTTTTTCCGTAAGTATTAGATCAAAACTTGTATTTCCCTTGCTTTTTGGAACATAATCGTTTAAGTAGTTCATATCTCCTTGAGCTTTTGTTTCAACGGGACCTTGTTGTAGTGGCACTATTTCATTCTCACTTCTCGCATCACTACGAACAGAATTGCCTAAACAAATTTCCACTTGAGTACTAACCTGACTTTGAATTGTGTCATTTGAATTATACTCATCGGTAATCGAAATATTCGCAGAATTATCAACGTTTTTGGTATACGAGCATGCTGTCGTAATCTCAGCTGTCTCTGTGTACTCTGCTAATAATTCTGATCCTAGATTGTTCGAGCACAAAGTCTGATCGGTAATTAATTTCTCACCGGAATAATGATTGACGTCTTTCTGCAATTAGCCTGTACAGTTCGCACAGATTTATGTTAAGAAGAGACTACATTGAAACAGAAAATACCATAAAAGCGCAAAGTGTCGTCCTGTATTAATGTGTGCGGACTGCAGAGGCTAATAAGGGACGACACTTTACGCACATGTATTAAGCCCGGTTTACCCACAAATTATGGTATTTGAAATAGAGTCTTGGCCACCAAGTGCGCTATCTCATATACTTTCATATATGTGATTTATCATGCACAAGTGTATCCATGAGAGATTTACGTGATATATATGTACCATCATTTAATGAGAGATATCATTATACGTACAGTAAATGTATATTTATATGACGTACGTTTGGGCATGTCATATGTCATGTGTAATTTCATGTACACATATATGCTTCCATATATGTGAGATTTTTTTTTTAAATACATGTGCGATCTCACATGTTTGTATTTGTTTATGTATAGGTAACATAGCATATAATTATACGTTCATATACGTGGCATTTCATGTTTGCTTGTATGCAACTAATATAACTTTGACCTTGTGTAATAGGAAAACACAAACATACGTTTCGACGAAGACTCTAAATTAATTTACCATTATAATGGGTGGTATTTCTTGATTTCACCAGATTAAGCTATACGAATTTAGAAACAGCATGATAAGGTGCGTTATCGAATAATGGTAAAATTACGTGTCTGTCCCTGGAAAAGTACAGATAGTTCATTAAATTATAGAAATGTGAAATATCATAACATTTAGGTACACAAATACACTATCAGAGATTAGATAGAGAATTCATTGTTAATTCATTAAGTTAATGTCATGACAAACGACATTTTGCAGAATAATTCAGATTTGTTTAGATGATGCTAAGTGAAGCATAATGTTAGATGGTGTTGTATTGAACAATGACACGTGGTATTCAAATAAGAGTACATTAGCATTAGTCTCAACCATGCTAATTGAAACATAATTGATAGGCGTCGAAAAGCAATGACGTGCGGGCTGTATATATACACGATGTTATATTGCGGGCCAAACTGGATGAATTGAATTTTTTGAACAGATCTGCATTTTTTATAAATAAATAATACTTAAATGTAAACATCGGATTTTAAATATACACATTAACTTAATTTTTATATATTTAATGTCTGTAGCAGACGAAAAAAATATTGAAATATCCTTATTTGGACCGTTGGAGGAGAAAACACTAACATCTAGATATGTTTGAAGTTAAGTTACAGCATAAAGTTTATCAATACTATTCATTTAAACATGTTTACGCCTACAGTAACCACAAACCTAAATCATTAACATTAAAAGAAACAAGTAGTCAGGACACACTACATTATGTCGTTTAGCCTGCAGTCGTTATGCCAAACTGGCACGCATTTAAATAGTTCCGTGTAATGGCAAGACATCCATATAACGTGAGCTTACAAAACGCTTCCGATTCATCTAGGAGGCTTAGTTTGCATATGTCCCAGAAGCGTCTGCAAATCCGCCTACGCGATATAATGTGAGATCATCTGGTGACATATATATAGCCGACATCAGTACTTAATTGTTATATAACATGTACAGGACATTTATTAGCGATACTATAGCTCGATCAGACACAATTAACGTTGCAAAACAGAAAAATAATTGTAGCAGTTGTTCAGTTATATATGTTCGTAAAACTGCAATAAATTTACATATATTCATAATTGGGATATGTATAAAAACGACAGAAATTTAATATCCAAGATACAATTGAATGACAACATAGTAATTGCACTCAATTCGTTAAGCTAATATTGCTATTTTAGTAAAGTTAACACTAGAGAGTGGTCATCTTACACAATAATTTGTTGTTTATTTATGTTGCTGTGTTGTTTTTCTTCAATTAATGAATTCCATAGAAATTTGCATTTATATAACGTGTACTGTTCTACAGCATTAGACCAGTCGTCATATATTTAAGAAATAACGATTTAGAATTGTTTATCGGCTAATAAACATTGATTTGGAGTTCTGGGGCGCATGAATTAAACCACGAGGGCGTCAGCCCGAGTGGGTGTTTGATAAACCGCATCATAGCTCCAAATCGGTGTTTATTTCGATTGTTACATAACCTGATAGCATTTTCCTCAACTACAATACGAAACATATTTTACAGGTTCGGAACTTTTTTTTCGGATTGTTTATTGCAAGTTTAACAACTGTGAACTGTATTCTTTGTCTATAGAAAACTCTGCGCCTGTCATGTAATTCCATTTAAACTGGCAGCAAATTCCAAAAGAACAGTGATTTCAAAACGCTCATTTTTAAAAGTGTTATTGAATCTGTTACACTTATAAACACACCCAAAACACCCAAGACACAAAATTGTGTGTATACAACTTAACTGTAGAGATATATCTATAATAATACGACATGAAAGGGGCTCAACTCCAGATGGTATAATCGTAAAAACAAAAGACATTTGTCACAAATACTCGATTTTCATACATAATCATATAGAACACAAAATAAACAATTAGACACGTGTGTTTTTATTTACCTGAAAAACAATTATTTTATGTAGTTCTCCTCCGTTTATCGTCATAAAATCTATAGCGTCTGCAGACGATATAACCCATTCAGTAATGTTAAAATAACCCCGTTTATATTAAGGATAATCACATTACAGTTTAATTTTGTCGAGTCGCGCATTCGCACACTTGAATCAGGTGCTTGTATTGGGAAAACCGCGGTATTTTTTAAATCGTTAATTCCGGGTTCAAGGAAAGTGCAAGCTTATTCAACTTCTATTTTTTCAATGAAACATACAGTTTATGACAGTATTTGATCGTTGTCTGTACAAATAGTGATGCTTTTACCCATGTTTTTACTGTTAATGCTAGGTTCCCACTATCGTGCGACCCGTCACGAATGCCACGATTCGCCACTCGTAGCTGATCGTGGTATTTCTCTGAGATTTCAGGCTTGGATACGATGTGATGCGAGTCCATATGTTGTGATACGATGTTTTTTGCTCTGTTGCGATCTGGATACGATTTGTCAATTGCAAGTGTCACGATCTGTCACGGTCTGATCTCCAGTTTATACACGATTACATACGTTCCGGGTTTGTTTCGATCGAGTTCATGATTGGTTCTCGATCTGACAAGATCATGACGATCAGGTTCCCCGAATTAGGACGTTTTAGTATGTACATATTAGGTTTGATACGCTTATCACGAATCAATGCGCTCTGTTACGATAGGATACGATTGGGTCGCGGTGTCTTTCACGATCACGATTCGAGCTACGACTGGACCCGAATGATATAAAAAACAGCCCGACTGACTATTGACTTCATTATTTCTTTAGATCGCAATATATCTTATGCTACGTTCCCACTATCACGATTTACTTCACGATTGAAATCGTGGTCTTAATCGTGGACCAATCATGGTGATCGTATTGGATCTTATCAGATCTTTACAGATCTTGAGGTCAGTCGTGGCAATTGCGTTAATCGTATTTTGAACGGTTAAACATTCTCTACGATTAACACAATCAGCTGCGATCAATTGTCCATCGGGATCATCTTATCAGATCGTATTGCATCGTAACAAAGCGCGACAAATCATATCTAATCGTGCATTCAAATCGTGGTGATCGGGATCAATCAGAACTGAGCATAGAAGTACATTTCTACTATAAATGACTATACTGCATATATTCGAAAGCATATATTCGAGCTGTTTATCGGCCAATAAACAACGATTTGGAGTTCATATGCGTATGAATTTAACCACGATGGCTTTAGCCCAGGTGGTTTAATATGCCGCATCAGAACGACAAATCGTTGTTTATCAGCCGATAAACAACACAAATCAATTCGATTCTAACATTAAATGACCATATTTTCTGCGATTTCAATTCGAACTTTATTTTACAGCCGTTTGGAACTATTTATTCGGGTTGTTTATTGGTTGTTTAACAACGGTAAATTTTTATATTATATTTATAGAAACACTGTGCGTGTCATGTTGGACATAATGTATTTTACAGTCAATAGCTTCATAGAGAGCATCCAAAAAAACATACATTCAGACGTTTTATAGCTGCTAGAAATAGATGATTTAAACATATAATTCCATAAGCCACCCAATCCATCGATATTAAAAATGTTGTTACAAAGGTCTATACATCCTTTCGCCAATATGTCTGGCTTATAAGGACAAATTTACAATTTTTTCGCGTTTTTAAGAAATGTCTTAAAATGTGTAAAATAAAAAAAATACATCTGGACTAAACAAAATCAAATATCATCCGACTCAAAAGCACAAAACAAAAAAAAAAATTGTTTCTGCCGGGCTAGAACCGTCAATGCACCTATCAATATTTTTCCCAGTGCATGTTGTTTTTTTTAAGTGGAAGCGACATAAGTCTGTCAAAATACAAAACTGAGTTATATCATTTAATTCATCGGACGCTGAAGTTGGTGACAATGTTATACGACAAGTTTCAAGTAAAAAGCATAATGTTGTTTTAGTTGAAAATAAAGGACGTTTGAACCTAAAATTTATGTGTGTCAAAATAGTTAATACCTTATGTTGTTTTGAATTATAAGACTTCAATAGAAACTTTTACACGAAAACCTATGTGAAAAGGGGCATAACTCTGTCAAAATACAAAACAGAGTTATGGGAATCGTTGCTCCTGATGCTGGAGTTAATAAAAAACACATATTCTAAGTTTCAAGATAATATGTAATGTAGTTTAAAAATTATAAGACTTTTGAATACAAACTTTAAACAAAAAATTGCCATATTAAGTGTGTCAAAATACAAAACAGAGCTAAGGGCACTAATGCACCCAGGGGCGTAGCTTGGTTCCAAAAGAGACAACGCGGCTTTAAGGAAGCTATGCCTCTGGTGTCTGATGCTGGACTCGATTAAAAGGTTAATTATTGGTTTTAAGTGAAAAACTTAAGTAGTTTTGAAGTATAAAAACTTTCACCAGGAAATCTATGTGAAAAGGGGACATAACTCCGTCAATATACAAAACAGTTACGTGGATTGTGTCACCTTATGCTGTAGTTGATTACAAAAACATATTCCAAGTTTCAAGTGAATTATTTATCAAGTTTGAAGGTATAAGACTTTTGAATAAAATCTTAAACCGGAATACCTCTGTCAAAATACAAAACGGGGAATAATTCGCCTGGTGCTGGAATTGCTTATGATGTTTCAAGTGAATAACTTATGAAGTTTTGAAATTACAAGACTTTTACATAAATACTTTAACCAAAATATCTATGTGAAATAAAGGGGCATAATTCTATCAAAATACAAGCGGAGTTATGAAGACTATTGAATATGATGCCGGAGTTAATGACAAAGGTATATTTTAAGATTCAAGTTAATAACTTATATAGTTTTTAAGTTACACGAATTTTGCATATAAACTTTAAACACGTTAAGACGTTAATGCCAACGCCAGGGCGAGAAGGAAAGCTAACCTGGTTTTCGAAAAGTCGAGCTTAAATGCGTAACAAATGTTCAAATTATTATTATTATAAGATTACTTAGCCATTATATACCGAATTTACTGCTAGATAAGTTTATCATAAAATACTTAACATTGCTGGGCGAGCATATTTGAGCCTTCTGGGATATTATCGACATTCTAAGTAACAAAAACTGGAACGGTCCACCCTGTCGTATTATTTATAGATACAATTTTAATTTTCTGTGGACTTAAAGGGGACTATGGCAACGAAAAATTGGTTTCAAATTGCACTATAAATGATATTAGATGATATAAATGAGCTATACTACGATATGTACGTTAAATAAATACTAAATAGTATAATAAATAATGAGATATTTGATAAGAACACATCAGCAAATATATTTGAAAACATTTAAACGCCGAGCTGGTATCGCGCTCACGACTTAGGAGCCATGTGAAGAAATGACAGTAGGCAGCGCTGGTATCGAACTCACGACTTAGGAGCCTTGCCAAGAAATGACAGTAGGCAGCGCTGGTATCTACTCACGACTTAGGAGCCATGCGAAGAAATGACAGTAGGCAGCGCTGGTATCGAACTCACGACTTAGGAGCTATGCGAAGAAATGACAGTAGGCAGCGCTGGTATCTACTCACGACTTAGGAGCCATGCGAAGAAATGACAGTAGGCCGCGCTGGTATCGACTCACGACTTAGGAGCCATGCGAAGAAATGACAGTAGGCAGCGCTGGTATCTACTCACGACTTAGGAGCCATGCGAAGAAATGACAGTAGGCCGCGCTGGTATCGAACTCACGACTTAGGAGCTATGCGCAGAAATGACAGTAGGCAGCGCTGGTATCAGACTCACGACTTAGGAGCTATGCGAAGAAATGACAGTAGGCAGCGCTGGTATCTACTCACGACTTAGGAGCCATGCGAAGAAATGACAGTAGGCCGCGCTGGTATCGACTCACGACTTAGGAGCCATGCGAAGAAATGACAGTAGTCAGCGCTGGTATCGAACTCACGACTTAGGAGCCATGCGAAGAAATGACAGTAGGCAGCGCTGGTATCAGACTCACGACTTAGGAGCTATGCGAAGAAATGACAGTAGGCAGCGCTGGTATCGAAATCACGACTTAGGAGCTATGCGAAGAAATGACAGTAGGCAGCGCTGGTATCGAACTCACGACTGAGGAGCCATGGGAAGAAATGACAGTAGGCAGCGCTTTAACCAACTGCGCTATTTTTCTTTGTGAGGTAACTGGTGTAAGCTATGGTTTAACAAAATGCTCATAATTCTGACGTAAAAAATGAAATGGCAAAACAAACACGACCCTTATTATAAAATGATATTTTATCTCAAAATGCGAAAACTCTTTTCGCAGTATTTTCGTTATTATATACCATTTTTAATATATAATTTCCTTTTTTGTAATTACCTCCATTGAGGCCCTTTATGGTGCAATACTTCCACTTCATGTACTACACATAGTCTTTTCAAGTAACAGGCGCATATACTTGTGGACTATATCCGTCATTTCATATAATTGTGAGCAGCAAGAAGTTTAAATCCTAGAGCACGGTTACTTTCATTTTCAACAAATGTCGGTAGAAAATATTTTTTCTCGTAGTTATACATCAATACAAACGGACTGAATTTCTTCTGTTCCAACCTTGGTAGAAATAACACTTTCAAATGTCATAACATCATCTACTGGAAAGTCAATCTAAGCTTTTACAATTGACGGTAGTATGTCATTCACTCATAATGAACTACAGACTGTCTATAGCATACGTTAGAAATAATCAATCGTATGTGGGCAGCACGCTTCCGACCTTGCTCTGCAATGATTATTTCCACACATGTCAGTTAGTCAGCCTTTGTTCTAATAACATTTTTAACTCATCACCAGCTGGGCGTAAAAAATATGTTTGTTTCCGGTCACCCGACCTACCTTAAAATATGCCCCGACGATAGAACATGTTTTTGAGTGTGTCATATCTTTTTTGTTTTATTTATTTTTTTATAAATAAGTGTTTTTATTTTTAGCATCCTCTTCAAATCAATGTTTAATGATATTTCCGATATGTTTGACTATTTATTCAGTTTTATAATCTTCAAGTTGACCATTTACCAAATTAAAAAAAATAAGAATAAAATAAATCCCTACCTATCTACCCTAATTTTTGGAGCATGTAACCTGAAACAAACATATTTGTTTTACGCCCTACGATTAGACTTAGGTTCTATTCAATGCATTGCGACGTACATCAGAAGCATTGTGTTCTATTTCGAGTAATAGGTTTAAAGATAATAAGCTACGGCGAATTGATAAGAAAAACTCTAATAATATAAGTACGTTTGACATTTGTAGAACAGCACTCTAAATCAATCAACAACCAATTATTGCACAGTGGGGTTGGATAACTGTCCTATTAGTTCACACTAATGAGCAAATGACAGAACAAGCCCGCGTGTGACGCACGTGCCCAATCTAACGGCATACGTTTTCGTTCTATACTGCGCTGTTTATAAAGAATAGCAGGACAAAAGCAACCGCCCTCTAGTAATTGTTGGGGCAGGGTTTAACTTATCACTCCGCATAAAGTGGGAACGTCTATTTTGGCCACAACATTTTAATGCACTTTTAACAATGGACCTTTCCATAACCGCAGTCGTTTTAAATGGACATTTTCACAATTTGGGTTGGACAAAAATATTTCTCTAAAGATGGAATTTTAAGACAGGAATAAGAATTTTTATAATCGAAACTTGTTGTCTGTTATACAGTATTTTGAATGACTTAATTATTTTTATATCTAATATGCCATTTTGTGTAAAATACATATTAGGGTATGTAAACCAGGTAGCATTTTTTTTCCAAGAAAAACAACAGAGATTCCTCAAAAGTTCAATTTTGCTAAAGCAACGTGCTTTTTAAATCTTGAAATATGCCCTGTAAATGTATTATGCAACAAGAAAATTCAGTTTTAGAAAATTATTCATCACAGCCCAAAACTGTGAAAAAGCTCCTTTAAATTGTTAAAGTGAGTAAATGAAGTTGTCACTCTATTTGGTTAAACGTTTGATTTAATTGTAAATCTATTATACACCAACATTCCCGACGTAATGCGTATGATCCGAAGCAATACAATGAAAATTATCTCTTACAACAATATGTAGGAAAGTCTCAAAATATCACTAAAAGGATCCATTTTTATATGTAAAAGATTTATGTTTACAATAGGGTTAAATACTAAACATGTCAGCAATATTTACCAGTTTAAAACATGTTAATGCAAAAAGTATACATGAAACAGCCTTGTGCAGGCTTAAGGGTTTTCATCAATTTAAGGCGTTTTCCCAAGGATCTTGGTGATTACGGGCCCATTATTACTGCCCATCATTAATGCCAATTTTTAACGCTATGTAAGTGATGAATGTGTTTTCCGAAATACCTATGAAAAGCTTTAATGTTATCCATTTCAATTGATTTTTCGTAAACGACACTATATGTCCAGTATATTTCTTTGTCAGCATTGCTATTTCGCTTTTTTATATAGAAAGTTTTTTTCTTTTTGAGATCTATGACCAAAACATTTTTGAAAATTGTCAATTTGCCAATCTGTGAAGTGGTCCCTTTAATAAACAATTAGGTCTAACGTTATACAGGATTGTCGGTATGTCCAATAGTCAACAATAGACGTTAGAGGAATGATAGAAGAGGAAACACAAGTGTATTGGCTAAACACTGATATCAAATGAACGTCTTCTCCCATTTTTAAATAATTGTTTGTTTGCGGTAACCCGACCGACTCACGAAATTGGGCCAGACTCACAAGTTTATATAGGCTTCCGTGAAGCAATTTTTTTCTAGTCGAAAATTTAAGTTATTTATTAATCATGTTTTGTATGTAATTAATTCATTGAGTTTTTTATCAACAAAACATTGCGTTCTAATTACTCTAACTTAGCTGAATTTTGAGAAGTGTTAGTACCCCCATGCCCTGAGGCCACTGGCATACACTAAGCAGTGCGATTTGTTCTTGAATTTTGTTTTAAGGTAATTTGGTCTGTGTCTTATCGTCGGCTACATTTGTTCCTCCACCCCCTTTCCCCCAAAAAATTGACCTGCCTATCCACCTTAAATATCTGGGTCGCGTTACCGCAAACAAACATTTTTTTTTCAGGATGGCCTATGTATAGCCTTCGGAATTTGAATGCTAATTAAAAAATAATTTTCGATTTTGAATTGATTATCTTTTAATAAACAACGATGTTGAGTTCTGATACGCAAACGCCCTCGTAGTTAAATATACGCGCATAAGAATGAACAATTGTTGTTCGTTAACAGATAAAAAATGATAAAGCGACAATTATTTCGATTTTAACATTACCTGACAACATATTCTGCAATTACAATGCGAACTATAACTTATTTATAATAGAGGAATGGAAATGCCAGATTTGTAAAATAGGATAGTGAAGAACAGAAATAGTAAGAAAGTAGTTTTGCTATATGTGTAATTTATTTGCTAACAGTACATGTTTACTCGGTTTTAATGTGATTGAAATGTAAATATATCGTTGTAGTCTCTTATACTTCTTTATCAGATGACAACATGCAACTCTCATGGAAAATGTGTATGTGTAATTGATATGATTGTATGACTCTAAAATAAATAAATGACGCGTGCCGTGCAAAAACAGGGATTAATGCATGCGCGTCATGTGTCGTACCGGATTAACGTGCACATGCCTTAAGCCCGGTTTTTCTATGACACGCCTCAAATACAATGTATATACAGTGGGAGGAGACTATTTATGAAACTCGGTCTGTTATAGTTATGCAGTTATTTCCCTTCTAGTTTATCAAAGTTATTGGTTATTGGTTATTTCCCTTCTATTTTATCAAGGTTATTGGTTATTGGTTATTTCCCTTCTACTTTATCACGGTTATTGGTTATTGGTTATTTCCCTTCTACTTTATCAAGGTTATTGTATATTAGTAATACCGAACTGTTACGGCGTTTATAATAATAATAATAATAATAATAATAATAATAATAATAATAATAATAATAATAGTAATAATAATAATAATAATAATAATAATAATAATAGTAATAGTAATAGTAATAGTAATAATAATAATAATAATAATAATAATAATAATAATAATAATAATAATAGTAATAATAATAATAATAATAATAATAATAATAATAATAATAATAATAATAGTAATAATAATAATAATAATAATAATAATAATAATAATAATAATAATAATAATAGTAATAATAATAATAATTGTAATGCAATACTAATTGTAATAATAAGTGTAATAATATAGGTCCGATACAGGGAAAGTACTGTACATATATGTTTCAATACAATTGATCCGCAGTCTTGGATCGAACGGCGTTTACCCAGAAAGAATCATATTATGCGTAATTTGTTCCAATGCGATCCTCTATTCGTATTTCGATTTTCCTACCAGAAAAAAAAACATTACACAGTCAAGTAACGAAGTCATTTCTTTTAAATAAAATTAAAGGTTCGGTTTAAAGTCTGCTATCGATATACGTGTACATCTCCGACTTCAACAATTTACCCCCCGCTAAATGGGTCATAAGTCGTCTCGGCGCAGGAGGCAGGTACGGCACATTGGCTTATTTCCCTCACTGGTACCTCTTTATACACCTGGGTTGAAAGGAGCAAGTGTGGGATATTGTTTTGTTTGCTCAAACTAGTTCCAGTGATCTGAGCGGGACCTCACGATGCAAAACCAGCGTCCTACCACTAGACCACCGCTTCCATAATTTTGTTTAAATAATAAACTGCCTTAAACCAATTATTGCTTTTTGTAGAGTTCACGTTCCTTTTTTAGTTTTCTCTATCATATTTTGGATATAAATTATGAAATGATTACTTAAATGTAACTGGAGTCAGGATTTTGCTTCTTCGGAGCTTTATAAATTGAAGCCCATATTATTCCTCGACTGCGACCGTCTGCTTATAACACATCTATTGAAATATCACAATTTATGTAATCGACTGTATGGACAGATGAAAACAAATTCAGGATCATCAAATCGTGAAATATGACTTTCTAAAAGGGTTTTACGAGTATTCCGATGTAAATATATTTATGTTTTCTTTCATTTCATTCAGACAAACATAAAATATTTAATCTCTAACTCTTATTCATATAAATGAATAACAACAAACTCATGTATGGAAGATATGGCCCGGCAAGCACGTTTAATCAATATCGACGTTACCAACATACAGTAAAACAGGCCAAGTCATGCACAAACTATCATGAACTCCAATATTGCATTATAATCTATGCATATAGTGTTAACTGAGTTACGTTTCTATACGTGTTCATTGCCCTAATGCAGAGAGGCATGTATATGACTTCATATCACACGCTCTACATGCACAGTAACAATGGACGGTTCGGGAAAACTGCGAGGGGGATACGCAACCTCAACTGTTATATATTTTTTTTTTTTTTGTATAACAGGAGGACGTACGAGGACCCGAGGCTCTAGACCAGTTATAAGGTGCCTTCATCACCCCCCGAACCTCCTTAAAACAATTATGATTGATTTTAAAAGAATAAATCCTTAATTAGGATATGAAAATTGTGTGATTACTAATTTCCTTATTTCCTTAACTGCACGCATTGCACTTCGGAAACATACCAATCAAACATGATAGATATACAATACATTATTAAACAATATATGGACAAAATTGACCAAAAAAAAAAAAAAAAAAAAAATATTACATATATCTTAAAATGGAATCATCACGTTGATGCCCACATCTATTCCTCATCCAATTCAACCAGAGATGACAGAAATTCATCTTCTAAAAAGCAAAACGCATACAGTCAATAATATCAAATAAGACATAAACATAAACCAAGCAAATAGGGCGGGTGGGTGGGAAATACGTGCGCTTTCTAGCTTGTCCGAAACCCGAATGATTTGAAATAGCTTTCAAACAAGCACGAGATCTATGTGCATCAATTCTCATTGGTCATCTAAAAATAGGTACTTAAAAACTGGTTTGCAAACCACTCTCATGCTTCGATGAATAATCGAACGATACTAAATATATATATATGACTACGATGATTATGCCGTTTTATATCGTTTTCTACGTACAAGGTATTTTGTGTAATCATAGATTTATCGTATATTACATGCGAGTGACATTTTGTTACAAATAGCGACAAACAAAACAAAATAAAATAAGCAAACGCACTCGTGGTTAAATATACGCGCATCATAATGAAAAATCGTTGTTAATTACAAGGTAAATGATGAAAAAGCGAAAAATATTTCGATTCTAACATGACCTAACAACATATTCTGTAATTACAATGCGAAATACGTTTTGCAGTTTCGGAACTACGTTTTCGAGTTGATTGGCAATTTAACAACGAACAATGTAATAAATCCTTTATGTGCTCGAAGTGCATTCTGTATTCTAACATGACACGCGCAAATTGTTCGTTGTTAAATTAAATGCGTTTTAGTTTTAGTTGCGTTGATATTCAGTTTCTACTTTCACTTTCGAACACTATTTACAAGTGAGCAGGTAGACATAAACACTTTTCTATTATTGAAAATACAGGCAGTTTATATTTTCAAATTGAAATAAATGACGCACATATTGAGAATTTTAACTAAGTGATGTATAACGATTTTTGCAAATCTTTAAAAGGAAATGTTGCATGCATCAAATGGCGCCATATGGAAAAAGTGCTTACCCGTCATGCACAGCGCAACATCACACAGGTTAGTCGAGAAGCGACACCCCTTGGACACAATGCTACAGAGGTGAATTGGATGAAATGTAGCCGGTGTTAATGTGATTGGGATAAATACGGAATCATGTAGCCGCATGTTCTCGGGGTTGTATAGAGCGAAATATAACTTTCGAAAACAACATTCTGTAGATATGGGCTGGTATTCACAAAGCTCCTTAGGCAAACCTTTACTGTAACTGTACTTAAGTGAAAATTTCAGATCATTTTCTATTTGAAATCCAATTATTTGTGTATACAAAATGGTAAAATACAAAACATCCATCAATATTTACAAGTTTAAAACAGTTAAATGTTAAACGACCTTTACAAGAAACAGTCAGAGGTTTATTTTATTTTTTTTCCCAAATGAGCTTTGTGAATACGGGTAAAGCAAAGCTAAATACATGTACCAGTATTACATTTTTCACCCCTATTTAAAATCCATCTCGTTAAAGGGTGTGTAGTGGACCGTTCTCTAATATATCGTTTCTTGACTTGAAATATCTAACACCATGCAGGGCCAATACTCCAGAAACATCTCAAGTAAAATATACGCTAATTTTATCCTTTACTGTAAAACCTTCATTTTTCTTGAACTTGTTAATGTGTTTATTCGTATCAACTATACTACACGTATAACCGGTTTTAGGTAACTATTTCAGAAATTCATAGATTTAAATAAAGTTTTAGATATAATACGTCACCGAAATTCGAACTTCAGTGACAATATTCTAATATAAACTTAAGATGTTTCGGGAATATGGCCCCGGACATTGTCATGCTGTCACAATCGTTTTGTCAGTCGATAAAAAAACTAAAAAAACACACTTCCAAACCTACAAAAAATCTACCATGGATAGACATCCGAATATTCAACGGTATTCATCTATCGGACCAATATTGTACATCATTATGCCTATGTTTTCCACCTTGTAATATATTTTTTTTATTTGTTATTGTGTTTATTTACTATTTAATAAACATGTGGCAATCAATTAATAATAGTTGAATAAACTTGCATTCCGATTCATCCATTTCATATTCATTTCGTTAACAATATTTAATGATTGCAATGCATACATGTTAACCAACTTCTACCACGTAACAATGTTGTCGAAAACTCGAAATACAATATTTACGACACACACTTTTCCTTGTTGATGATAGTATTACATATCAATCAATAGGCGCCTTATTTACCAAAACATGTATTATTCGTGGAACAAGCATGCACATTTAACGATCCAAATATACATATATGTACATAATTGCGGACACGCAATTTTCGGAATATCGATCACCAACAATCATTAACGCTCGACACATACGGCCGCTAACAGCGCTTATTTGAGGTAAATGAGATACAAGTCGCTATTTCATCGGATTCCGATGGGTTTACAACGTTATATTTGTATGACTGTTTTTTTACCAGGTTGAAAACTACTCTAAAATGAGCTATGAATTGTATGTACAATAATAATTTAAAACGATCAATTTAAAGACGCATATATCTCAAATAAAGTTTCATATAAATTTCAAAGGTCACAGATTTTTGTGGGTGCAACGCATGGAGTTAAGTGTTGGTAATATAAGGAAGTGTTGCCCAATGTCACGAGTTAGCAGGATACGGTACCCATGCATATAAGGAACTGTTGCCCTATGTCACGAGTTAGCAGGATACGGTACTGTACCCATAAGGATCTGTTGCCCTGTGTCACGATTTAGCAGGATACGGTACCCATGCATATAAGGAACTGTTGCCCTATGTCACGAATTAGCAGGATACGGTACTGTACCCATAAGGAACTGTTGCCCTATGTCACGAGTTAGCAGGATACGGTACCCATGCATATAAGGAACTGTTTCCCTATGTCACGAGTTAGCAGAATACGGCACGGTACCCACAAGGAACTGTTGCTCTATGTCAGGAGTTAGCAGGATACAATATGGTAACCATGGCGAATTGGTCTTAGTACGCATACGCGTCACAGTGTACCTTGAACTCGATGTACTTAGGTATGCTTTTTAGATTTATGTGTTTTCATTAAATCGGGAATGAAACTGTGTTTAAAGACTACTATAAACATTAACAATAACGCACTATAGAATTGATAAGTGACCCAAAATGCGAGCGTCTACAGTAGACCTACATCGAAGTATTTTTTCTGATATGGGAAAGGGATATGGAGTACGATTAGGGTCTTTAATATCTTAAACGCTAGATTTTGCAGCATCGTGCTGGGTTAGGCAATAAAGACCCTCCTTGTACGGCCTAGTATGATTGAGCATGATGCTCAATGAATGAGCATCATGCTCGTAGGGATCAAGCTCGATGCTCATTTATTGAGCGAGCTTGATGCTCAATAGCACTAGGCCGTGCGTAAAGGGTCTGTATTGCCCTATCCAGCATGATGATCCCAAACCAAGTGTCACGCTCGCAATGCCGAGCATGATTCTCGATCTTATGAGTATGATGCTCGGCCGAAAGAGCAAGATGCTAATTTACAGAGCTCGTTCATTGAGCATGATGCTCGATCTTAAAAGCTTGATGCTAGTTTCTATGAGCATGATGCTATCTAAGAAATTAAAGACCCTAATCGTACTTCATAATGGTACACGCCTAGATCTAGCTACTCTAATGGGTAAATATTTAAGTCCTTATTTCCCAACTTAATTTTGTTCTTTGGTCACTTTTCATTGCAAAATTCACTAAAAATAACGGTTTACTTAAATAACCCAGTCGTAGATTTTTGTAAGAAATGAATGGAGTCTGCCGTTAAGTTATGTTTCATGAAACTTGATTGCGTTGTAATTTATGTACATCGTACCGTGCGACCGGCAGTAAACCGTTGATGAAACGCCTCACTGTAGCGTAATAAACTGGCAGTGGTTTGAGCCTCAGATAAGACAGGCTTTTGGAAGTTATAGAGAAGAAAGAAAATTCCTTGACCTTTGACCTTGACCTTTGACCAAGGAGTTATACACATCGCATCACCTGGTCATGGAAAATAATCTGAAGAAATATACAAATCATTCCAGACGTTTAGAAGTTAGGGTAGAGAAACAGAAATCCTTGACTTTTAACCATGAAGTGTGACCTTGACATTTGATAAACGAGCATAGGATTTGTATGCGGCTCATTGCCTGGTCATGGATAATAGTCATGGAGAATACCTAATGATCGGATTTAATATTTAAATCCCTCCAGACTTTTTGAAGCTATCGAGTAAAAACAAAACAAATTGTCCTTAGACTTTGAATTGTGATCTTTAACTTTGACCGACCATCATTGGTTATTCGTGACACATTGTCTGGTCATGGGGAGTAATAATCTGAAATATTATACACATATCTTTCCAGGCGTCACGAACTTATGGTGCGGAAACAAAAATGCATGACCGTTGACATTGTATTGTGACCTTGACCTTTGACCTACAAACACGGTAGATATACGTGACAAATCGTCCGGTCATTGGAAATAATAATCTTAAGTTATATTAAATCCTTCCATTAGTTGAAAAGTTATGGAGCGGCAACATACATTCATGATTTTTACCTTGAATTGTGACCTTGACCTTTGACCGATGAGCATTGGAGATGTACGCAACACATCGTCTGGCCAAGAGGAATGATACTCTAAATTTATATCAAAATCCATCTTGGCGTTAAAAAGTTACAGAGCGGAAACGAAACCCGCAAGGAAGTACGCATCCAACCGTCCACCCACCCACGGCGGACGGTGCGAATACTATATGCCCTTCTTTGGGGGCATACACATAATAACTCCCCGGGTTATTTGCACTGAGTTACCCATGTGTACATGTAATTGGTATTTCCCTTTAACCGTGACACACACTTTTTATCGTTCATTGTGCAAATAGCTTTTTATAAAAGGTTTCTGAAACAGAATACGTCGGAATGTTGAGCTAGCCATACAGTATGAATGGGAATTCATTATTTAATCATTACCGATAGTTTTTGCTTTATTACAAAAGCTGTCAGAGGATATTTCGCTCGAATACTCGTATTCAACATTTTTAAAAGTGGAAGGGGCATATATTTACTGAAAATAAAAAGAAACTGAGCGATGGAGATTATGTCATCAATTCATTCCAAATTTCAAGTTAATACTGAATGTAGTTTAAAAATAGACATAGGTACAAACACGTTTAACTCCAAAATCTTTGTGAAAGAGTGCATACATCTGTCAGAATACTAAACACGTTATGGGGATTGTTGCACCTCAAGCTGAAGTTGATTACGAAGATGTATTCCAAGTTTTAAGTGTATGCCTTATTTAGTTTAGAAGTTATAAGACTTTGGACTAGAAACGGAAGGCTTAAAATCTATATGAAAACTAAGTTTCAAGTAATGTCCATCCTACATGAAAACTTTCTTTTGTTCTGCACACGATAGTAATGTTAGAACTAACAACACTATAACCAGTATTTGGAATTTCGTTGTACCCCTTTGCAACTCTGTGACTCAGAAAACATTTGAATTCAGCCACATCAAGGACTGGAATGCTTTCCGGAGGATGTTAAAAACTCTTGATTTTTGCGCATTTTTTTGCGCAGTTTTTTACAACATTTTAGTCATATCATGGCGGTCATTTAACCTACATTACTCACAATTTTAAGGGCAAGCTTAGCCGTTCTAAAGGGTTTAACAGTACTAAGTGCATATACTTATGCCAGTAACTGACAACTACCCTACTTGAATCAGAGGTATGGGTAGGATGACCGTAGAAATAATTTCATGACCGATCTCCACACAAGTTATGTGGCCAGGCTGGGATTGGAACACACAAACCCCGGATTAACAGTTCAGCACTCTACCAACTGAGCTGGTCCGGCCCGGCTTCAACAACACAAAGAACTGTAGCTCTTTCAAAAAATTTGTTAAATGATTTCTAGTGCTTAATATGGACTACAAAAGTGATTTTTTTACTAGAGAAAGATTAAGTTAATAATAAAAGTTTTAATATATATTATGTTTTGGAGCATACTTCTAAATGTTTTGGATTTCCGTTTTCAGGTTGATTCCAGTTTTGTTAATAGTTTGTATATAAACCATTGAATAAAAAGCTTACATCTAAATGGGCCGTACATCGGAGCACACGGCATTAAGTCACCCCACACCCCCGCCGCCTTGCTAATAAGTAAATGTTAAAATGGTTTTAATTCATTTATGAGTGTGCTCTGTGCTCTGAAATAAACGTCCTCTGTATGACGATATTTCTACTGTGATATCTAATTGTATCTGTATCAGTAATTCAAAGTAAAATGGTAGAGAACCACCTTTGGAACATTTCTTTGAAAATTATTTCAAAATCCAACCAGTGGTTTCTGACAAGAAGATTTTCAAAGTTTTCAATATACCCATATAAGGAAAAATAGCAACTGTGGTTGAGGACCTCCAGAGGAATATTTATGTGAAATTATTTGAAAATGTACTCAATCGTTTAGGAGTGGGGATGTCGTTTAAAGATGTTTCTATTTATGGCTCTATCGGCTATCTTGTGTTGCGGACCGGAACCATTTGAGCAATTTTGGTAGAGGACCACCCAATAAACATTGTTTTGGTGTTTTATCAAAGTTGACCTGCCGGTTTCAGAGTAGCTGTCGTTTAAAGGAACAGATTACGTACGGACGGACGCACGGAAGGACACACGAATGACGGACGAACCGCCATGGCATAAGCTCGCTGGACTTCTGCAAGTGGAACTTAAATAAATGCCTCCCTTGTTGTCTAGCTTTATTACAAACCTGATTTACCCAATACCCCATAACTCTATATCTACACATTTCGGCAAAACATTTTTCAAATGGTCCATTAGACTAAGTTTCAGAGCATTTTCTAGCTTGTAGTAAAAAATGCCATGTAAAGTAAACTGATTCACCTAAAAATGAGCCTCTGTTTTTGAAGAATCAAAATGATGAATAACAATGTGGTAGGGGGACATTACAGTATGCAAACTAGTCATTGGTTGCAGACAAAGGTCTGAAATTAATAAAGATTTTAAGTTTAATTTTAACACAAATCTTTAAGTTGGAAAAGTTATTTTATTACACAGACATGCAGTGATTGAATATATAAGTACATAAGTTGCAATATTATTCCAAACGTGCTATTTTATATTTAGTATGTATTTGAACAAAAGCATGGTATTTCAAAATGTATTCTTATTTTTACACTATTTACGACAACTTAAGAATCATTATAAAATGTACAAATTCAAGACAAACTGAAGCACAGCCTAACAAATATAAATAACTTAAAGGAATTGGGCACCTGGGAACATTGTGAAATTTGTTTGAAATCGGTCCGTAAGTTACATACAATATGTTGTTTTAAGCTACTTATACAACTAGAAATGTGTAAATACGAAACGAATGTCGCCGTTGTTTAGGGCTGGTCACCGAAATGTATTAGCAGTTAAATTTAATATTCATCTCAACTGAGTGTATTTAATTAAGCTGAACCTAATTTGCATGTTCGTAGAGTGTGACCTTGACATTTGAGATACGGATCGGGATTTTGTGCGCAACACATCGTCGCATGATTGTGAATATTCCAGCCAAGTAATTTTAAATCCATCCATAAATGACAGAGTTCATCACCGGACACGAACAATATTTCATTTTTGGCCTTTTTCCTTAAAGTGTGACCTTCACTTTGGATGTAGGGACCGGCATTTGCGCGCGATATTTCTGCCAGGCAATTTCACATCCTTTCTTTCTTTCTTTCTTTCTTTGTTTCTTTCTTTCTTTCTTTCTTTCTTTCCTTCCTTCCTTCCTTCCTTCCTTCCTTCCTTCCTTCCTTCCTTCCTTCCTTCCTTCCTTCCTTCCTTCCTTCCTTCCTTCCTTCCTTCCTTCCTTCCTTCCTTCCTTCCATCCTTCCTTCCCTCCTTCACTGCCTCCCTGCATCCCTTCCTTCCTTCCTTCCTTCGTTTCTTTATTTTTTGTTCCTTTCTTTCTTTCTTTCTTTTCTTCTATATTTGTCAGTGAGTCTGTTCGTCCAGACTTACACAATATCCATTAAATGATACAAAACCCATCCATACATCTATCCATCTATCCTTCCATCACTAAACGTTATTTTGATGTATAATTTAAAGTTTGTGCAATGTTTGGATCAGTCGGGAAGATCAACTGTTGATATTGTTTCTTTGCCATCTGTCAGGCGCACTGCTGTGACCTGGATTTCCGTTCCTCCGAAATACATGCCTATTTTGACATCGCTTATTTTGCCATCTTTATCGGTACAGTCGATTAAAAATTCCCCTACAAGAAGACATCCTGTGTCATCCACAAATTGTGGACTAAAGTCTTTTGATCCAAAAATCTTAATCGTAGCAGGCGCACCTAATGGTGTGTAAACATTACTGCCAGCTACTTGATCAACAGGAATCCTTTGGCCTATTTCAACATGCTTAGGAAATGAATTCCAAGCCCATCTTTTGTGATCACTGTCTACGAATAATCTGGCAGCAGGATGAATAGATTCATCAAATGGAATGCCACACGCAATTCCATATGAGAATCGTGCAACTCTTGACACAATACATCGTTTATTATGGCCAACCAAGACACCCCCTTTCAAAACAGCCAACCCAGCCTCGGTGGGTATGATCACATGTTTTTCAGGAAAGGCATCTTTCACTCGTTGTTGAAGTAATGTGGACTCGGAAAAACCGCCAACCATCACAATGTATTCGATATGTTGGTGCTTGCTAAACAACAACGTTAAATGTTCGGTGATGCTTTGGATTGGTCCTTGAAATAGTGATTCAATATGATTCGTGGCGATGAAAAGTTTATCGCGATTTTGCGCAAGCGAAATTGTACCATTGGCAACTGATTTTTGAATTTGGTCCTCAAAACAATCCCCGGTCATTTTAAAGACAAGTTCATTAATTATTGACGGAATTCGTAACACGACAGTCGATGGTTTCCTAAAGTCCCTCTTTTGTAGTTCGAATGTCCTTTTCAAGTCCACGTAGTCATCCATGTGTTTTTCTTGAAGATATTGCATCACCTCACACCCTGAAAACATTCCTCGCTAGAATTTTTGAGCCACATGAAAATATTTTTTATAAACATGCCGTCAGTTCCTCTAGTGTGTAGTGAACTGGGAAACCTAAGTGTTGAATATAATCATACTATATTACTAATTAATTAGAGAATTCTTGAACATATGCCAGTATACCTGTATATTTGTTATAACAAGTAGAAAAAATGTAAATGAATAACATATATTAGTATTCCACAATTTATCAGTAAATAAACGGCCTTGATTTTGATTTAAATCTGTTCCATGTTTCATCTTCAAATCTGCCTTATCAATATAATTTTTAAAAGACGCGTTTCTGCCATAATTACTAAAAATGTTTAAAATACCTGCGATTTTATTGATCAGTTTTTCAAACTCTGCATCAACGTGTGTTCCCCCCAACGCCGCTCCAATGGCTCTGTCAACCTCATTTAGTTTATTGTCACCTGGAACTTCATGTACAGTGATGTCGACCGTGCCGCCTAAAACATTTGTCTTTTTCATTTACACTCTTCTTAGGTAGCATTTATATCTCAGGTTATATTTTTAAAATCTACCAGTTATTCCAACAATAATATATGCTCTGAAAAACATTGATTTACTTGTATATATCATAAATGAACTGGACCGCCTATTCTCAAATTAATACATTAATACCATGGTTAAATGTATTATACATGTATGTATGTTGAAAACACCGTGTTATATATTTCCCTACATATTGGAACAAGACAAACATAAACTTATTGTTAATCGTCCTAACAAACTACTAGTGGCATGCAAGTTCGGAACATACTTTAATCCACTTTAATATCATGTGCATCTGTTTAGAAAGAGAGAATCATCAAATACATAATTTTATTTTATCCATATAAAAACATGGACAACCCAATCCATACCTCCAGCATCACAAACAATGTACTGCGTGCCTCGTGGAAAGGTTGATATGTCCGCGCTTGAGGATAGCTCGACCTTTATCAATTTTGAATGTCGACAGAAAATCGATGCAGCTTCCGGCTCAAGAGCTATGCTGAGGTGACCAGTTTCAATACCTGCCTATAACAATGTATGAATCATATGTATAGTACGTGTTTATAAGAATAAACATATAAATATTATATATTTATATGCGTTTAGATGTAATATTGAATGTGTGGATGCACGGACAGACGGACGTACGGGTGGATGGTTGGATGTGAGGATGGGCGTATATGTATTTCTCGTACTTCTCTTGCAGCCACTCTCATGAACTGCTTGTCCATTTCGTTCCAAATCAGAGGAACAGTTAGGACCCAGTTAACCTCACTGTTCGTCAGGCCTCCAGCTACTCTGTCTTTGAGAAGAGCCATCATATCATCTTTCAGGTACTTTATAGTGGCAGCAATCACGGTTAATGCAGGAAGTTGTTTGCCTGTGGCATCATCCAACATCGTATGCTTTTCAAGATCCTGTATTAGTACATAAAGCATGGAACTACCGAATGTCTCTAGCGTAAGCTAAAGTAATTAGACTGCGCCAATATTGTATTGTTCTCAACTGATGAGCGAAAATATGAATACAAATTGAAAACACTAATAACTGATAACTTTCTAAGCCTGTAAGAATATAGTGAACGAAATTTTAAACTAGAATAGATCTACATTCGATTTGGATTTTCAAAAATAACACATTATTTTTGCGTACCGAATAACCTATTATTACATCTCTAACCAGTTAACGGCCTTGACTATCGATTAAACCGGTAAACGGTAAACCGGTTATTCGTTTTAAATCCCACTTCATAAAACGTTCGTCAAAGTATAAAACTAGTTTCGTTTAACTTAAAATAATGTTATTTTTTTCTTCTACAAAATAGACGTAAATATAGCATACCCTGTTATTGAACAACTTCATCTTGAAATGCCTGAAGAAGTACCACTGCCGGTGTTGCCCCTTCTGTGCAAGTTCCTCGAACATGTCCTCGGCTTCATACCCAAACGCTGCTACTGTCAGTCTATCCGGTCGGATAAGTATACACGTTGGAGCTTTCGAGATAACAAATTCATACAGTTGGTTAAACATGTATGTAAGAACGTATTGGGTCTTGACAAAGCATGACCGTTGGCTATGCAATGACAATGAAATAACTCCATAAATTTTAAACATCTCATTATTGGGGGCTTAGTTCGCAATGCAGAAATTTCAGTTATTGTTTTTGCAAAGTTGTAAATAATATCAAACTACATTAGTCAACTGGTATCTTTTAAAACTCTATTAACACACACTTAGAATAATTATATAAACTGTCTGATAGTGTGTGACCGTAAATGTTGCCGGCCTTAGCTACGCCCGCAGGCGCGATTCGGTTTGAGCGACAAATAAACACAAGTGGATTGTAGATATGTTGTTATTTAATGTGTCGATCGATAAGTTAGTTTTCTGAAAGAAAAACAATTAATACATATAAATAAATATATAATTAAATATATTAATAAGTTTCAATGACATTACAAAATACTAATGATTGATAATGCATGGCGGCGTGAATTATAGCGACAAGAAGTTATTCAAATAATAACTAATAATCACAACCGTGATAATCAGAAATAATACAAGCAATAGACATAGATATCAATCATAAACTACAGTGTAATATTTACCTGCAGGAATAACAATTATCCTACACGAATAATAAAATAAAGACAATCGTCAAAATGTAATGGCTGTTTCTAAACAATTTAGCCGTGAATCTGAATATTGGAGGGAAAATAATTGATTGGTTATTATGTGCACGTGTTCAACATAGGTTAATTTCAACTATATGTTAGTAACTCTAAAAACTAAGGTTACAGTCTACTTTAAACAAAGAACTGATCATAACTACCCACACAATAACTAAACACTGCACTGACTATTTAAATATGCATACAAGTGTATTACTTTAAAGTGTAGAATATATATTTTAGGGTAAATATAAAAACAAACACAATAATTTGATAATAATGTACATTTATTAAATTTACCTAAAATTCACCCTGTGACATAAACGTTCAATACCAACCGCGCATTATTGTTACCTTTATTTGACATAAACTGTAAGGCATTCCAGTGTTTAACTTTGATGTCCATGGGATCTTTTTCGTGATCGTGTCTGAACGAATATGTGGTCCCGAAGTCAATACTTGCAACGGCGAGAATCGTCTCTGGAAGGCGCAGAATAATAGAATAAAAGCATATTTTACAAAAAAAACGAGCACATTGTACCGCTTGTAAAGTATTTGCGATTATTGATACTTTCAAATAAATATTTTAACTATAGTTGCATTGTTGTGAAACGATTGTAAATCTGTACAACATTTTATTTGTTTTAAGAGCATATGTACAGCAACCTGTACATTCGTTGGTAATCGCGACGACATTCCGAGACTTATATATACTGTATTCAGAAACGACCAATATTTCCAAAATAAAATAGGTGACATACTTTGTATGACTGTTTGGGTTGCTGTATATATTATAGTGATACTTATTAATGCTAATTATGTCGTATTTCATAAAGCTTACCGGCATTTAACGCATGCCACTAAAACGAGGCAAAAGTAGCCAGACCTGCGTTGAAATTGAATGCCCATTGGTGTATTAGTGCAAAGGGCATGCTATAATTGCCAATAATGGTGAGACAGGTAATACTATGAATTGCTGTTTTTTTTTGTACCAAAAAAAGGAAAAAACTACAATTTACAGTTTCAAACTGTCTTGAATATCTCTCTGTCTCAAAGAGCTGAACGTGTTAAACTAAATGTATACTAGAGTAGCTTAAACGTTTAAACGATGATCAACATTTGTAGCAGTAACATATTTCGTAAAAGATATAATAAAAATACTCCATGTAATTCATGAAACATATTACATGAACTTTATTTTCTTTTTCCAACACGGTAATAGTTTCGTCAAAATTGTAATCAAATATGAAAATACACATACCTTCACCCTCTAAATCATAAAAAAGCTGCGCACATAGTGACATCTTTCTAGATCACAATTAATACAAATCCACCTTAAGACAAAGCTCAGCGTTATTATCATTCTAAGATAGTTTTAACTTATTCTGTTGAAAATGTAGTGATTATTTTACAATCCGTTCGTTTCTTAAGCAATATTGCTCGAATATATTGTACACTTATATGAAGTATGCAAACGCGGACCGACATCATGAAATCTACCAAATGCAGTAATAAACGTTTTTATTGGGTAATACTCGTAAAACCCAAGGGAGTTTAAACCGGTTTACGGGTTCGCGAACAGTACACACAACCTACTATAAAAACATCAAATATGTAGAGTGTAAACAATAAAATCCCTATTATGAATTCATATTCAATTAAATTATCAATATGCAATATAGTGCGAGAACCATATTTAGCGGTTTTGCTACTTTATATGAAACAGCAAACTGTCCATGATATATTAAGGAAAATCAAGATACACGTTTGAATTAATAGAATCAAAAGTGTTTCGCTGAAATCACTGTTGGTTGCATCTTATTTACATGCATATTCACATACTTGTTTCATGAAACGCAAAATACAAATAGGAAGAGAATTACTAATGCATATTACATTTGCGAATATGATTGTAACTTATATTTATTTATCTGCGTTCGCCACGTTTAAAGCTTATGCATAATTAAGTAATATAAAACATATAAAAACTGTTATCTCTAAATATAACAGTAATACAACTGGCTGTACCTTGGGTATTCTCCAATAAATTGTCCAAAACATTTTCCTTATTGGCTACCTCCTTAGGTCCTCTGGGCTGGTCAACACAGACATGTTAAACGTTGAATATTGAAAGTGCATGCATTCAAACCAATATCCTCTGACAAATTAAAGTAACTTTGTTAAAATATTTGTAAAAGCATTAAAATGATGCATATACTGGAAAAGTAGACTAAAAATAGTGTTTATTGTGTCCAATCATATTCGTTGACTGTATAGATCGTGTATACCTGAATGTTAAGGTTAATTTGAAAATCAATACATTTGCTCAGGGTATTCGAATAGCTGCGCATGCCACTGTAAACGTCAACAATAGACTGGTCCTTAACCTAGATTTCATGGCGTCTCTTGGGTTTATGCACACAAGTAACCCATATCATCAATAAAATACAATTTCAAATTGCAACTCGCTTCTTGTGAAATTAAAAGCACACTCGTCAATGTCTGAACAATTATATAAGTTCTTGTCTCACAGAACGTTCATACCTTGTATAAAGTATACATTAATTTGAAATTAAGACAAAAGGCTCAAGGATTTCTGCAAATCACAACAGACATTATCAACACATTTAAATATACATATATTCTAATTTGATTTATAATCATGTTGTGACATCACGTCATCAATTATTTGAAGTTTTAATATTATGAGGCAAAACAAATACATGTGCTGCGCAGTCTCTGCAGTTACAAAGTTTGTAAATTTATAGTAATGCTTTGTCGAACCGACTAAAATCTTTTCATATGCATACACAATCGATGAAACAAAAACAGAACGCACACTACCAACTAAAGATTCTAAGTAAAGTAAATACTTTTCAGTCAAACATTGTACGATAGCAAAGCTATTACAGAAAATAAATGGCTAGCAAGAAAATATTGCATGTGTGAAGGGCTATGATTCAGAGACCAAAACATGTAATACAGTTAGTTTGAATAATACATTTGTTACAAAGTAATACAACCTTGCTGATTCAGAGACCAAAACATGTAATACAGTTAGTTTGAATAATACATTTGTTACAGAGTTATACAACCTTGCATTGACGTAATACATTTGTTACGGAGTAATACAACCTTGCATTGACGTAATACATTTGTTACAGAGTAATACAACCTTGCATTGACGTAATTCATTTGTTACGGAGTTATACAACCTTGCATTGACGTAATACATTTGTTACAGAGTAATACAACCTTGCATTGACGTAATACATTTGTTACAGAGTAATACAACCTTGCATTGACGTAATACATTTGTTACAGAGTAATACAACCTTGCATTGACGTAATACATTTGTTACAGAGTAATACAACCTTGCATTGACGTAATACATTTGTTACAGAGTAATACAACCTTGCATTGACGTAATACATTTGTTACAGAGTAATACAACCTTGCATTGACGCAGGCAACGAAGAATTACAAGTACAGGATATTTTTGTTTACATGTTTTATAGCACATAGTATTTGTTTCAGAAATGTAAAATGCAAGTCACAATTAAACCAGCTATAGTAGCATAGTCTACAGTATATTTGTACAGAATAAAACGCACTAATAAACAAGTTATTGAAGGAGGAGTTTAACAGCATGATGTCAAACTTTTAGATTGAGGGGTATGACATACAAACTATTCATTAAAAACTCACGTCCATCAATCCCCGTTTGTTTAAATTTTGACTATGAAGTAATGTTCCGCAGATATTAACATTTTTTTACTCAAATACGCATGAATTACGTCCATATTTTTCTGGTTTAAGCCGTTTTAAATGCATGTGGATACTTTTTAAGTCAATTTAATGCTTCATTAAAACATTTCTGTGACGTCATCAAATTGTTCTCAGTGCACCATAAATTTAGTATTAGACGGGTAACCGTCCAATATATTGCGTAATTTGGTAAGATATTGGCGTGTAATCGGTTAATATTGGATAGCACGTGCTAACTTCGGTAATCTGAAAACACGGTGTCGCAAGCAGACGATGTCGGTTCTGGCGCCTATTATAGCACTGATATATTTAATTTAAAAAAAAGTGCACATACTTTAAGAATGAAGAAATATTTTTCAATAAAAATAAATGAGGCGTTTCGTGGAAAAACCGGGCGACATTTTACGCAAGTACATTAAGCCCGGTTTTCCCATGACACGCCTAAATACAATTTGCGACATACCCATATTCCAAAAACAATATTTAACGAAGAATATCATCCAAAATTAAATTTTGTAAGACGATTAAACGTTATATTTTACAGGCATATATCGTGAGTATTATGTACCAAACCACACCAAATATTGAAATGATTGCGACCGCATACTAGTATTAGATGTATTTGACACATGGCGGTTTTAGTAAATAGAAATGGTACTACATTGTATGTTACACATTTTTGCAAATGCTCCTAATCATAATCGTTCAATGAATATGCCAAACAATTGGGAGAGTGATTGGAAATAGTTCATGCGCAGTACATGAGGCATTTATCTGGTGCGTTGCCATTACGTACATCGGTCATATAAAATCGTACATCATTTTAAACGTATGCATTGTTACATTAGATATTAGTATAGTACTGAAATAGGCGTCAGAAGCAAAATCGTCTCCTTGCGACTTTTAGAAAATCTAAGCTAGCACTTGCCTTCCATTATTAACCTACTACACGCCAGATATTGGAAGGCTGCCCGTCTAATATTGAAATTATGGAACACTGAGATCAATTGGATAACGTCATACCAATGTTTTAATTATTTGCAGTTGAAAGTATTTGCAGTTGGAAAATAAATGTCTTTTTTATTATAAATAAGTCATATGTTACTAACAAACTCATAGTAAAAATAGTAAAATGTATCGTGTATTCTTTACACAAAATATTAGAACTCAGTGGAAAGTTAACAGATCAGATTTATAATACCTTACTGCTTGCACTAATCCATTTATATCCAATATATATATCCAAACTGGAGCATCGAAAGTTTACACGTGCATACTGCACTAACCATAAACAATATTACATTTCATATAATTTATGGTTAGGTGATTTGGAAGGTCACTCCCTCTATTGCGACTAGCAATAAGTCCTTTATATCCCGTCTTCGAAATCAAACATCCTCACCGTTCATTTGTGTTACCTGAATGAACGTTTCGCAGTTTGCAGATTTTGGATATACATTGTAAACCAAAAGCACGTAGAACTCAGGTTGTGTGTTCTGATTTAGTAAAGAGGTTCTTTTAAGGGAATTTGAAAATCATTAATATAACACTGTTTTGTATGATTATAAAATCTATTTGTTTGAGCAATTCATATATATTAAATTTGCTAACATAATTAAAATTGGTTTGGCAATGTTTTAAATAACATATAAGCCTCAAACTGTCCATCATGTAAAATATCGGACAGTCTTCGGCGCTATTTTAGATAATGGACAGTTTGAGGCTTATATCTATTACATATATTATAAATGACCAGATACATCGTTAAGACAACGGACAAGCGCGTTAGCGTGTAAACTTTATTTCGTATTTATGTGTATGTCAATGACTATATTATTATGTTTATCATACCACTATGCTAATATCGGACTGATAGAAAGGTGTCTGATATACTTTTTTAAAATCAGGTCACTAGCGTTTATTTATGTTAATGTTGGAGATACGTCACGTTGTTCGGAATCAACTATACAGTCAACAGTTTTAGTAAACATTAATCAGATTCAACAAAACAAACAATTTGATACCAAGAACGTATACAGTTTATAATTTTGTATCATCATAAATCACAAAAACGTTATTTTTTGATATTCACATAAACCCGCACGTTGGTAGTGATATGACGTCATATATGGAACACAATAAATAATCCATACAAATTTATTTCAATACTTCCATAATAAATGCACTAAAAGTCACAACACAGCATCCGTTTATGTTGAACCAAACACATTATTACCAAAAATTGAACACACTGTATTCAAATACTTTTAATATTGACACGATCTTAGAAAGGTCAATTTCAATACACAACTTCAAAATGGCGTCTCCAAACAATTTGGCGTTGTGTGTTCTCCGATGAAATTAATCGTTGCAATCCATTTCAGTTCGCATTTTCAGTATTTTATGAAATATATGAGCATGCGTGTAATCTATGTATTCGTAGTGAAAACAGTTCACTTATCATTACGAAATGTTAATAATAAGGTATTATTCAGTCAACTTTTTGAAATCCATAATTACATATACGTGAACGTGCAAAAGTCGGCTCAACAAAATCAGCGTCGCCTTTAGTTTTTAAATATATAAATAAAAGCTCGTTTGGTGATATTTTACGAAAAATGTGGTATGATAAATAGAAAAACAGGTTACTGCCTGGTCTTGTGTAATATATCAGGTTCGCCACGAATAAAATAACGGCTCGGGAAGCCCCGCCGTTATATTATTCTAAGCCTCACCTGATATATTTCACAAGACCAGGCAGTAATCTGTTATTCTCTATGTATACTGTTTGCAGCAATAATTTTTCCAGATATGCCTCAAATGATTTTTTTTTAACTTCAAAGATAGAACATGGAACCAAAAGCAAAAGGAAATATGCTGCAACACCACTTTTCAAAATAACTATAATAAGAAAAGAACAGTTCGCAAAATTGACATAATTTCTCGAACCATCACCTTTAAAATCCGCCAAAAAGATTAGAAAATATAAAGTAACTGTTTTTAAAAGGCGACACAAGGTTGGATAGCCTCTCTCTTCTTGTATATTTGGTCACTTAAGAGCAATATAGCTTTTATTTCCTGCCTGAACATAATTTGAACACCAGTAGGAGACCTTTATCCTTAAATTATTGCTCCTATACAATAAATGCCATAAAGTTTAGAGATCAGCCATTCACTTAGATACTGACCAATGCTGAATTGTTCAGATGTTTCCTATCATTTGGTTCAGTCTTCACTTAAATAGGAAAGCACTTATATCTCGTATAATTTTGATCTAATTCATTGAAAGCATCCTGTAGTATACTAACCAACACCAAAAGTACTGTTCCAAAATTACTGTTTTCAAAAGTCCAGGGGCTATGCATTGTGTATAACGATTTCAGAACATTTATAAAATATGTAACATGAGTTAAAGATTTCAAGGACCGTAACATTGCACTGACTTAGAAATTATTAAAACATGTATTGTTATATATAATGATCTAGGCAATAAGTGTGCTAAATTCTCTAATAAAATAGCATGTCTTAGTTTCCAACTACAATGGTTATTTGAAATGGTTCTTATCTAACGAAATATCCACACATCATTGGAATATCGAGATTTGTGCTTGAACCCTTTGTAAAGGGATCGTAACATGTCACAAGTAACTCTTGCAAAGGATTCCAAATTCTCAAAATAGCACCTGTCGTCGTACGATTGATGTCATACTTATCTGAAACATAAATAATAATAATACAATTAATAATAATAATAATAATAATAATAATAATAATAATAATAATAATAATACTTATACAAGTCACCATCATCATCATCATCAACAGCAGCAGCTGCTGCAGCACCATCATCGTCATCATCAGCAACAGCATAATCATCATCGTCATCATACTGTGAGCTGATTGATCTTCTCCCTATTAGTATAATAGGTTGTAACCCAATTCTAATTATTTTAACTTCAGAATATTTTGGTAAAGTCACATGATCTTTTTAGTGGGAAAAAAATAAGACAGTTTTATTTAACTTAATTTTAATTATTTTTTTCCGTTCTGAGTAGCTAGTATTGGCTGTATTGTTGGTATGTTAATGAGAACGGTTGCAATTCATTGTTTTCTGTGTATTTGGTTTAAGGTTTGACCACGTATAAATAGTCAAATCATATAAATTCGCGATTATTCAGAATAGCAGCAAATTGTACAATTCACTGTTAATTATAACCTACTACACTGATTTCGATAACAATAATAAATGTGTGCATGATTATGATTTACAGCACCATTGCAACTTGAAAGAGTGGAGAGCCAATATTTGAGGAGCTTATTTTAATTCCATAAATTGGTAAGATGTTGTACACATTGTATATGTTGTGTGTGTTATGAGATCTCTTTGTGATGTATATCACATTGTTGAATTATGTTATGAATGCCATATTTAAATGTTTCTGTATTTTATTTGTATTATGTTGTAGAGGATTTGTTTATTATGTGTTTTGTAACAAAAGGCCACTAGAACTATCATTAATTGTATCATTTTAGTATAATTAATGCTGCTCTGTATTAGTTAAGTCATTTTATTTAATCTGTTTTATTTTCTCATATCTATACACTCCACAGAACAGTGTGGACTATGTTCACTGTATAGATTTTTATAATTATTTTAAAGAACTGAACTTACAACTATACGACTATACCCTGCCATAAAACCAACAGTGGTTTAAATAATACTTTTACATGTATTACTACTAATAATAACCACCTGTAAAAGATCCATTCTTATTGATGCAGTCTTTTATGCCATGTATGCATTGTAAAACTTGAATGGTAGCATTTAATGCCCGACTAAAAACCTTGCACGTAAAGGTGGAGTTGGTTTCGATTCTTAATTCAATGCCCGACTCTTGCAGGGAGGTAACAGCGCACTGGAGACGAATTGCATACGAATCGCCCACAGCTGTTGTAAGAAAACGTATCAGGTAATAAGCATCCGTGCGAGTACCACAGGTATTGCGGATTACAAATGAATGCAAACTAATTCCATTCTTACACAAGGCACCGCCGTATAAATACGAAATACAAACTAAAATGCATTGTGCAGTTGTGATGACATTTGTTGCAATTGTCATAAGACTTATAAATGGGATTCCATAATTGGCAGTTATAGTGCTAGGCAGAGCAATATCCAATGATCATACACGTCGGATAGTAGCTACATTATTATAATACAATACAATTAGGGTAGACCATAGTTCGGCGTTATAATTCCTATGTTTGGGTAGTATATGCTTTTATGGTAATTATTAGCAACGGGATGAACGTAAATAATGCACATGTACATTTTAGGTGAGACCGCAATGTCTGTGCAATAAATATGGCATTCATATTTCCGTTGCACAAAAATATAATCACAAAATAAACAACTTTAAGCCATTATAAATGTATGTGGCGACTTTAAGTTAAGTGTAATACGTAAGTACGTGAATTCAGTACTATGTTTATACCATGGTTTATTAAAACAATATGGATTTTTTTAACTTATATGTACTAATCTGAAATTAAAATGCTTATAGTTTGAGATGAAATTATCGTTTTAAGTGATTTTAAATTAAGTTAAATTAAATGCTCATAATTAATAAATATCGGAGCAATACAGATATTGCTTAAAATACGCCATTTCAGAGATGTTTTAAAGCCAACATCGGGGTTTTGCTTAAGGCTATAGAAGTCAAACTTATTAGTGGTATCAGTCTTTCCTATCCATTAAGCCTCCCTGTATATTCGGCCAACCGCCAAATAATGGAAATTAATTGTTATTTCTTATTAAACTTGTGGAAGTTACTTGTATTGTGACAACTCTAACATTTGTGTTTATTTTAAAATTGCGAATTGAAGATTTTGTCTTACAAAAGTAAGATATTTTAATAAATTTTATGAAATCGTTATACACACTATATAACTGTGTGCATAACCATGAATTTTGTAAACATTAATTTTGAAACAGTAATTTGGTGTTTGTTAGTCTAATGAAGGACGCTTTAAATGAATTAGATCAAAATTAATACGACATATAAGTGCTTTCTTATCAAAATAAAGACTGAACCAAATGAAGAAAATATCTGAAAAATTCAGCATTGGTCAGTAACTTAGTGAATGTCTCTTCTCTAAATTGTCTGGCCTTTATTAATAAATTTAAGGGTAAAAGTCTCCTTCTGGTGATGAAATTATGTTCACTTAGGATATAAAAACTATATAGCTCTTAAAGACGTTCACAACGATTTCATTCATTTTTTGTCCAACGACAGATTCTCTTAAAACTTAGCACAAACATGCATCAATGTATTATGAAACTAAAACAGTCTTAAAAAAGGGGGTCACCGGCCTTTTTCCGGATATATTGAATCTTTAATACTGTACCTTTCGAAACCATTTTTTCAGTTTGTGTTACTTAGAATGTTGAATAATATAAAGCGTTTATATTCAAACAAAGATGGAGATTTTTAAATGCATTTATGTTTATGTTTCGTTTGTTAATATACAAGAGCAGTTTAATAATAAAACGCGCGTATCTCCAGTTATCATTTAACAAAGGACTTATAATGGACACTTAACGAGGTTAATTATGCATTAAATATGCCTGTAAAAACATCAATGATTTATCAAATATACGATTATATTTTGTTCCAAACGACAGTTTTTGTAAATGCGTCATTGTATACTGAAGCTAAAACAGTCTTAAAAAATAGGGATAAACGTCCTTGTTCCGGAAATATTGGGTTTTGAATACAGTACCTGTCGATGTTTGGATTTGTATCAATGCTTTAAGTATATAGGATAGTTTTCTTTCAAACAAGGTTATGGTTCTTTCAACTGATACATGCTTTGTTTGGCAATATACATGTGTATGTTGATAATAAAAACGCTTTACCTACATTATAAAACTTTCTGAAACTTTATTTTTATCAAATGCATATTTTGTTCTAAACGAAAGGGATTTTCTTACAATTTCGCACATACATGCATCAATGTATACTTACACCAAAATATTAATAAAAATGATGGCTCACCGAACTTGTTTGGGAAATATTAGATGTCATATAGGGTACCTGTGTAGCCTTTTTCCGGTTTCGTTCAAACATACATAAACAATGTATCATTAAAATGGAGATATTTAATGGATAATTTCTGAACTAAATTGGTTTGGAAATACATTGCATAAGTGTGTTTTTGATTAGTATACATGCTTTATGAACTTTTACTATTAAATTTTTTTATTTTGAATGGACATTAAAATGAACTATTATATATTGTGTTTTATTTACAATAAAGAAAAAATGAAGCAAAAGGAGAAATTAAACCGATTATTTTCGTTTTGTTGCGATAGTCTTTAAGTGACCGAATGAATATACAGGAAAAAAGGCTATTCAACAGTGAGTCGCCTTTTTTTAAACAGCTACTTTCTTCTAATTTTTTTGTTGGATTTGAAGGGAGACTGCTCGATAAATTGTGTCAATTTTGCCACCTGTTTAGTTTGTACTGTGTTTATTTTAGTTATTTTGGAAGTTGTTGTTCCTGCGTATTTCGTTTTGCTGTTGGTTTCCTGTTCAATCTTTAAAGTTAGAAAAAAAAAGTCATTCGAGGAATATCTGAAAAAATAAATGATACACAACATATATACATAATAATATAGTCATTGACATACAAATACATGCGGAATACAGTTTAAACGTTAACGCGCTTGTCCGTTGTTTTAACGGTGTTCCGGTCATTTGCAATATACTGATGCATTAAATCGCTTTAAAAGTGTCCACATGCATTTAAAACGGCTTACACCTGAAAATATGGATGCGATTCATGTTTATTCCAGTTAAAAATGTTCATATACGCGAAAAATTACTTCATAATCAAAATTTAACCAAATGAGGCTTAAAAGACATAAGTTTTTAATGAATCTAGCCCCTCAATGTACACATTTGACATCATGCTGTGAAACTTTCAATAATGTTTGTATTAGTGCGTTTTATTCTCAACAAACAGAGTGTACGTATGACGGAAGGATGTAGGAACAGAATGGTCATGGTCGAAATATATATATTTAACAATTAAAAAAGCACCTGAATAAAAAGTTGACCCATTTTCACAAAACGCTAACAAAGGATGGCCCTTAATAATACATCACAATTCATCTTGATTTTTTTTCTTTGGGTCATTTCACTTTATCACTTTGCAATCGGCATCGTCCAGAATTATTCAATAGTTAGAAAATAAATTATATGTAACAAACACTCTTTCGAATCAAATTTCTAAAAAATAAGTTCGTTTCACAATTCACACAGGATGTCTGGTTAACGAACAATTTCAACAAAATATGATTTGCTGTTATAATTCAATAATCCTGTCATAAGATGTAATCCTAAAATGATCCCTTGTGAGGAGTTATACCATAATTAACATAATGTGGTCCTTGTTTTTATTCCAAGTCATATATATTCTTATTTCAGAATTGGACACGGAAAGAAAAGGCATATCAAGGTAAGGCAATGTTTTATACCGCGATAGAAGAATTAAACAAAATATTGTATTGCTTTATGTTCATTTGCATACATTTTAGACTGGAGCATATCGACTATCTTGAATTCAAATGTAAAAAGCATAACATATACGCCATTGATTTTTGTATTTTGCAGTACATACAAAAATATTCTTAAAGACGGGAATTCGATCATTATTGACTTCAGCAAAACAGAAAACCGACTATTAACTCAGACCGTTTAATATCTGATCCCATTTTATTGCACAGACATTGCTGCCTCACTTAAATATGATTTTTGATTTGATTATAATTACAGCCAAAGTAGGCTGTGCATAACTTTCTAAGGATATGGATCCGTTTACAAGTCTGGTTTGGCAATCAAGCCATAGTCAAACATACTAAAAGCCGGTCACATTACACAGTGATCATTAATGATATATTCAAAACAACCTTACTTATCGAAATTGTAGCAATGCAGACCAAAAACACCTTTGCTGGAGTCATTTCCTGAAAAAAATGTAAACAATATTCAGGCAATGTTTCTTAAACACTTAGAATTACTTGTTTATCAGAGACGGACTCTCGAAAATCGCTGTGTTAATATTATGAAATTACGATTAATCGTTCTGAATGTTGGTAGTTTGTTTGGGTTTTAACTCTACCCGCGATGCGTAAACGTTTGCATACAATCACAACGCTACCTTTTTGATGTCATAATTTGTCTTCCTTCGAAAGCGTTTTGATGTCATAATTTGTCTTCTATTTAGTACTCTTAGAAGTAAGTGTTTTGACGAGTTATACTAGAATCTCACATATTGGTTGTAAAACGATGTTTATGTCGTATAAATTAAAAGGCATTATAAGAGTTTCTTTGGATTCTGGATAATACACATCGGTCAGAGGTGTTATTTCTATTCATCGCTAGTTTTCGAGCGAACGTATCTCTTATATTAATTAGCAATTAACAAAGCGTCTCCAATAAGAAACACTTGAACGAGTCGTCTTTATAACTTTTATAGCTTTTACTAACTTTTCTAATGTCCATATACTGATAAAAATAAAAGAACATTCGAAGAAGGAACATTACAAACAATATGTTTGCAACTGTTTGAATGAATTAAGACATGTACACAGACTATACGACATGTTGTAACAATTTATATTTAACAAACATAATTTTCTATACAAATGTTTAGTAGTACATACACATATTTCGATCCGTATAGTATGCTATGTATAATTTACAGAAAAATCAAATAGTTATTAAACTTTACCTTATATTATTTCCTGAGACGCAACAGTCAAACTACACATCGCAAGCTACATTGGCAACGTTTACTAAACAAAACTTTATCTTCAAGTGTATATGCCGACCAAAGATGTTTACATCAAATATATACAGTAGGTTTCTGTTGTTGACAACAGTTTTAGTTACGCAATAACGAAGTTTGGTGAGATATCTTATTGTGCGACCAACGAGTGTAATTGACCTTTTGTGTTTACCTGTTCCTACGAGTGTCATATCAGTATCTAGGGTTGTAACTTCACATTCATGTATACATATGGCAACACGTTTCCAACAATATAAACTATTATTTTAAGATCACGCTAATATGCCGTGTTGTATTCGTTAATCCCATAAAAGGTTATGTTAACGAACGTAACGAACTTTTGTATTTTCAATTTGCAACGTATTGCATTAGTATGCTAATCTAATTTGTGTAAATGTCAACACGCATACATTATAATTTGGTGGCCTGCAGTAATTAAATGTTCAAACGTTTAAATTTCGTCAACAGAGTGTTAGTTTTATTTTCCATTATTAGCATTCTGAGTTGGACGCCTGCCAATATTATCTCCCTCTATCGAAGGTCTTCGTTGGAAGGTGTCTATTTGTTGTCAAAATAAGTATAACACAATTATTTTTGGACAATACCATATTCCTTCGAACATTATTGATTCTCAAATAGCATGCTTCAAATCCACACATAGACAATGTGTAGTTATATAATACCGTAATTATCCTCATTTATTTGCAGTTTGCACTTGTATTGAGAAGATGTGTATGGTCGATTCAATGCAAGATATATGAATTTTGTGATAAACTATTGTAATAAAATATATTTGGTTAAATATAAACAAATATAATCAGAATGCTAAAAATAACTTAACTACTCCATATTCGAACTACAATACCTTTCCTAGCGCTCTAGCAGTTTACCGCTTGACCAACTTTTTATATGAATGTATACTTAAGTGTAGCTTTATCCTGTCTTGACCCAAATATATACATATAATAGATTTGTGTTTTGTATAGGTCAGGCAAACTACCGAAGATGCTGATACAGATAAATGATACAGGTGAGCAATATGATTTAAGTACATACGATTGAAGCTTGTACAGAAAATCTCGATTTCCCCTATTATTCAGTAAATGGATTATGTCCTCATTATCAACTACATTTACATTGACTACACGTTTTACAATGAATAATAATGTTGATTATAAAATAGAAATAGTTTTTCAAACGTCTACTAGTTAGTCATTGAAGAATGTGGAATGGATATACACGTCTACATCTTAGTTATGTCAGGTAAAGGAAACAATAACAAAACCCATCTTACCTATATCATGAAGCACTCAAAATATAATGTTATTGCAGAGTTCCAAATTCAAGAAAACTGTTAACTGAGCTTGCGTTCAATCAAGTGAAAACACTGATAGTTAATACTACGAAATGAAAAGTTAAATACCAGCCGTATAGATACATATAAACAGAAAGTAGATCGCTGAACGTTTGTTTTTATGTTAAATAAGGACATTGCTGGTACTACATTATGTACGTATTTTTTGCATTAAGATTAGTTAATGTAGTTTTAAAGCAAAATTTAACTTATGTGAATTTGTAACGAAAATGAAGATTATCAGGAGACTTATCTATACCTCATTTGAATACGAGAAATGCATATCCCAAGATTTATTTTGAAATTGGGATTTCAATTGAGATTTAAATATAATGCCTTCAATTCAAGAGCATTATCAATACGCACTGTGCATGTGCAAATACTAACGGTATCGTCGTGTAGATACGTACTATGAACTTGATAATAAAATCGTACGCTGTATTTTAAACATGCTGTACGCTCAAATCTTATGCTACGTTTTTTTAAATCGTAAGAATTTTGATAAGACAGACTGGATATTATGGAACCCCATAACTGTCTTATGTTCTGATATTGCATGGTGTCCTATTTCAAGACGTACACGGCATTTAATGTTCGCAATAAGTTTCTTTAAATGACTACGCCTTTCGATTAAATAATTGCGCATGTTTCGAGTAGTCAAACTGAAAATTGACAAAAGAAAGCAAACAATTAGAAATAATCATTGCTAACTGTCGAGACTTGACATTTGAACTGTCCAATTGTATTCAGATCTACATTCGGAAACCACTGAGGTTTCCAATAACTTCAGTTCACAATTACTTACTTGTGTATTTTCCTGAGACTTTTGGTGCACAAATAAATGTACCTGTCGTGTATTAAAGACGTTCGCCAAAAAACAAAAACAATAATTGGGTTAATTTCTCCTTTTGCGTCATTTTTTATTTATTGTATATTAATTACACTATACTAATTTCAACCAATAAATATAAATCTTTGTAAGTCATTAAGTTCTAGTCAGTGGTTAAAAGTTTATTAAGCATTATAATAATCAAAACCACACGTACACAATATATTGCTAAACAAATTAGTTAAAAAAAGATCCATTAAATATCTCATTATATTTTGGCAATCGATACGTTGTTTACGTAAACATTAAACATGGAAAAGGCTACACAGGTATCCTATTTAAAGTCCAATATTTCCCAAACATATTCGGTGACCCATTTTTTATGAATGTTTTGGTGTAAGTATTCATTGGGGCGTGTATGTGAGAAAGGTTAAGAAAATTGGTCGTTTGGAACAAAATATATTGATGAATAATAAACGACGTATCAGAAAAAATTATTAGTACCCATTTCACCTACTTCAAAGTCCAGTCAATTTCATTATTTTAACAGTAATTGTAGGTAAAGCGATTTTTATTACCAAAATACACTTGTATGTTGCCAAACATTGAAAAATAATATCTTACTTTACGAACGTAAATAAAGCCACAAAGTATTCTTATAAACAATCAGAATGGTGTTGTGTTCATATGAAGATCCTGTTTGTTAGACATATATGATGGATTGCAAATACAATACACCGAAACTATTATATGAACTTAACTCACAGTTAAATCATAGAGATAACAAATAATTTAGTTCATTCTTGAATACAACAACACATTTTATCGTTTCTTACTTTAATTGGATTGCCGTTTGCAGAATATAAAATATAACACTAACTAGTAATAAAGAAATATACTTGTTTTTTTTATAGATTATTGCATAGACTTGTTAGTTCCTTTTACATGTGCTAAATAATTATTTACAATCAAATACTTTTTTCTTCATTAACACAGGACAACGAAAGCATAGCTTAAGATAAATGTTTAAAATAAGTTACAGATAAACTGCTTATAAGAATATAATCTAAACTACACACCAAATACATATCACACATATCCAGGACAACATTTTGTCATTGTGTTACAACAATGGACAAAACTTGTAAGATTATCATGATTGACTAGTGTAGAAAGACAATTCTGAAATAAATCATGATTGTATAATGCACATACATGGCACAATAATCACCAATGAATTAATTGAACACTATTGAGTAAATTCTGACATACTTATAAGCCGCACACAATATGGACAAACCTACCACTTGATATGACTGTGTAGCACACAGAGACCATTGCTTTCACAAATAGTATATGTGTATGCCATCATGCTAAGAGATAAACAATCAATAAGTTCATTTTTATAAAATAAACAACAATATCAATTTCATAAAATACCAAATTTCCTTTATCAAGCTTGGGCAAGAGGAAGTTACCTACATTACTGCAGAATAATGTACTGCAGAGTCAATTGTGGTGAATACCGGGTAGCTTTTCAATGATTTGCATACCTGCTTAAATAAAGATATGTATTATAGTGTGTGGTCTAGTACAATAACCGAAGACACATATAAACGGACTGAAAGTGACACGGTGCACACACGAATCAAACTATTCATATACTGATTTATTGTATACATGTGTACATATTTCTGAAGAAATTGTAATTAAAATCAAAGATTTCTTTTGAAGCAAACATTGCATATAGATCTACATGTAAATACTTTGAATTAGATAATTATAATTGTATAGCAGGTTTACAGATGTTGTATAACAGTATGAGCACACATTAATTAAGTGTTCATTTATTGCAATGAACTATTTTAATACTGTATAAATAAAAACATGATAATGATTGTATTGTGTCTTTTTGATGGATTTATATATATATGTTTATCAACATTAAAATAATTCAACTTCACAAATCATATATATTGTGTTCCTACTGATGATAAATGCTATATTTAACCAAAGTAAACAACAAACAAATAGTTGTGATAGATCATTAGATGAAATACATTTTTTAATTATGGTCGCAAACATACATGACAATAGTGATATTTTAGTTCAATTATTATTGTTAGAGCAATCATGATAATAAAGTTATGAAAAAATAGTTTAGGTTACACAATTATTTATCTACGTGTAAGTTGAGGAATTCATGATGCATGGTGCTACTGGCAAGAAAATCTGCAGTTGGGGAAACAATTTTAATGTCAATATGACCGCCGTTAATAACTGCCAAACTGGTCAGAGATGCACACAGACATATATGGGACCCATATGGGCTTGCCAGTTAGAAACCCATATGGTCTATTTTGATAAGGCTTGCATTGGTGACCCACCTAGACATGCTTGTTTAGGGCCCATATGGGTTTTCTTGCTGGGGCCCATATGGGTTTCCTCTTTGGGGACACACGTGGGCTTTCTTAATGGGGCCCATATGGGCTTGCCATTGATGACCCATCTAGGCCTGCTTGTTTGCTGGGCATTTTTGCTGGGACCCATCGGAGACTGATATGGGTATGACATATACACGGGGCCCATGTACCTTATAAGCCCAAGTATAGCCCATATCGGCCCAAATAGGCTGGCTTGCCGGGACCTATATGCTGGGGACCCAAATGGGCTTTTTTGATGGGACCCATATAGGGCTGCTGGAATGGGCTTGCTTACCTAGGACCTAACTGGTTCTAATATTGGCAAGACCACGTAATGTGTCTCACATGGGGCCTACATGGTACATTAGCCCGGATGAAGCACATAGGGCCCCAATGGGATGACTTACTAGGACCCATATGGGCATACTTGCTGGGAACTTATGTGGTCTTGTTACATGGTCCGATATGGACCAAATGTGAGCAGAAAACATGGGGCCCATATGGTATTTTTGCCATAGTATAGCCCATTTTGGGCCCATATGGGCTTGCTTGCTGGCATTTGCGTTCCGTATGAGTAGACAATTGTAAGAAATATAGGATTCATGCAAAAATGGAAGAACTATACAAAGTTTGAATACTCACGTTCGAAATGGGACGACACTTTTCGCCACTTTTAACGGGAGCCAGTAAAACTTTCGTTAAACTTGAGGTCGATCGTTTAAATAATACCCAACCGGCACATTCCACTCATATCTTAAAAAAAATATATTTTGTTGATGATGTATGTATACACTATCTTTAACAGGAAGATTCTGGCTATACACATTTTATAGGAAAACAAAAAGGCTGGTATCAATGTGAATCAGTTAAACAATACTTAAAAACTATAACGCTCTTTTCGGCGCTTCATCGATGTATGAAGATCAGGTTTTTGTTATCTAATTTGCATAAAGCCGAAGGCTTTATGTACAAATAAGATACAAAAAAACTGACCTCCATACATCGATGAAGCGCCGAAAAGAGCGTTTTAATTCTTATTGAATTTCGAGCGTTTCGTTTCCGAATTATAAACTGGTTTTAACACCCACGTTCATTAAGTTATTTTTTTTTTTCAATTTGGGTTGGCAGGAATAATATATATAGTTTTATTCAGTTTAAAATAAACATGTACAACAAAGCTATGTAATCTGGCTTTTTACATCCAACATTACGGCTTCTTCCTGAAATTGCATGATGATGATCTGAAATTTGAACTATATGATGCAACGTCTTTAAAGCTTTTAATAAAAAAAGACTAGATGTAGTTGATACATGTCTTTTGTTTTATTTCATCGTGCCTCAGAAAGTTGCAATTCTGCCACGCTGGTTTGCATCTAACCATTGAGTAATTTAATTGAATAATATTACCTTTTATTGCTGTTTCATTTGAATTCCGATGCTATGAGGTTAATTTTTATTCTGGGCCAAGTCTGAGGTTAGTGCACACATAAACCGGTTTCAACCCCCAATGCTTTGCATTGACCATTCCAAGGCGTTGACCCCAGTTTTAGTCATGTGAGTTTTGTGTTTGTTATGTGTTTTTGTGATGTCCTGTGTATTATATTTGGCAATTGGTCACTTGCCACAAATAAAGGACCTCGGGCTGTTAATAAGAGTTCTCTCCTGCTGTCGCAACTGGAGCTTCGCTTTCTTTATATTTATAATCACGATTACAATTACAATTTTGTGTATACTTAAATGTTTTACCTTAAAAAAGTAAATTCATTAGGGATTGTTTTTTGCAATTCGCGCAACAATACATTGAAGTATGATTCGTAGGCTCCGTCCTTTGCACTGCAGTAGCGTTGTGTTCATGTCATTCATTAGACGCTATACATCGGTATCTTAAATATATAGTAGCTCTAGGGGAAAACTTTGCTGTTGATTTCCTTTTCTCTTGGTTGATATTTCGTAAGAGCAATTTTGAACAAGGTGTTTTGTATCCATAATATACATGTAGCAAGAGACGGATATATTGAATCGCGTTCCAGTTTAGATTTACGACTGAAGGACTGAAGGCTAAACGAGTCTAAAGTTGTTTTCAGATAGTTGCAATTTTGTAAACGCCGATATGCGTGTGTGGTTGGAACCTCACTTTGGGCATAAAATATAAACAAATAATGAATGTGTATTGTTTCAATTAAAACGCAATGTTTCATGTGTATGTTTTATTTCTTTCTAAAAACGACCCGTTAGGCCCTCGATGCTGGTCAATGATTACACCCATTATGGCATGCATTTTAAAACCGTGTCTTGAGCAAATATTTCAACACCACATGTTTTTCCACTACGTGTTGAAACGTTTTGTTTTAGAAATTCGGAAAAATGTAACTTACAGTTTGGAGATAAAATCAAGACGATGAAAAGGTAAACGACTTTTATTATTTTACTGCTGATCAAAATATCAAATCTATGGAATGGTGCGTCATCGGCCAAAAATATTTACTGTACAGTATAGATCTACCGATGCTTTTAATGTGTGATACAAATTGAAAAGGTCAATTGTTATGCATCTTATTTGCATAGTACTAATTACATGAAGAACGTAATTGTTTTAGTAAAAGATACCAGTAAATGACAATTCTTTCATTTTTGTTAAACTGTTTTGCTTCAGCTGCTGATGAAACTCCGGGCCCCGAGTGATGTAATTAGAAACGATTCACCACAATAACGATTCGCGCCATAACGATTCGCCACAGTTTTATGACGATTCGCCAGAGGCTAACGATTCGCTACTGTGTGTTAAAACGATTCGCCACAAACTGGATGTACAAGATATAGATCTCCTTCGCCCTGTCGTGCAATGTGAATGCATAAATGTTGGAGAAAATGAACGGGTAAATTGTGTGCAAATCATCCTTGGCTTATGCTTAATTTGACCAAAGTGAGCCTACTACGAAGAGTGTTTTGAGCTTCGCAGCTGGCGAGTATACTTGAACATAGGATTTTTACAATGATAAATGGGATATTCAGCTCTCAGATGTGACAATTTGATGCAGCTCGTACAAAGTTCGAGTGTTCTTTTGGTATTCTTTTGCAAGCTCCAGGGGATGACTGCATACCATGCTCGCTTGTTTTGTTAAACTGGATGTCTGTTATTGTACTGAAACATGCTGTTTTTAAACCGTTCTTTGCCCTAATCTCTAAAATTGTGCGTTTTTATGTTTGTGTTCCTTAAATTTCATATGTTTTCATTTTTTGATAAATGTACATATAAATTTAAATATAAATAATAAATATTTTTATCCAAAAGGTATTTTTTTATGTTTGTGTTGAATTATCTCTCTATGTTCTTTCTTTTCTTTCATGGATAATGCTCATCAAATACATGTACCAAACAGACATGCGCATTTGTATGTCACAGGTGTTTTAGACTTTTAGCGGAAGCCAACAGTCTTTAGAAGGTCGATTTCGAGAGAAGCGCCTGAACTACCTTGTTTTGCAGAGCTACGTAGCACTAACAAAATAATAACCCCCAAATGTATACGCTAAATCGGCTATTTTGGCCAGTTTCTGGATTAGTCGACTCGTTGACTGTTATGCACATTAATGCGTTTTCTCGAAAATCCTCGTTTATGTAAGATATTGAACTTAGGGAGTATAACAATGATTACAGGTAGTTCGAGTCGTCTTGTGTAAAATGGCATTGCACACAAAATCAATTTAATTCAAACAAATGTATCCTTTCTGTCAGAAAATTGTTGCAGCCTATTTCCCTTGATTTTGGTTTCTTTCCTTCAATAGTCAACAGTCTCTACGCTATCAGCGTTTTGATTACCAATACAAGCAATTATTGTGCTGGCCTCATGGATATTGAAGTCTCTCGCTGCGCGACCTAAAATGAACAGTACGATGGAAGGACGTCGTTAACGAAGTGGGAGTTTCAAACTGTCCAGTTGAGGCAATAGGACTTTATATTCTGTATAGTGCATTGGTCTGTAATGGAACTGAACATATTTATTCTTAGAGAACATTCTGTCAGATGTCTTCCTTGATGCCGTACTTTCTCATGGTAATGACGTACCAAGAGTAACGTGGTGTTTCCCAGGTATGATCACTCGATGCTATTCTTGGTATAGGAAGTGAGATCTGCGTAACTTACATCCAACGCAATATTCGCCAAGAAAGGGATTTAGGGAACTGTTTTTTGGAAGTGTACTTCCTTTTTGAAGACACTCTTTTTCATGTTGAAGCACTTATCGTTGTTACATGTTTTTTATGTGGTATTTTGCAGTTTCGTCAGCAGCAACAAACTTGGAGTCCTTGCAGATGTACCAACCTTTCTTACAATATTCAAGAACATTAAAATCATTACGATCCACCGGAAAGTATTTGCAAAGTAACAGTAACCTAAAGTAGATATCCTTCTTTGCCTTTACTATTCTATAAAACATACCCCGCGTCGCGTTAAATCTGCATATACTGTTCGAGTGAGGTACAATAATGCTTTAATATATTCATTTAGGAGGCTCTGCGTGGTAACATCAACCGGAGTGTTCGTTGTACTTCAAAACTTACACATTTCAGTTTGTACTTGACATTAATAGCATTTTTATAAAGAATTTATTTGGACATTTCGTTACAACGCTAAACTCAGTAATTTGTCGTAATAGAAAGTTTGAAAGTGTGTGTCTGCATGCTAATTATATTACTTTTCTTATGTTTTGGGCACGGATTCATTTACCCATAAAACTGTAACAGACTCAACTTTTTCACTCGTTTGCCTTTTCTTATTTAAAAAGATTACGTGTATTGGGGACACAAATGGCGGTTCCGTAAGGGTAGTCGCTTGAAAAAGTTGTATGCAAATATGGGAGAAATATACAACAATCAAATACTCGCGTTCAAATTTTTCTAATTTTCTGCCAATTTTGCCAGTAGCCCGAGCGTTACTTAAGCGGGACCCTTGTCGTTATATTACTTACGCATACGCATTTGTGTTTTGTTTTGTCCTTCTGTTCATTTTAAAGAACATAACACTATTCTTTACAAACCGGTGTATATAATTGCCACTTACTGATCAACGGTTATTGTATGATTATACAAAGTGATCTCGAATGGGTTAGTTACAATAAACAGGAAATACATTAAAATCCCAACCTTAACACACCTATTTAGAACTTGAAAATATGTACAGGTAAAAGTATGTATATATATGCTGAAACTATGAACTTCAATGCCGAAATTTATGTGTGATGTTAATCGTTACAAAAAAGATATACATACATCCAAGCCAGTATAGCATAACATTGCATCGACTAACGGCAAAACATTCGCACTACCCTGATAATAAAAGGCAGGCAACATACCAAAACTTGGAGGATATATTGGAATCAGGTTTGTCCAATTCAATAATGTTGTATCGCAATGCTTTAAATAAAATCAATCATATTCGCTCGCACATTAAATCCTATTTCGATAGTCACCCCCACTACATAAACGTCTATGGAAAACTGACCCATTGCTCCTGAACGACTTTAATATCAGTGTAAGATTAATCTTTCTGAGTTATGAACAATAAAAGGATGCAAATATATATGACTTATTATTTGATAGTGTGTGCCGTGACTTCCACGATTTTTTTCCTGTGGTTTATACAATCAACACAGTAACACATACAAATGTCTTAGATACTGAATAACCGAATAATAATTTTAAAAGATTTCGAACGATCTTACCAAGTATATGTATGTTTTTAATAAAATATATTATGTGATTTTACATTCAAAATAGTTCACCTACACTTCTGACCGGTATTAATTTGAAGTGACGAATTGCAAGAGTTAAATTACGTCTTAGAACAATTAGTGTTATGTAACCATTTGTCAGTTGCAAGTGGTTTTTGAAAACCAAAGGCGAAATACGTTGAAAATTCAACACAGCGTGTGTGTTATACCCTTAATTAAACACATTGGCTTACATCGATTGTGTTTTATCCAATGTATATTGCTAATGCTAAATGCTGACTACTTACTGTATTCCCATTATTCAAGCAAATGCAAATTCGTAACTTAACTAGTCGCATAATTAACGATTATTACCATATAAATACCGTTAGCCCAACGTATCTAATGTGATACAATTTTGAAAGGAGTAAACATTTTACTAAGGGTAATTAATGAAACACAATGTTTATATGAGAAAAGAATATAAACAATTTCATTTTCCAGATAATGATTTCAATGGTATATTTGAATAGTTTGTTAAATTTACTCTTGGTATAAGGTTCCGATGTTTTCAGACTGTTTCCGGACCTATCCATGTAGCAATCAAATGACATTGACAGAAAGGCTAATGAAAGATATGTGCTTAATAAAGGGTTGCACTAAAAGATACAAACTATATTTTACACCATCAGAAATATCAACTTTATTGATGTTAACACGCGAAATATGAGCAATATTAGATACCGATACATACTACAAGATCAATTTGCAGCATATCACTCTGTCGTATGCGAAGCACGCCAACGTAGTACCTGCAACGTCAACGTCAATGCAACGTGAAACGAATACCTTCACTCCTGCTCAAAGCAAACGCCATCTAATCGAATGCATTTCATATGGCGTTAAACCCATTATCATACACATTATTTCACCACTGATAGTCTAGTTTTATCACAGCATTCAAAGTAGCACTTTTCAATTGATTAAAATCGCTAAACCGGATTCCTCGGAGTTCCGACTTCATCTGCGAGAAAAACGCAAAATCCATTGGGACTAGGTCAGGGCTGTAAGGCGGATGCACAATCTGATCAAATCTTAGTAGAGCGATATCTAGCCGTGTTGCTGATGCAGAGTGGGCTGGCGCGTTGTCTTGATGAAAGATGATGTTCTCTTGCTATTGTGCAAGTTTGGGTCGCTTCTTCCGTAGAGCATGAATGAGGCACCTTCGTACCACCTAACGTTAATCACACACAGAAAAAAATAGCATCTGGTAAGTCGACAATAACGGTGCTATTAAATATTTCATATTAATGATCACAATAAAATATGTTAATATGTTTGATTAAAGGGCAAAAAATGTTGTGAAAAAGTATTTTATACATTTTATACACTACCTTTGAATAGTACTCTGCATTCAATGTTTGTCCATCTAGAACGCAGTGCGTCAATAAAATTTCATGGCGGTCCATGACCATGATGACCATGTGTTTCCCTGCCGATTTGCTCACACTTGCTTTTTTATGAGTTGCCGAACCCTTTCCAGTCCACATGCTTTATTGCTGCTTTGTTTCGGGATCAAAGTAGCAGATTCACATTTCATCAGTTGTTATGATACGATCGAGAAACCGCTCGCCACCGACCTTCCGCCTCTTACAAAATATCTTAAATGCAGCAACTCGTCTAACGCGCTCCTCGTCAGTGAGCATTTGTGGTATCCATCGTTCACATATCTGTTCCATATTCAGTTTTTCTTTTAAGATTTAATGGGCAGAATCCACGCCTATGTCGTTACGCTGCGCAATCTCCCGCACAGTGTGGCGAGCGTCATCTAGTATTGCGGCAATCACTTCCGACGTCAGTTTCTCTGTTATAATCGATGGTCTTCCTCCTCCTTGTGTGTGATACGGAGTGGTCGAATCGTCCGAGAAAAGTTTGTGCTATCGATAGACTTTAGCCCGTCCACTATTCGTCTGATCCAGCATTTTCTTAATTTCTGTTGGTATTTTTCCGAACTCTACGCAACATTTTATGAAAGTTCGCTGTTCCGTCATACTCGCGAATTCCATGATTTAGTTACCAACGAGTTTTCACTGGACTTCTTCAAATACAAGGTGTTCGAATGTTATTAAACCGAATGTCATCACACTTCACACATATGACAATATCGTAATGGGTTGATGACGTATTAAAGATTGACGTTTTCCCGCTATATATTCGTTTATATAAACATTTTGTTAGAAAGGTTTTATGTTTGGCTAATTTTATCGCAGGTTGCTCGGTTAGCATAACGTTGTATATGTAAACCGTATACAATTATAAAACTATTTTAAATATTACATGTGTGTTTATTATAATTAAATTTGTAAGATGTTTAAATGTGTTAGAGTCAGTTTACGTAACTGGACGGCGTTTAATATGTGAAATACAACAAGTGTCTTATTAATGTCCGAACACTCCTCGTAAGATGCTGGCTGTAGTACAATGGTAATAATGAAAAAACATGTAACTGTTAATGTTTATGTATATTAATTTTGACATAAAATTGTTGTTATTAATTATATGAAGCAACATGTACCTGTTACTGGTTATGCATTGTAATATTTATTTACAATTGTGATTGCTTTACAATATTTATATTGGTTTCATCAAGTTTGTTTTACTTTGTATTTTATATTGCAGTGACCACCAGTTCGTCTAGTTTATATTAATGGCAGATGTCATGATCGCACTGTGTATTTATATCACATGTTGACTTGGTATAATGTAAACACATGGTGCATTACACAAGCATTTATTGTTTTAATAACAATCACTTTTAGTTTATTTGCTAAAACGGTTTAGACGCATTATGTATATTCATGTTGATACTTTTATATGTATACATTAGTTCAAATAATTAGACGTAATCGGTGGATTCTGAGCTATTTTTGTATGGGCAGAATCCACACTACGTTTAAACAGTTTATGCACATTTCCTGTAGCAAAGTAATTTTACTTTAACTGACGAATGTTGACGTCAAACTTCAAAATATTAATAGTATCATGCATATAATGTTATCATATAAACTACATTTGCGTATTGACATTGATGTAATACAAGTGGTTAAACCAATATTGGTTTGGACGAAATCTATTAATGGCGGACACAGCTTTCTGCTGCGCACATGGTAAAAGATTTGAATCTGGAGGTATATGCGATCGGTATTTTTACTGACCAATGAAAAACCAGTATGAAAGTTTCACATTACTCAGAGCAATATGAACAACTTACATAGAATTTGAACAGTGCATTTGTTTAAAGATAAGGATTAAGTGTTAGCTGTATTTTGACTTTCTGGCATGCAATTGGTAAATTAATGTTTATACTTCATGCTGAAGTATTGTTAAATAATAATCGGTGGTAAAATGTGAATTTGCAGCTTGTATAGCTTTCGACATGAATTCATGTCGGAACAATGCTACAGGTAAATGACGCTTACCGATATAGGATTAATGTATAAATATAATGAGCAAGTTATTTTGCGCACAGTGTACCAAGTCATTCATTATGCAATATCATCATCTGAAAAATAAACATGTGTCAGTAAATTAAAATACTAGCAACAATTTACTTTTACTACAGAAATAGAAAACGTAAGATGACAAAACATATCGGTATCCTATAATAGTATTCATATTCTTGTGTACTTAAACCACCCTAGAGCAGAATATGAAAGTGCATGTCAAGATGCCTCGTCTACTGGCCTCCCAGTCCTCTCTTACTCAAGAAACTATACAAATGTATGATGTCGGATGGAAATAAAAGTTGTAAAATTTAACAGTTAACATGTGCTAATAAATCATATGTCTCAAAGAACTAATAGTAGCCGATTAAAAACGTCCTGATTACACTGTTAAGTATGATGCTGAACTTTATGACAAATTATTAATTATTGTAAGTGAAATAATGCTTGTTAAAAAACATATATAGAAGAGGTTTAGTCAGGCAGATAGTATTTTACATTGAAAGGATATTAAATATTGTATGTATTGTGAATTATTTGAAATTAATGTTGTATTTATGACAGCGTTAACAATTTCTTTCTTAGTGGACACGCTCTTTATTATACGTCCGTTTGAATAAATGCCGTATTATGGGAATTCCAAAGCGGGCGGGCGGGCGTTTGGGCGGGTGGCTGGAAATCTTTGTCTCGATTATAATTTTGTCCAACATTGATGGCCAGCCAAATACTAGGCAGAATTGATAAGCATGCTTATTCGCACAAAAATCTGGTCCCTAGGTTCAAGAACAAGATTTCAATTTAAGGCCAAAGTTCAAATATAAGAAATCAGTCCTTAACACATTGTCCAGAGCATATCTTTGGCCAGCATAGATGGATTTTCAAGTACCTTGACAGAAGTGATAAGCATGGTGAGAAGGCGTGTCGCGCGCAAGAACTATGTCCCTAGGTCAAATGTCAAAATATGAGTTCAAAGGTCAAATATAAGAAATCAATCCAAATATAACCAGCATGGGTGGATTTTCAAATAATTTGCCAAAAGTGTTGAGAAAATGGTGAGATGGTGTGTCTCGCGCAAGATACGGGTCCCTAGGTCCAAGGTCAACTTCCGGTATATGAAATCTATCTGTAAGACGTTGTCTGGAGAATATGTTGAGGATGATGAGACGGCGTTGGCGCGCAAGAACCAGGTCCAAGGTCAAGGTCACAATTCAAGGTCAAAGGTCCGATATAAGAAATCAATCCAAAATAATTTGTCCGTAGCACAACTTTGTCCAGCATGGATGGATTTTTCAAATAACTTGCCAGAAGTGATGTACATGATGAGTTGACATGTCGCATGCAAAAACCAGGTCCAGGATTCGAGGTCAAACATTTGTCCATGGCAACATTTTGTCATCCTTGTAGGGTTTTTCAAATTCGTGTGCATAAACCATAATGATGTGGGATCCCAGGTCCAAGCACCAGGCCCGTAGGTCCAAGGTCAAAGTCACCTTTAAAGGTAAAATTTCAAATATTTAATAAGAGCGTAATATTGTAACACGTAGAGGGATTATCAAATCAGTTGGCAAAAATGATTGCTATCATTGGATGAGGAAGTGAACCATACAATAATCATAACTCATAATGACCAAAGTTTTAATACCTCCATTGACTATGTTGTTGTCTTCATTAAAGTTTTATGATTATAGATGGGGTATTTTTGGTACCTCAATTTACCTAACAGATATTGTTTCTCTTAAGGTAGAAAGATCCTAATGACTTCGGAAATACTCGCGAAATATCGGTTAGCTTCGGCCCATTCGCCACTTATCGTAAATCTAATCGATCTAATCCGAAACAGAAATTATTTTTGCGAAATAAACATTACTTTTCGGAAGTTGAGATTTTTTTCAATTAAATGTGTGAAATAAATGCTTATCTGTCTTTAAAGATGAAAGTAAAAATGTAAAGAAGAAAAACAATGTACTCTGACATGGGGAATACCTTCAAATGACGTCATTGCTGGGATTTTCTGTTTACATTTAATCATGACATTTTCGCGATATTTCTGGTGTATTTCCTTACACTTAAGTTAAACTAGTTATAAATAAACGTCCAAGGATTATTAGTATTATTGAACATAATTATTCGTATATAAAACATATCTGCGTAAAGGAGATAAGTGCTCCTTGCTGTGAAATAACATTCATTCACACCAAAAACTTGGAAAAATAGTCAGTCGAGATAATTTGAAATACTGTTCATTGTGCAAACTTGAGCCTGTTCCACTGTTGAATTTTGACCGCTGTAAAAAACATCTGAAAATTATGAATCGGCGAAATGATGAGAATGGTCTAAGAACACCAAAAACAGTGACATTTTACCAATAGTCACAAGCGTCAAGAAGAGTCTTCATGAAGTTATCACACAGATTTGCCAGTGTTTTGAAACTTGTTAACCGAATGTAATGAAACTGTCCATTGAATTTTTAGAAACACACACTTATAAAAAATGTTTATCATTTTTCTGAATTTGGTAACCAAGGATATGTGAACCTCAGCTAGTTACATTTGTACTTAAAATGTTTACACAAAACACTATTTCTTTAACATTAATGTAAAAATAATTCATTTAATATCGATACTGCTAATAGGTTATAATTATAAGAGAAAACAAAATATTGTAACATAGAAGAAAAATATTTGCTATGTTACTTGTCTTATTTTTCTTTTTTTTTTAAACATAGGGTTGCTTCAGTCAAAATGTTATACCTTGAGATGTTTGTGGTGAACCTATGTCAATGTATACCCTTTTCCTCTCAGATAAGGTTATATTATATTGTGGTATTACTGATTTTGACATACTATGAAATAAAAGTAACAACAATTACAATAATTGGTGTTTGGCGTATTTTTACTGTAATAAAATCTGTTGTTTTTTACCATATGCTTAGCCAAATTTAATGTAATAAGTATTGTTGGTCAACTTTAGTACTTATGTTTGTTATACTTTTTCATAAGATACACCTATAACGTATAAATTAAAGCTATTCGGGAATAAATAAATTACATTTTGACAATATGTCAGTCATTTTTGTAGGTGTACCCCATCAGAATTTTAGGTTGAAGTAGAACAATTAGGGGTTATAAGAAAAATCGCATTTTTGTCAAAACGTGTGGTTAGATTTTGTTTATATTTCACAGTTTAGTCTCATAATAGATTTAATTAAGAAAGATAAGAAGAAAATCAAGGTCTGAAAAAAGTCCCATTAGGGTCTTTTTACCTTAAGTCATTAAAATATGTACCCCTAAAAAGCTTCTTTGACGTGCGTATTTTGTGACAATGGAACTCTTGTTGTTGCTGAATTTATTTTAAGTCTTACTATACTTGTAAATACACATTGTTTCTGCATTTTCAGTTTAAGCAAAGTTGACGAAAGCATTACTACTTTTACATGGTGTATTGTAAACAAACAATTCATATATATTTTTTAAATTATTTTAATGGGCGATATTTCAAACCAAATGTTAAATATTATTTCCATTTTACGTATTACGTCACTGATCTAATTACACATTTTGAGTATGGCTATTGATGGAAATACACAATTGAAAATGTTCAGGACAACCCCTTTTTACATTTTTCATCAACATTAATTTACACCTGTGAATGGAAAAAATCATAACTCAGTTATATGTGCAAAGATGTTCAAAATATTGTTGTCTTTAATACACGTACTTTTTGGAGAGTATAAAATAAGACAACATAAGCATTTAAGAAGATAAACATATGTATATTTCTCAATGTTCTATGGTAGCTTAGCATAAACTTGAAGCTGACAGAAATAATATGTTGTCCAAATGATTTTGGTTATCCTGGACTGATATGGGTTTTTTCACTTAAATCCCGTTATTTATTTTTAATTCTATAACATGTATTTGATTGAAAAAAAAACAGTTAGAAACAAATTGATCGTTTTCTTTTGGAAAAACTAATAACAATCTATCATCCCCGTTAAAACATAGACAGATATTACGGCGAATCCATAACAATAATTATCTAAATTTTGCATTGTAAGTTTAATACACCATTTATACCAGTTCATCTAAATGTATAATAAAAAAAAATATTTAAGTTAATTCAAAATTCAGTACCCTGGGGGTAATGCCACCGATACCCTGTAATGTTTTCAGCTCTGGGACAAAACACCATACATCATCAATATGGTGTCTTATTTATTATCTTCTTTCGCATTCATCTTTATGTCAACCATGTATGTATTATAATGGTAATTGAGGCTGCATATGCTGGTTATTTAGGCTGCATCTTCACGAACTGACACCGTCTGAAAACATGTTGACTATGCTGCGCACCAGGCTTGACCTCCGAGCATTCCGAGTAATTTAAGGCCATTCTCTTTCTTCAGCTGGAACGATAATTGTTAAACAATCCACTAACTGATTGTTGACCATATTTTTCAGTGTTAGGTAAAATTAATGTGAAAACTGGGTAATTACTGAATGGATCCCTATTATGATGCTGATCATGAAGAAACACTTGTGCACACATTCATACGCAGAATGGCAAAAACCTGACAAAATACCTTCGGTGTCTTGAGGCTTCAAAACTAAGGAACTGACACATCATACATGCACTTCATGAAGTGTATGTTCAATTACTTACGTGTACAAACATATGGACGAACCCAATTAAATAATATTACTAATAATAATATATTAATTGAACATTTAAGCAATACAATTTCGTAGTTCTAGCATTGAAATGAAAAGGCATCACACTATCTTCTAATGAATTATGTTCTGATTGTGTAAGACGCTATATTAAGACATTTCATAATAAAAATCCAATCCTTTCAATTTCAGGTCGTACCTACATGTGTTTCACCTCCTTATTACCAGGACTCAAGCTGGTTCATCATGCATGCATATAGATCTTGTTACGGTTTCTGCTTCGTTTCTCCTATTTATAATTTTACTCTGACATTTGTTTTTGTTAATAACAGGAAAATATGTGTCTTGTGATTATTTTCGGTTTCGATTTCTATCAATCTTCCATTATGACAATATATGTGTTTGATTGCATTTCGTCAGAAGTATGTATGAGGCGTGTCGTGGGCACACCGGGCTTAATGCATGTGGGTTATGAGTCGTCCCGGATTAGACCGCACAGGCTAATCCAGGACGGCACTTTCCGCCTACAGTGGATTTATATGTAGAAGAGACTTCATTGAAACAAAAAAATACCATACAAGCGGAAAGTGTCCTGCACAGGCTAATCCGGGACGACACTTTACGCACATGCATTAAGCCCGGTTTTCCCAAGACACGCGTCAAATATATTACTAACATGTATTAAATGACGTGATTTTATCAACGAAAGTGCTTATATTTAAAAACATCATGGATTCGACAAAACAGGAACCAAACGAGCATAGTACTAAATCGGTAACGAAATTTTCCGACAGTTACAGAAATCGAGCGATTTTAGAAAACAAAATGCGGGAAAATGATTGGAGTTGCACTACCTTAATAAAATTTTTATATAAATAGGCACATTTTAAGATAAGGCAATTATAAATATATAATCAGGTTGAAATAATTACAATGTAAGATTGAGATGAGGACAAATCACGTAAAAACACTTTTTTATGTGAATTGACATGATTTTAACATCAACATATCAGTTATGTTTTGTAATTGTATCTGACGTTGAAATAACGTTGTAATTCTGACGTGAACAACAACGTCTGAAATCAACGATGGAATAATTGCAGACAGAAATGTCTGTTTGCTTTTTAATTTCACTCATTGTGTAACGTTGAAGAAATGACATGTGTTTCTATATTTATTAAACGTCGCTAATTTGACGTTGAAACAACGTCCAGATATCAGAGTCTATTCACTTTTCATGGTCACTTATTTTTCAACGCCAAACAACGTTGTAGCCCTGACGTTGAAACAACGATGGAAATCAACATTAAAACAACGTCCAGATATCAACGTCTATTCGCTGTTCGTGTTCATCTACTTGTCAATGTTCAAGCAACGTTTTTATACCAGACTTGCTTTCAACAACGTTGTATACCAGACGTCGAAACAACCACGGAAATCAACGAGGAAACAAAGTCTAGATAGCAACTTCTAAACGTTGTTAATGTTCACCTATTTTCAGCGTTGAATAAATGACCGTAATTCAATGTTGTTTCAACGTTGCTATGCCTGCTGGGTACGTGTATTCACAATCTATAAACAGGAAATATATGCTTATAGCGAAGTCTTGTTAACTGATTCAACTTGAGACCAGCCTTATTGTTTTCTTATAATATGTGTATAGCCAAACATCTTCCTGTTGGGGTACGTGTATTCACAATCTATAAATAAGAAATATATGTGCATAAGGAAATAATTACATTTTCCTTTGGTTTCATCATTTTGCAGTGTTCTGGCTGAAATGCATCACGTGACAGCATTTTATTTTTCAATGAAGCCGGTTGCCTCTATTAATATTCATGATGGACAACTTGTTATTGTTGTTTACAAAACAACGCACACAAATAGAGTACAGTTTAACAGATTAATAAAGTAGAAACATGTAAAATGTAGGTTTTTGTTTCATTTTGCCTACATATAGATATAAAGATAAGGAGATGTTGCACGCAAACATTAACCTGATGAAGTACAAAAAGAGGCATAATTATGCTAAATTGCATGTCAGAGTTATGTGCCTTGGTAAGTGACCTCACATAATTATCCCGAACACATAGTAGTAACATAGATATGTACTTGTTTTACGCAAACCTTAACCTGAATTTTCTCTTTTACTCAAAGCTTAAAATGACTATATTTAAGTACAAAAAGGGACATAACTCTGCAAAAATGTTGGTCAAAGTTATGGGTCTTGGCCAGTGACCTTTATAATGACCCTGAAGGCATGTGTTACGGAAGTTTCAATTGAATATCTGTAGTAGGCATAGAGATATGGGGTTGTTGAATGCAAACTTTAACATGATTTTATTGAGTACAAAAAAGGGGCATATTTCTGATTTATTGCAGTTCAGAGCTATGGGCCTTGGTCAGTGACCTCACATTCTGACCGCGAACACATGTGTGAAAGTTTCTATTGAATATCTGTAGTAGTTACAGAGATATGGACTTGTTGCACACAAACCTTAACCAGAGCATTGTGCCGACTCCGACGCCGACGATCGGGTGAGTAGTTTGGTGAATAGTCGATATAAAAATGATTGATTTGGTTTGTGAAACGGTTACGAAATGTATGGACTTTTCGTTATTAATTTTGTTATAATAACAACTTTTTGCATGTTTACGTAAACGCTTAATTCTGATTGGATAATTCACCCACGTGACCTGTCATTCAAACCCTGATGAACCGGCTGGGTATGCAAATTTTCCCGTTATTATTCTTGACCGTACTACTTTTTCATTCTTTATTTGCGAAATGACGTCGTAGTTTTGCGGGAACATTTACGATCCTTTCCTTTAATCGCTATGTGTGTAATGACTTCATTGCTTTGCGCAAACGTTTACGATGTATACACTTTTGTTCTTAAACAAATTGACTGATGTATTGGTTACCGGTGTTGCAGACGATGAAATTGTAAACGCATATTGGGAAATTTTATTTCCTTTAACCAAAATGTCGACTCCAATATGATCCACAGCGATTTGAAATGTCTGACTAATATTAGAAATGCTGTTCGACGAAAATGAAACCAAACTGAAACGGAAAGTCAAATGCCGGAGGTTACACGTCAGTTGCAACCCTGAGACAGTTACAAGTAAAGTTAATGTCCACCTTTTGTTGTAATTATAAGAATTGAATAATATTTTTCTTAATTTCATCAGTGTATAAAATGTCAGGAAAAGTACGCCTAATTTATGCATTAATTTAATTTATGCATAAACACCGTCGGCGTTTATGCAAATTAACTATTCGTGATCAGTGGAACAACTGTGCTGTAGTTATATAAAAATGTGCCAAATCAAATCGCGATTCGATATTAATTATGTATTGTTTAATGTAAGCAAAATCCTTATTTGTTAAAATCTGTAAACTTAATCAGACGCGGAGGCCATATTGGCGAACATTACGAAAGCCCTTGACCATTCGTCCAGTGCTACAAAACATTATCAGAGTTATTTTTTAAATGTACCAACACAATATAATTAATTTTACATTTAACCTTGTTTCATCATCGCGAATTCGTAAACATGGGAAACAACTGTGTTGTATTTATTATATATGTGCCGTATTTATTATAATTAAATCGCAATACGATAATAAAGAGAAAATGCATGATTATGTCATTTTAAAATGTAAACACACTCATCATTTGTTAAAATTTCTTAAGTTAAACCGACGCAGTGGCCATATTTGCAAACGTCACAACATCCCTCGCCATTCGTAACTTTTACATTGAAACTTACGAATTAGTAACAGGTGGTAGGGAACGAACAGTTTTCTGAAACGCTCAGATTTTCTTACGAACGTCGTATGAGTTCTTACATAAGAAAAGCGTCGGTACAAACTTCATGAAACGGACCCAGTCTTCTCAACTGCTACCAATGACATGCATTTCAAAATCTTTCACAACAAAAATCCCGATAATGCATTTCTATTTTAAGTTTAAACGCAGAATGCTATACACGTGAGTTTAAACCTGTGTTTTAGTTCCGTTTGGTTTGAAGTTAAGTGCATAGATCCTACTGAACGTATAGATCATTATGAAACTTGACACCACCCTGTGATATCCGTCAGTCTAGGCAGGTCGTAATTTAACAAGCTAAATGGATATTTAAGAAATGTGGCTTCGTTTGTTTCATAAGAAAATCAAAATAAGAAACGAAAAAAATAGGGTTACTAAATTTGATTTATTTATTTATTTATGTACATTGACTACGTTTTATTTAACATAATTATATAGAATTTGAATCATTGAAACATCGTAAAAGAAACATAAATGACATGTCGTTTATTCCCGAGTCATGTGGAATCTCATTAAAATCAACTCCTAACAGTGTAAGGATCTGAAGACATCGTATAACAAACAGGTCACCTTCAAATGACAGTACAAAATCAGCCCTGAACTTGCGTTCGAATTACCTTCCGAACAATAAAATATCAGCCCTGCTGCGCCCAGCGAAATTGCCTTTTGAACAGCAATGTGTGGCCACGGTTTTTGAAAAGTGATACATTTCCAGCTGAGGTTCGGGAATTAATCATTTACAGTTAATTTTCACGCACGCGGATAACAATGGATATACACATGCAATGGTACCGTAGGCGAGAAAACATCCAAAGCTCACGTTAATTTCGAGCATAGTATTTGTGGTTTATATATGAAGTTATACCACAACATTTTGAAGGCAACAGTTTGACTGATTCCTGAAAAGTCATCTGTACGTAACCCCAAATGCGACGTCATCAGATCATGTAAGCGCATAACATAGTAGCGCCAGACTGGAGATGATTTTAATGAGATTGGAGTTATGTGTAGAGTTACGTGTGTTATTTTATAACTTTTGATGGGTAGTCAAAAATATGTATTTCAGTTTGACACTGTTTATACCCTGACACGTCAGGTTGAAGCGATAATAATGTCCTACATAAAATAAAACGATAAATTAGTGTACAAAAACTTTGAGAGCATTTTTCAACATTTCATTTTACGTACAATCGGTATTCAACATTTGATAATTATTTACATATTGAATACTGACTGATGTCAATAGAATACTAACAATAATAATTATAATGATACTACTAGTACTACTACTACTACTACTACTACTACTACTAATAATAATAATAATAATAATAATAATAATAATACAAACACAGAATACTTAATAAACTGAAGAACCAATCTTCAATAATAATAATAATGATAGTTCGTCCGGTTGTCGATACGCTATTGACACGATCAATAACTGAAATCATTATTTTGCGTATAATATGACGGGCTGAATGCGGTTGGATATATTACGATTAGTCGCTTTTTTAAGACTGTGTGACTTAAGAAAGGCTATTTGTAAATTTTAGTACGTTCTGCTTATTTTATTATTGAACGACTCCTTGTTGTTTAAACTGCTTGAAAATGCTATTGTAACTTGTGTTTTGAGCGACTCAGTAATCGATAGTTTACACTGAACTATAAATCTTAAACCTGGTTACACACCCCTCCCCTGGCAATAGCACTTAAAATGTACTAAATAAAGACAACAGAAGAGAAGGTAAATCCTGCAAACCACATTTAGGATCCTACAATAGATATTGTGTCATAAATACACTTAACAATATAACGTTAATAAACATATCTTTCTATTTACAATGGAATAAAAGTTAAGAACATTAATTGCCTTTAAACACACAATAAGCTGGTTTGTAATCCCTTAATAGTTTTCGTTCTTACAAGCGGAACTCACATGTATATACGTTCACTTGACAGTTGGTTTATGTTAAACAACACTAATAAACAATGCAAAATTCGACACTGGTTCTAGTTTATTTATTTCATATTGAAGTGTTTCCTTTGTCATTTTTATGTTGTGTTTTTGGGTTTGCTTTCAAGTTTTGTTGTCACTTTCATCTGCTTATTGTGAAAATAATTAAAATGAAAGATCGTACATACACATTTAAAAGATAAACACAGTAATGCTTCAAAATAACAATCAATATTCTGAACGGATTTGCAAATAGCTTTAACAACATTATTAACCAATCACTTGAATCTGCAGCTTTTGCATCGGCATCAGATTATGTGATTTTCACACCTGGCATGTTAAAAATAACAAAATTGTATTCTCCTAAACCAGAAGCCCATCTTTGTCCTGTGCATCTAGTTTTGCTGAAGATAAAACATATGTTAACGGGTTATTGTCTGTGTACACTGTAAACTGATTAATATGTGATAAATACTCTGATATTGTATCTGTAATGGCCCATTTGAAAGCATGGAATTTTAATTTGAATGCAGAATAATTATTTTCATACTGTATACGATATAGCTCTCCCAGTCATTGTGTTGACACATCTGTGTGCAATTCGAAAGGTCTCTGAACATTAGGATAGGCTATAATAGGTGATGAGGTTAATATGACTTTTAATTTATCACAAATTGCTTGGTTTTCTCCCGTTTATCAAAGGTCTTTAGCATCTTTACTATGTTCAGCTTTCTTACCTGAATATGTCGGATGTGGGATTAAATCTGAAAGAGGTTTAGTAATTTTACTAAAATATTTTATGAATCTCTTTTTGTAGCCTGCACATGCTAAAATGAATGTAATTTATTAGGGTTTTGTGGTTCTGGTCAATTTTGTATCGTGTCGTTTTTCTCTGGATTAGTCTCTATAATCTAGAAAAAGTTAATTCCAACCGCTCGAAATGTTCTGATACGGTGTTGCTAAAAATTATGAAATCATCAAGAAAAATAACATATATTTTTATAAGTAAATTACCAAATTATTGTGTCTGTGGGTTCATATAAGAGAGACGCGTTGTACTAGTGGCTATGTTTATTTTTCAACTGCTAACTAACAACTGACCAGTGCATGCAGAAATATCTCATAGGCGGGGCTTATCATGCACTGATAGCGTTTAGCAGTCTGATTTGCAAATTGTAAATACACAACATTTCTCCCCAGTTTAAATTCATTGATTATAAATTTTAAATCAATGACATAACATTTAAGAATATTGCATATTGCATATTGCATACATGCATTTCAATAAACTTGGGTACATATAAATGTTTCAAATTTATAGCAAACATTAGCTACTATAATTCTCATAAATCAAGAGCTTGTTAATTGCTGAATGTCCTGATTACTTCAAATCAATAATATACGCAAGAAATCATGCAAACTGCTATACCTTAATCGTACAACTTTATTATAATCGTCTTTTTCCCGTTTGAAACGCATGTCGATATGTCGGGTTTAAACAAATCAAGTTTGCTTCGTAAACATCTCCCGAGAAACAATATCGCGGGTGTCTCCCCAGTTGTACAGCAGGGTGTTTTTCGGTACCCAAGTAAGACTGAACTCATTTTAACGTTCAAGTCGTCTGTTTCATGTCTTAAAGCGCGCATCGCGGATTTGAATGAACCGTTGAATCGTTCGACTAAACCATTAGTTTATGGATTTGAAACTGCGGTTTTGATCTGATAAATGCCATTATTTTTTCTTGAAATGTGCGAATTCATCTTCATTCATTCAACCATTATCTTATCAGTCACTACGTGTTTAGGTAGATCGTACATAGAAAATAGAGTGCGCAAGCATTCTATCGTTGTTTTGGCTCTTATTGTTTGCAGTTCAATCATTTCTGGCCATTGTAAATGAGCGTCTACCATGACAAGAAACATTCGCCCTAGAAAGGGTCCGACACAATGAACTTGAACTTGCTCCCAACTTGAAGTAGGCCATTCCCACGGGTGTAATTGAACGGTCGCGGTTGATTTCTGCTGCATTTGACACGGGTTACACCTTTTAACCATGTTTTCGATATGTGTCTATTCCAGGCAACCAGACGTAACTTCTGGCTAGTGCCTTAATTTTCATGTTACCTGGGTGGCTGACATGTAATAAATCTAGCACGCGCTAGCGCAGTTTCACGGTTATAACTACACAAATACCCAACATTAAACATCCGTGATAAATCGACATTCCATTCAGTCGCGCACAATAACCTTTCAAGAGTGGGTCTTTACTGCTGGCGTTCCGTCTCTGTTGTACACACTAGGAGGCGGGACCTTTTTTCCTCAAATGGCTATATTGATAACTCTGGAAATCGTATTTTCAGTAACCAGGCCATTTTGTCTCTCTTTTTACTTTAATATTTGTTGTTTCAGGCATTCAATACTAGTATTTGTAAGAAGTGACACATCGGATTTTACAAATCGGAATGATGTGTTACAGGGATTCCATTGGGATATTTAGGATTATTTATTGGTTTTCCACAGGTTTAACGAGCACGACCATGTATCGTGTTGCTATATTTAGTAAACTTTAATGAATATCGAATATTGAGATGTAGTCCGCAGACGCACAGAGCGCATTCAACTGGCTGTAATTAATGTAAGTACATTTATTTATATATTTTACCCTTAACTATATGTATAATTTGCGGAAAAAAATCCCTAACCCCACTGTATGTGGAGGCGGGACCTTTTCATCATATGGCTATATTGAAAACTTTGAAAATCGTATTATCAGCAACCACTGCTTGGATTTTTAAATAATGTCTCAAAATTGTGTCTTGGGTGGTACTCTACCAACATATTTCAAATTATTTTAATGCGTCAAAACACATGATCCCCGAGGGGGGGGGGAGGGGGCGGCGGTAGGGCGGCCAGACCGTTTTCCTTATATCGCTGTATTAAACAATTTGAAAAGCGGCTTATCAGAAACCACTGGCTGTCTTTTGAAGTACACTCACAGAAATGTTCCTTGGGTGGTTCTGTACCAATCTACTTCAATTTGTTTTGATTCTTTAAAATATGGCCGCCAGATAGCAGGGCCATATTTTCTTACATAACTATATTGAAAACTCTGAACACGGTATAACAGTTTTACTAACCGTGATGATAAATAAACTCAAGTAAACGACCCAGGGCCATTTTGTCCCTTTTTTTACTGTAATATTTGTTGTTTCGAGCATTTAATACTTGTATTTGTAAGAAATGACAAATCGGTTTTTCCAAATCGGAATGATGTGTTACTGGGATTCCATTGGTATATTTAGGATTATTCATTGATTTTCCACAGGTTAAACTAACACAACCTTGTATCGTGTTGCTATATTTAGTACACTTTAATCAATATCGAATATTAAGAAGTAGTGAGCAGCCGCACAGAGCGCACAGATTTTCCAAATCGGAATGTGTTACTGGAATTGGATTGAGATATTTAGGATTTTTCATTGGTTTTCCACAGGTTTAACCAACATTTTTTTCTTTTGCATAAAATTTATTCATTCGTACCTTGGGGTGTAGATAGCCCCAAGTACCCGCTAAAAGAATCTAAATTAATATTTACATGTATGAGGGTGACTTTTTTATATACTAAACATTTAAGATTGAAATAAAAGAGATTATATGTAGTTCACTGAAACAGTCTTCACCCGTCTGCACGTTTAAATAATAAGTAAAACAGTCATTATCACGTCTGCACGTTTAAAGAGGAAATAACAGTCTTTCACTGCGTCTGCAAGCTTTTAAATTGGAGATACGTATTAATATTGTAAATAATTTAGTCAAATGGAAGTATGATTTTTTAACAAATAGTAAGTCACCGACCTATATGAAGCGGGTCTTAATCAGTAGGTTGTATAGAGGTTATATCAGTATATATATATATATACATATTAAAATTATTAAACATGAAAATTTGTCACACTACTTAATGAGGCAAATAAAACTGAAGTAAGTGATACAAAATAATAGAAACTGTAGACCGTAATATAAAAAAGGTTTGAAAAAGTGTATTCTCCGCAAACCCCCCCCCCAGACCATGCTCGGGCACTCTCCGTGAAGATCCGCAGAGAATATAAAAAGAAGTCTAATAACCATGTACATGTATTGTTTTGCTATATTTAGTACACTGAAGTTAATATAACTGAATTTATTTATCTATTTTACCATTAACTATGTTTAATTGGAATTGTATAGCTATAATTATATAAATACCTATTAAATATTTTATAAATACCATAGGTATCAATAGGCTTTCCCTATGATAATATAAAGTCCTTTCAAATGACTTAGTTATCTCCCTTCGTCGTGTCTTATACAATGACACTTGTATTGTAATATTTCGAAAATGCAGTAATTTGTCAAAATATTTGATAGAAAATCCCATGCTACTACAATGAAGGTTCGTCAATGCACTGTTTTCTTTTGCTGAAATATAATCAACAATGTTAGTGTCAATGTTATTTTATAAAGTTATATAGTGTTGCTTGTTGTGTTATAGAATTTTAAATTCAAAGATATCATCATGATACATGGACTGAATACATATAATTGACTCAGTGCAATAGTGATAGTTTACGACATACCAGTACAAGTTCTGCTGTTGTGATGTTTGCATTTTATCAAAATATTAAGTATTCGTTTACTGTCGACGCTGCAAACATTTGCATCTACCAGTTATGCTCAGACATTCAAATAAAGGCTATGTCTATAAACAGTTTTACTTGCAGGATAAATATTTGTTCAATAAACAATATCTAGCAAACCAATTGTTTCTTACGTAGTTTATATATCAACTTCAACACATACTACGACAGAAAATAATTTTACTGTTAACAAAAGAATAACCAAAACAAAACAATATTATATGTAGAAAAGCATGAATCAGTAGCTGACTATATTTTAAAATAATGTCACGTACATGTTCCTTGGATGACCCTCTACCGAATTCCTTCAAATCTTTTCAATTCGTTTAAAACATTACCGGCACAGGGCGGGGCAGTTCTCCTTAAACGTCTATACAGAAAATCGTCTTGTCAGAAACCACCGTCATATTTTAAAATAATTTCACATAAATATTTCTCGGGTAACCATCTACCAAATTTATTCTATTCATTTTGATTCTTTAAAACAACAAGGCCGCCAGGGGGCGGGTCAGATTATCTTACGTAGCTATAAAGAAAACTTTGAAAATCTCCTTGTCAAAAATTTGTCCTTAATTTCAAAACATGTTCACAGAAATGTTTCTCCTGTGACCCTCTACCAAATCCCTTTGAATCATTTGTATTAATTTTAAACCATGCACACCAAAGGGGTTGGACAGTTTTCCTTAAATGGCTATAATGACAACTTTAAAAACATGTTTGTCTGAAACTGCTTGCTGGATTTATATATCAAATTCATGATAATGTGCCTTAAGTGACCCAATAACGAATTTCTTCAAATAACTTCAATTCGTGAAAAAACATGGCCACCAGATGACATGGCAAGTTTTCTTCTATGGCTATATTGAAAACTTGAACACATTCTTGACTAAAACCGTTTGCTGCATATTGGAAAAAAATCACACAAATGTTCCTACTAGGCCTTATTGTTAAATGATTTCTTTAACATTTAGTGTTCGGTCAATAGGGTAACATGTCAAGCATATTATGGTTCAATCGTAATGTCAAGGTAAAAAACTGAACATATTCTTCCCTGTCCAAAATGATATCTAAAGTGCTGTATATGTTAATTGAACAATTGCAATAAGGATTATAATTATATTCGATGATACCTTAGTTGCATCATAGACGCGTAGGAACTATGCAAACAACGTATCGGCATCCATTTTAGTAGAATATATAAGCATGTTATTAGAAAACATATGATGAAACCCAACATTTGGTCTTCATTTACAACTATAAACGGCTTTAATGTTAGTACCAACACACAACCGTTATAGTGCAGTGTTTACATATGTAATGTCCGTATTTATCTAACAGAAGACCAAATTGTAATCAAACAATATTCCCACTGGCTTTGAGAACAGGTGAACTAGTAATAGCTCTGCATGACTGCACGTATTTACACATTCGAGAAAAACAATGCATCAGCGGTGTGCCAGAAGGATTAATTAATTGGAATTCGAACGATATATCGCAACTATCTTACCTCTGTCGAGGCATTTGGCGACTGTTATTGGTGCACCCCAGTTTTAAGATGGGTAAAGCTCCGAAAGTATAACAATGCATGCACTCATGACAAAGATTACTTAATTAATTTCTAAACCACTGAATCGGTTTTAAAGCTTTCGGCCATGAAGTCTTTTTCAGTAAATTTAATAAGCACAGATCAAATTTTTATTTATAAAAGCATCAATTTTAAATATACAACAGGAAATGACGTCACGACATCAACGTTAATCTCGCAGGACGTCACGCTACAAAATTGCGCCATTTTAAGCACTAATGGAAACGGTGTTGGCGAACTGGATATTGAGATATGTCATTTGCCACGTACAATAACATTGTTAAATGTGAGTTACAAAGAAAGTTAAAGTTATGAGTATAACAAAGTAGTCATGCTACTACTACAAAAACTACTAAAAATAATTGTAATAATACTAAAAAAAATAATAATAGTAATAATAAAATAATATGAATTAAGGCACTGCCTAAGTAGTGATTACCAAACGGAATTAGTCTATACTCGCATAATAAAAATGTAATACTTCTAAAGGTTTTTTTAATGCTGCACCTGTAAAGTTATAATTTTGTATTTTCTCCTTAGACCTATTGAAATTTTAATGTCATATGGATGTATGACAAATTTGTAGGAAACATAATTAAAACTGTTTTTCCATGTTATTATGGTGGCATTTGCTATTGATAAAATGGTTCTGATGCACATATTCTAACAAGTTAAATAATTGATTAGAATTGAACAGTCAATTGGCCAGTGGGGTAATCTACTCCTTTAGAGAATAAATAAATCTCGATACAAAAATATAATAAATGTTCTATCATATCACTATTACACTCTATGTACTGATAATTCAATAGACTATGTTATATATTTGTTTGTCTTTGGGGACATTTTATTCTATAAACTTTCATTTATATTTAATTGAATCAGTGACTAATACTTAAGTAGTTTGATCAATGAGTTAAATAGAATACCACCAGCCAAATTGTTAAACACTGGTGGTATATTTGTTAGGCCATAGTTTTTTATTTATTGGTTCTCAAACATTTTTTGAAAAGGATCCGGTTGGAGGAGGGAAAAAAGTAAAATAAAAAAAATAACACAGACTTGAGTCAATCATATAACATAACATAAACTTACTCACTGCATGACGACCTTGACAATAATACCAATAATAGTAACAGTAAAAGGCAGTGTTTATCATATAACATCTACTGTTAAAATATGCACAAACTTGAACACAGTAGACCTACGTCAGATATCGCTGGACAGGGGCCATATTATATGTATAACATAATGTTTAATGAAGTGAAAACTAACTAGATTTAAATATTATTTTATTTTATTAATAAGTCTACTTACACCAATACAAATTGTTAATTATAATATTGAAATAAAATTATAATAATTGTGAATTTAGTACAATGATTCTAAGATCTTAATTTGTTTTACTCAGTATTTTCTTCTAGCTTTAAGTGTTGCGTGATGAGTAAAATACAGAGCGATCATATGAATCAGGCAGCGATATACCGTCATAATGCATGTTACGTAAAATTTAGTCATTTCTTCAGCGTATTTTTTTGCATTCCGTTGACAGGTTGAAACCCTTTCACAAGGTCATTTTTATGATATCTGTTACAGTCTCGGCGGATCCGAGAACCAAGAAATAAAAAAAAATCTCGCCGTCGTTTGGTTAAATGTTTAATCCTGATATTTTCTCTGGTTAGGTAAGTAACATCTAGCTCTTTAAATTGCATTAAAAATACTGTACGAAATGCATTTAACCACTTCTTTATCTTACCAGACTAAGTTGTTTTAAAGAGGCAATGACATTTGAACAATAAAGACTTGAGATTTAAATTGACATACTTTCATGACGTATTCAGTGTTGTGACGTATTCAGATTGCGTAATGTCCATGTTTGTAAGTGGATAAGAGTGGCTGAAACTGTGTAGATAAGTGAAATGTGTAATACTCTGAATGCAGAAAACTGCGAAAATATTAATAGAATTGACAGTGCAATTATTACATTGTATAGGTATACATGTATTAAAAGGTAAGATGATAAATAATTAAGTTTCAACATAGATCAAACACTTTGTTTTGGGGTGTAGGTCTAGATTTATTATCGCTGTATTTAATTTCGGTTTCATATCAAGTTTGCATTGAACGTAAGCAGAATACAATAATATGTCAATTATCTGCCACTTGTTGTTTTACTCGTCAGAATAGTTGATTACTATTTCGCTATTTTTGTCACTGTTAACTGTTATATTGCAGTAACTATATCTATATAGCCTTATAGGTATAATAATTTATCATTTTTTTCAAGTGTTTACAAATGCTTGCCATCGATTTACCACACAAAGTTTAAACATGTTGAAATATATTCTTCTACACTACAGCAACATTGTTTTCAACATCAATTATAATAGAATAATTAAATTTGCGTATTAAATATTGGTAAATGAATGTATCGACGTGATTACAGACGACGTTTTGTTTTGCGTTGTATTTACACCTATTTACTTTCCTTTATAATTTCTTTTGGTTCCATAAAATGCAAGAATTTGGCGTTGTGTCTACACCGGTCAAACAGACCCGTGTACTCACGCTCTATGCATTATGGGTATGCGCAACTTTCCAGCATAGCTCGCAATTGTTGATTTAACATCGCATTGAGGTTAAGTGCAGTAAATCAATGTGTTTCCCTCCGTTTTACATTCGAAATATTGCCTTTTACTAGAGTACCTTTTTTCATCTGATATGAAAAGCATTTAACAATGTCAGACATGCCTTTTTGTGGTTATTTCTAATATCCTGTGTGTGTTTGGAACATTTGTGTACATTTCTTTGTAAGATAACTTGAAAGATGAGCTTTTGGGGTGTGTTTACTGTGGAATGGGGCTTTTGTCGAAATATGCCTGCCGAAACTCTAGTTTCTACCGGTGTCTGCATTCAAGTGTGACGCATTTTCTTCGAAGTAAAATGCCATATCTTTTTATTGCAATTTTCGGAAGAGGAAATATTAATCTTTTAACAGACATCAAGCTTGCACAATCTGAAATCCGAAAGTTCGCCGTTTCATAATGGGACCCTTTGGAAATAGTATTTAGTGGCATCTAACCTTGAATTTTCACACAAAACGAAATTGAAAGTAGCTTTTTATAATAAACACGCTAAACAGCGTAAAACACGAACGACTGTTATTTTATTAACAGAAAAATATTCTACCATCAGTATCAATTGATTATTAGACTTATTAATGGTATCAATACAGTCATTTCACGAAACAACTTTCATACGCGGGATTACTCCATGCTTAAGCACATTTCGCCGTTTGAGGCGAAATAATGCGGTTAAGTACAGAGGTTTGGCGTGTGACGTCATCCTCTGTGTAAACAATGAGAATTTGGTTCCCTGTTAGAAGGTGCGGTTAATTTGGTTCCCTGTTAGTAGGTGCGCTCGGGGTTGTTTATCGTTACTGAAACAAGAAGCACGTGCATAAAATCCCGCAACCGGAAGGATCAAATTGCGATTGACACTTCCATGACATAGATTTTAAAGTCATTAGGTATCGAAAATGAAACAACAACAAATAAATTAGTACTCGCGTTATAAATAGGCGGAAAAACCGCTAATAAAAACAGTAATAATAATAATAATATTGATAATAATAATAATAATAATAATAATAATAATAATGATAGTAATAATAACAACAACAACAACAACAACAACAACAACAACAAAATATAATAATAATAATAATAATAATAACAAAAAGAATAATAATAATACTAGTAAAATAACAATAAAAATATTATTATTATTATTATTAAATGTTAACGACGAATGATGATTGTCTTTTTGTCAATTTCAGTTTTAATCTGATTGACAACCTAAAAACTAATTTCTCGATTTATAAACGAACTATAAATAACGCAGGTTTGATGACATGACATTGTCTCAGTTTATTTATAATTCATATACTCATTTTAATGACATTTAATATTCATATTTTTGGATGGATTTTAATATGTCCTTTTATTCGAATTATTTTGCTACATAATTATTTGTTTGTACAAACATAGTTGATGTCGAATACATATTTTAAAATAATCCAATCGCTCATACTTGTACTTAATATCAATTTATTAGGTAGAACATATTTGTGAATTAATTCTGTAAAATGCAGATTTATTATTGTTCTTAGTGCAATTTAAATATGCTTTAATTAAGATTTTATTGATTTTGATATTTAAGAAGTAATTCATTAATGCGTTACGTTTTGAATTTTAAAACGTGTTAATTAAATTATTTATTTTCATTCGTGTATTCATTATAATCTAAACGCATAACCTCTGAACAGTTAGCGAAACAGAAAACATCAGAAATAAATATTATTTTAAAATAAAAAATAAAATAAAAACGTATTTGAAACACGAATCTTGGAAATGAAACAAGTTTTTTACACAGTTTATCAATGTCTTTAAAGCACAATTGGGCCAATCAATTACATCATAAGAATAAAAAGTTTATGTAAGCATAAATATTATTTTATTATGCCTATATCACCTTAATTTAACATTAAGATCGCATGGCTAGTGGGCGTTACGTTCAACGCAATCAACTTTATTTGAACATAAATAGACCACGCCCATTCAACCGCTGCAACAGTGGTACAGTCTATAAACCCCAACTTTTCACCGCTACGCATGCGCAGTACACTAGCATCTCTAATAATTCCTAATAACCCATTAAAACCACAAACAACTTCAAACAACCCGCTGAAAACGGGGTTATTGGAGATTAATCCCTAAAAATCGCCATTTAATTAATCCCTTCGTAAACCCTAATTTGCGGAACAAAATCCCTAACACCAATGTACTAGGAGGCGGGATCTTTTTCATCATTTGGGTAGTTCGGTACCAATCTATTTCAGCTTGTATTTATTCTTAAAAATAGGCCGCCAGAGAGCAGGACCACATTTTTTATATGACTATATTGAAAACTCTGAACACGCTATAACGTTTTACTAACCGTTATGATAAATAAAACTCAAGAGAACGACCCAGGGCCATTTCATTCCTCTTTTTACTTTAAGATTTGTTGTTGTTTTTTTCAAACATTTAATACTTGTATTTGTAAGAAGTGACAAATCGGATTTTCCAAATCGGAATGATGTGGTACTGGGATTCCAATGGGATATTTATGATTATTTATTGGTTTTCCACAGGTTTAAACAACGCAGCCATGTATCTTGTTGCTATATATAGTACAATTTAATTAGTATCGAATATTGAGGTGTGGTCCGCAGCCGCACAGAGCGCCTTCAACTGACTGTAATTAATGTAACTGCATTTATTTATATATTTTACTATAAATTATATATAATTGCAATTATATAGTTCGTTTTCTTTAAATACACATTCATATTTGATAAAAACCTTAAGTATCAATAGGCTTTTACTATCATTATATATAGTCCTTTCAAATGACGAAGTAATCTCCCTTCGTAGTGTCTTATACAATGACACTTGTACTGTAATATTTCGAACACTCGGCAATTTTTCAAAACATTTGATAGTGAATACCATGCTACTACAATGAAGAATCGGCAATGTACTGTTTTCTTTTCCGGAAATATAATCAACAATGTTATTGTCATCGTTATTTTATCACATTATATTATATAGTTATATAGTGTTGCTTGTTGTATCATAATTTTAAATTCAAATATATCATCATACAACATGGACTATATAAATATCATTGACTCAGTGCAATATTAATAGTTTACGACATACCAGTACAAGGCCTGCTGTTTTGATGTTTGCATTGTATCAAAATATTTACTATTCGTATACTGTCTAAGCTGCAAACATTTGCAGCATCCCGTTATGCTCAGACATACAAATAAAGGCTAGGTTCATAAACAGTTTCACTTGCAGGATAAATGTTTGTTCAATAAACAATATCTAGCAAACCAAATGTTTCTGACGTAGTTTATATACCAAATTCAACACATACTAAGACAGAAAACAAGATGACCGTTAAAAAAACAATAACCAGAACCAAATAATATTTTATCTGAAAATGCATGCATTAGTAACTGACTGGATTTCAAAATTTCAGGTTCCTTGGATGACCCTGTACCGAATTCCTTCAAATCATTTTAATTTGTTAAAAAATATTACCGGTACCGGGCGGGGCAGTTTTTCTGAAACGTCTATATAGAAAATGTTCTTGTCAGAAACCACCGATAGATTTGAACATAATTTCACATAAATATTTCTCGGGTAACCCTCTTCCAAATTTCTTCAAATCATTTTGATTTTTTAACAGAACAAGGCCGCAATGGGGCGGGTCAGTTTTTCTTACCTATCTACATAGCTATATAGAAAACTTTGAAAATCTTCTTGTCAAAAACCACATTTTTAAGTTCTTAAAATTTTAACAGAAATGTTTTTCCTGTGACCCTCTACCAAATCCCTTTGACGCATTTGTATTATTTGAAACCCATGCATACCCATGCATAACAGAGGGCTGGAAGAGTTTTCCTTAAATGGCTATATTGAAAACTTATAGTAAAAAACTACTTGCTGGATTTAGATATACAATTCATGATAATGTGACCCACTAACAAATGTCTTCAAATTCATTCGATTCGCGAAAAAACCAACATCGCCACGAGATGATACGGGAAGTTTTCTTATGTGGCTATATTGAAAACTATGAACATATTCGTGTCTGACACGGCTAGCTGCATTTTGAAATGATGTAACATAAATGTTCCTACTAGGCCCTATTATTAAATGATTTCGTTAACACTTAGTGTTCGGTCAATTGGAAAACTTAGCCATGTCAAGCGCGTAATGGTTAGATCGTGATGTAAAGGTCAAAAACGGAACATATTCTTGCCTGTCCAAAACAATATCTATAGTGTTGTATATGTTAATTGAACAATTGCAACAAGGATTATAATGATATAAGAAGATCCCTTAATTGCATCATAGACGTGTAGCAACTAAGGAAACAACGTATCGGCATCCATTTTAGTAGAATATGTATGCATTTTATTAGAAAACATCTGATGAAAAACAACGGTTGGTCTTTACTCACAACTATAATCGACTTTAATGTTAGTACCAACACACAACCGTTATATTGGAGTATTTACAAATATTATTTCCGTATTCATCTAACAGAAGGACATATTGTAAAACGAAAGATATCCCCACTACTTTGAGAACAATTGAACTAGTAATATCTCTGCATGACTGCACGTATTTACACATTCAAGAAAAACAATGCAGGTGTGCCAGAAGGATTCATTAATTGAAATTCAAACAATATGTCGCAACTATCCTACCTCTGTTAAGGCATTTGGTGACTGTTATTGGTGCACCCCAGTTTTAAGATGTGTAAAACTTCGATAGTATAACAATACATGCACCCATAACAACGATTACTTTATTAATTTGTAAACCCATTTACTCGGTTTTAAAGCTTTCGGCCATGAAGCCTTCTTTAGTAAATTTAATAAGCACATATCACATTTTATGTATAATAGCATCAATTAAAATTATACAACAGGAAATGACGTCACGACGTCAACTTCAATTTTGCAAGACGTTGTACTACAAAATTGCGTCTTTTTAAGAGGTAATGAAATGGTGTTGGCGAACTGGATATTGAGATATGTCATTAGCCACATTGAATTACATTGCTAAATATGAGTTACAAAGAAAGTTACAGTTATGAGTATAACAAAATACTACTACTGCTACTAATATAACTACTGCTAATAGTTATAATAATAATAATAATAATAATAATAATAATAATAATAATAATAATATTAATAAAATTAATAATAAAAGTCAAAATAAAAGTCCTAATAAAAGTAATAATAAAAGTAATAATAAAACTAATAATAATAATAATAATAAAAGTAATAATAAAAGTCATAATACAACTTTTAATAATAATAATAATAATAATAAAAGTAATAACAATAATAATAATCAAATAACAACAACAACAATACTACTACTACTACTACTACTACTACTACTACTAATAATAATAATAATAAAATTAATAAAATAATAATACAATAAAAAATAACAAAATATAATAGTAATAATAGTAATTAAAATAACAATAATAATAATGATAAAAGTGTATTTTCTATATATTGTTGTTAAATCTTATGTACTGTCCATGTAGACAGTAAGGCTATGATAGCATTGTTCAAACTTTCTCCACAGCAGTTTCATATTGGTTTTCTTGTTAGCACCGTATGGCACTGTCGTCCCTAGCCGTTTTTCCTAGAGGTTCTCACTTACTTTTCTAGAGTATCGGCCTTTTGCCTTTATCACCTCCAGAACGCAGACCCCCATGTCTTTGGCAATTATTGGTATTTAACATATAACACAAACAATTTGATTATTCTCGTAACTGAATCAGTGCAATGTACCAGTAAAGAGTAAACGTTGCTAATTTAATTATAATTGTGTGACCCATCGTAACGTACTCGACAACTAAGAGTCGTTTCAAAATAAAGCTCCAGCAGCTTTAGTTCTTATAATATCGAACGCAACGCTCTGATAAAGTTGAGTATGATTTATTACAGATATACTACCTTGCATAACATTGGTGTTAAAACAAATCGGTAACATCTCCATTGCAATAGCCCAAAATGCACCCTCTCCGTTAAATCAAGACTTTTTTGGTGAATGCATCTACACAAACCATGCAAATAGGGCAATTATGAGTTAAATTGATTAAAAATACATTATGCACTGAACATAAGCTGGTGTCAGGTATATAACGGCGTGGTAGACTTTTTAACACATGCAAATGTTAACTAAAATGAAAGAAAACAATTTCAGACAGTCTTGAAATACACATATTTTACATCTGAAAAAAGTACCTGTTTTCTACCAATGCGTGTTGATTGCATTGTCGGTCCATATTTTTTAAAGAAAAAATTCCCCAAAATGACAAATACTGTTTATAATACACGAAAACAGCATAAAATGCCTAAACACACGAACACCAATACAGAAAGGTTACAAGTACCTTCCAATTCTGATCACCGCCAAAAAGTATGAAATTTAACACCAGTTGTTGGCTTACACATTTATAGATAACAATAAATAAACATTTGGGAATCATTTTAAGTTGAACCAAACTCTAAACATGTCAAGTTTTAATGAAACAAATGGAATAACGATGTAAAATACCGCGGAAATAGGCAAACGGATACCAAAGTTAACAACAGTTTTCACCACTTCCAGGAAACAGATAATGTAATAGTGTGAATTCCTTTCTGAAATAGCAGTACTATTTCCATAATGTTCCGTGAAACCAACCAAAATGTATCAGGCGACAATAAGCTATATATCGACAAGAAAGTGAGCTACCTGTGGTTCTCAGAGATGTGCTCTGACGGAGAGGATGCATTTTGGGCAATTTTAACGGACAGGTTACCGATTCGTTTTAACACCGTTTATAAGGTACTTTTGAATTTGTCCTAGTTCTGCAAGCCCAAACATTACTGACAGGTACCAGTGTAATGCCAATGAATAAGAGCATGATGTGTATGTGTAAAAACCGTTACGAGTCTTTTTATTATCTGTTTGTCTAGGCGACATCAACAGTTAATTATTCCAGAACATCTGCAGGCATTTTGGAGACAACACGCATAATAGTTTCATCTGAGAAGTTTAACGGCGTTTGGTCGTTGATTTCGGTTATTTTTGTTTAGAAAAATTAGCATTTAGCATGTGTACACCAAACTAAAACGAACCTATGGAACAGTCCTTAAAATATGTGTCAGCGTTATCGTAAACTGGTTAATTGAAATAAATTATTTTCACTTGAATATAGTGTAATGTATGTCCGAAATATCGCAATTAGCAACAATAATAATAACAGTTCCGTAAGTTTGTTAAAAATAAAACATTGTCGTTTAAATGTGACATAAAATTGACAACACCTGTGGATGAAAACATGCAATCGGTGAGGTATTATTCAGATATAAATTCTACAAATGAAAAACAATTATATTACAAGTAGTATTTAGTATACACCAATGAATCATTGCTTTCTGCCATTCATACATACTGTATTAAACATTCAAATACAGGTAAGCGTATTCGCTACTAATGTTTGCTTTGTACATATTATACTAGCAGCCGGACTACTTGTAAACACTTGGCCAAATTGAGCAATTATAGGAATGCATATGTAACATCAGTAGTGTGCGTAGAATTAGATCTCTAGTGGCCTATTTACATATAAATAACTATCAAATAATTAGAACATACATAAGATCAACTGCTTATCTTACCTCCGGTTAACGTTTATTCCTAATGGCAACCCGTGAAACATTTCTTCAGCAAATTCACACATATTTAGAAACAAACCAAAACAATTTTTTTGCAGTTTTATCACAAACATTAATACTTAAATTCACCCTCATTTAAAATAATGCCAAACAAGAAAAACACACAGCAATGGTGGTTCACTGTGTATTTAATCCAACACAAAACATGACACAATAATATCAAATGAACACGGTATCACATACTTGTAACCATCACTCGGAGCGAATGTTTTGATACAGTCTTAAATGAGGTCATATAATGACGTCAACATTACACAAGTCATTTCCGCGAAAAACATAACTTACGAGACACACACAACCAAATCAACTGACAACAGTTCTCAGAAAACCACACTAGCGTTTTATTTCTATATGTTTCAGCGGTCTTAGTTGACAAAATATACCCCTACTTGACAGGTTATTTTGGCGTTTTGTTCTTTTAAGTTCATGTTATTTTATGTTTTAGTCACAGCTGATGAGACCAATCAAATATGTAGACGAAATGGACTTCCCATGTCAAGTCGGACGGAAATTATGACTTATATAATTGTTTGATTGTTTTAGTTCAAACAACCCATATATAGCCCATGACAGAAATTAATACATTAAGAAAATAATGTATAGTAAATTTTCTATATGACCTAAATTTTTCTAATGCAACTTCAACACGACACAAATGGACATTCCATAAAATATACGTTTAACCATTCAAAATAACATTAAATTATGAATTATTCAAGTTCCTTTATTAAACATACCTAAATGAACAAAAACAACTTTACACATAGAAGTACATTCAATAGTCACCGTATATAGTGATTCAAGTAAAATACGACCTTGCAAGTAAATTAAAAATAGTTCATGGCATACGTTTCACAGACACGCCGTTATATAACTGTACACGTTTTGAGACTACAAGACAAAAATCGTCTTACAGTAGAATGCATCAAGACTATTTGCTTACTCATTCTAAAGCAATGTTTGCTTCATTGATTTGATAAACCTTACATCCTCTCAACATTGAAACGAGCCAGTTATTTGATTAGTCGAGAAGGGAAGCATATGGAAGAACTCTGTGTGCACAGGGTTTATTGTATAGGCAAACGAAAACAAAACAAAAACACAACAACAAACGCTTTACTAAACCGAAATTTCACAAACTTATATATCTTTATTTTACAAATATAGGCTAATATAGAATCTCGTAGATCAGTAACTGGTGGTATTTACGTCTCTTGCATATTTTCATCGTTGAATACATTTTAATTTAACCATAAGGTTCAAATTAGTAGTTATGCATTATGTATGGGATGTACATGCAGTTGTTGGTGTTCAAGTTCTTTTGATTAAATAATTTTGAACCATCGTGTGTAAACGCTAAACTATTGTATTTCATAATATGTGAGTCATAGTTTCGGGAGATAAAATGCTGATGTATTTTCAATAAATACGTTGCTGATATTTACGATTACTAGTAATCATGTTGACAATCATTATAATTCTGCTCTTCTAAACGACCATTCATTTTCGGTAATGCGATTGTATCGATATTGTTTCCAGGTAAACGCAAAACACTTGTAGCATATATTTACCTCAATATGTTAATAAATGAATATTGCCACGCGGGCTCGTTAAATAACTAACATATTTCGGCAGAAGTATGCTTCAACTGTTTATTGTATCGGATATGTTTGAAATAAAGAAGTCGACAGGCCCAACATGTAGAAAGCGTGAACTTGATATATATGAAACTGAAATGTGACTCACCTTTAAGTTGAAAGAATACATGGAAGTTTTAGAAGTAGGGATGAATATAAAACATAAATTCAGTCGAAATTGACAGCAGTTTATCTTTTGTCACACGAAACAAGTGAATGCGCATGATGTTAGTCACTGACGAGCTTATGGGGCTTATGTTGATACGTTTATTATGAATATTAAGTTATAATTGTATCTTGACATAGTGGTTATGATTTGTATCATAAAACCTTTATGCACGTACGTACCAGGGTCAAAGCAGTGTTTACCATGTATATTCATATAAACATAAATAAAAGCTTTCCTTCAAATGTGAAGAATGATTATTATTAGATAAGTACATTAAAATATGTGCACTACTAGGATGGCGTGTAAATGTGTGCAATTACATGTACATGACAATAAACAACAGTAAAATGTTCGAGGAATGCTGAGGTATTTTCCTCATGCCTTCTACAAAACAAAATCCTGATTAATAACAATATCATTGAAGTGTTAATACTGCAAACTATTATACTATAAACATAAACCACATGTATGAATTAAGATATTTCAGAACTGCAATGCAAGCTCTCGATATGCATATTTCGTTTGAGGATTTGCACATGTCCCGTAAATATAAATACACTTCTAATATATATTGTTTTGCGAACCAATGATTTCAAAGTTATATTCAGCAATCATGTTGTGGAGTCTTTCAGCAGTACTTAGTTGAGATATCGTTCAGCACTTATTAACTTTTTAAAAGGACTTATTGACAGATTTTTAAATGTACCTTAAACGTCTTAATTGACACATTAAAGCATCCTAATTAAATTGCTAATGCACTCTTAGACTAACATAAGAAACATAAAAAGGAAACAAAACGGTTGCTACAACCGGCGTTCGAAACTCAGACATCCGGTTCAAAAGTTTATAGCGCCTACCACTGGTCGTTCCGAATTTCATACTTCTATGTGTATATTTTACCTTTCTATGTGATTCACTTGTTTTCAACAATTTAATTTACAACAACAAAAGTACTATAAAATATTCAATCGTTTCTCGTTACAAACGCCTTATAATTGTATCAATTTCAACAGATGATTATTGATGATTGCTCATTACCAAAAAAAAAAGTATTTGCAACATATAGCTATGCCAGTTTTGTTATTTAGCTCCTGTATTTCCTTTTTTTTTATAATGCTACACAAAATTCGAAAAGTGTTAATTTATCAATTTATCAATCTGTGAACAGATCCCTTTAAGTCACTGTCATTTCGATTCAAATCCAACGTTATTTATCACATCAAGGGTTGAGCGTGAAACTGTTGTTCCTGCTGAGCATTCCTGTATCAGATGTTTTTTTATCAAGTGCAACGAAAAAATGTTTCCTTTAACAAATAAACACCTCTCTAATGAAATATTGATACCAAGTGCGGGATATATGGATGCTAGACACATGGACATAAACGTTGTACAATGGAGAAATGCACGAAGCAGTCAAATATTCATGGAATGGTGCGATGTTTCCTTATACTGGATTTCACAGAAAAGAACTAGCAATTTCTTTGAAATTCCCTGATTCCTAACAATTGACACGTATCATGTTGCGGATTTTGTGGCTCCATGGTTGGCGTTACAGATTTAGAGGAAATCATTGCGACAGGTAATCAGCGGCCGAAGGTTTACATATTGACACATACGGGATACTACTTATAGTTTAAACATCATGTAAATCTTGTAAACATGCAGGGACATACATCTATATATAAATATATTTAACGCTTCGGCTTGGATATTTGTTCGCGTCTTCTTCTGCAGAATAAGGTAGAATTTACTTTATATTTGTATGTAAATATGAACTTTTAACAGTTAGATTTTGTCTATATTAGTGTCGCGCCATATATGGTGCTTATTACATCATTTATTTTACGTAGGTAGTTGAGCTTCCAGTGAATTTGATTCGCAATAAAATCACGAATATTGATTGTATAATGAGTACAATTCTAATGATATTAAACCAATTTTACTTAATGTTTTGTAGCGCATTTTATTATGTGACTTTGAACAGGACAATCCCCGACTGTCAGTCAGTCTGTCGTAGAGAAAAATGTGTCCGAGCGTTAACTAAAGACCCTTTGGGCATAGGGTATTCTGACACGCTGTGTAAAATGGTTAAGGAATAGTAAAGCTCCTGATTGATTAGTGTGTCTATGTGTCAAAGTTCAAGATCGAACTGGCCAATATATTAAAACAGAAAACATGTAAAAGTTTGTCGTGAAAAAATAAACGCCTCTGTAATAGTGTTTGATACCAAAATCAGTAAATATGGTTGACAGATAAATTGCATAAACTCTGTTAAGTGAGTGAATCCACGCAACAGTCAATGTTAAACGATTTCCTTATACTGGATTTTGCAAAAAAAATTATTTCTTTGAAATCTGTTGATTCATAACAATTGACACGGATCAAATTGCAGTTGTTGTGGCTGCATAGTTTGTTATATTTTTAGATGTTACGTTACGACAGGTAATCATCGGTCGGGCGTTTAAAGATTTGCGCATACGCATATTATTACTAATAGTTTGAACGGTGATGTAAAACATGTAAAGGATTTTACATCTACATATATTTAACGTTTCGTATTTGACAGGTGTACGCTTTTTGCTGAATAATATTAGATAAAATTAAATTTATAAAAAAAAATATTTTGTCTGTAAATATGAACTGTTAACAGTTTCATTTTTTAAATATTAGTACCACACCATATATGTTGCTTATTAAATAATTTAACTAAATTACTAAATTGGTTTTACGTGGATAGTCAAAGGGACCTTTTCACAAACTCACGATTTGACAATTTTCGTATTTTTCGTCACATATTTTAAACATAAAAGAATAGTGTATATAAAGGAATGAAATAACACGACGCACATAGACATATACTGTAAATGCAGCTTGGTTAAAGAGTTTTCATCAGATGAAATGAAATCAGTTAGAATGGTTTTGTTGTTTTTTTTTTTTCGTTAAAATCGTCGGAAACAGGTGGATCACTTACTAGAAGTAGCACATTCAGGGTTAAATCTATAAATCGGAAAGGCCGGGTGGTAAACGCATAGTCTTTTTACCCGGCGGTCTGGGGTTCGAGTCAAGGTGGATAAACTTTTTTTTTCATTTCTTTTTTTTATCATTTTCTTGTTATTTTACTCGAGCTCTTTTGTCCCAATGCTTGAATCTGTTAAATTAAGGCTTTTAATGGCATACTTTAAACAAAAATATGTGAACAATTCCCTCTAAGCTTTCAGTTTAGTTTATTCGAAATAAAAGGATATAATTATATTATTCTCATGGTATATAACCACATTTTCTTAATGTTTTATAGCACACATTTCTATGTCATTCATCAGTTTTGCTAATGTATATTTAATATAGTAATAAAGTAATCACAATGCAGAAGTGGAGTATGTTGCTTTGAAAAGGACTGTCCAACTCTCCGCCAGTCTGGAGTATGTTGCTTTGCAAAGGGCGGTCCGACTCTCCGCCAGTCTGTCGTTGAGAAAAACTTGTCCAAGTGATAACTACAGACCCGTTAGGCATAGAGTCTTCACACATGGTATGAATGATGGTCTTGAATACTAAAGCTCCTGATTGATTAGTGTGTCCATGTCAAGGTCAACAGGTCAAAGTGTATAGTAAAATATATTACAAAAAAACAACAACCGAACCCGTAGTCCTAGATTGTTCAAGTTTGGCAGGTGGGTTGGTCATGAAATATTAACGAAACTATTTGGTTATTAGCTGCATTGGTGAAAAGGCAATTTCAAACTGACTGAATGTTAAAAAAACAAAATAAAACATAGTTGTAAAATAGTGTCCACTTGGTAGGCTGATACAGGCTGAAGTAGAGGATCAGTAGATAATCGTATTTGTCATTTTGTCATGAGACAAAGGTCAAAGTGAAACTGTGTTGTCCAGGCTAAAAAGAAAATAGAAAACTTTGGCCTAGATTTTTGCAAACTTGGTAAGTAGGTTGGTTATGGCTAGTAAAGTCCAAATTGTTTATTGGGCCCATGGGTCAAATGTCAATTGATCAATGGTTTTCTTCCAACATACAATAGCCCAGCATAGCAGCACGATTGTGTATATTTGCTGAGAAATTAGCGTATATTGTTTAACCCAACTATGTTATAATTGTTCACATTTTATATCAAAATATGTTACGTATTTATTATGAACTCCTCACAGTTATCTCCCTTGGGAAAGAATTGTTGCAAAACACTCCTCAAAGTTACTGCAAGCACATTTTTCCAAGGTTGCGTATTTTCTGAGTACGTATGAAAGATATGTGTTGTACTTGCCAAATTGAATTCAATCAGACCGTTGTTCTATTGAAACAGAAACATATTTGACCTTTATTGACTTTTATTGTGGAAGAAATAACGAACGGCTATCCGACAGGTGTGTAAGTAGTTACTTAAAAGGTCCTAAAAGAGTATGTACCGATTACATATTGCATTCATTTCAACTGTACAAGATATGGCAAGTATAATCTTGTTAGAAACAGTCCAATCAAGACATGAATAGCTTTTGGTAGTGATATTTATCAGAATCTGGGTTCTGCAATTATTTTAGAGGATAATTCTGTGAGAGTAAAGTGGCGATAACAGATCACTTGCATGTTCTGAAGGGTTAATTTGATGGTCGTCTCTGCGTCTCATCGAGTGTTGTACTAGCTATGAAATAGTTTTGGAATATTTTGACTGCAGTGGACATTTTTGCAATTTAATTGTGTATGCTCGTTTCTCTCCACTCAGATGGCGGAAGGAGGCACCGGATTTCACACAAAATGGAGCCCAAGGCACATCAACAGATCCAGGGTAAGAGGCCTTTGGGTAATAGGTGAATTCATGGATTGGGCTTAAATATAACAACCACCACTACACGATTACTGCTTAGTCTACTATTACTGCTACTACTACTACTAGGCCTTTAGGTAACATAAATGTATTTATGGATGTGCTGGGATAAATAAGGCATTCAGCAGTTCCAATACTAAATATAATATTACAATCACCACACTACTACAGTAGTAGTAGTAGTAGTAGTAGTAGTGGTAGAAGTGGTAGTAGTAGTAGTAGTAGTAGTAGTAGTAGTCGCAGTACTACTACTAGTAGTAGTAGGAGTAGTAGAAGTAATAGTAGTAGCAGTAGTAGTAGTAGTAGTTGTTGTAGTAGTAGTACTACTACTACTAGTAGTAGTAGTAGTACTACTACTAGTAGTAGTAGTAGAAGTAGTAGTAGCAGAAGTAGTAGCAGTAGTATTGGTAGTAGTGGTAGTAGTAGTAGTAATAGTGGTAGTAGTAGTACTAGTTGTTTAGTAGTAGTAGTAGTAGTAGTAGTAGTAGTAGTAATAGTAGTAGTAGTAGTAGTAGTAGTAGTTGTTGTTGTTGTAGTAGTAGTAGCAATAGTAGTAGTAGTAGTAGCAAAGGTTGTATTAGTTGTAGTAGTAGTAGTGGTAGTAGCAGTAGTAGTAGTAGTAGTGGTAGTAGTAGTAGTAGTAGTAGTAGTAGTAGTAGTAGTAGTGGTGGTAGTAGAAGTAGTAGTAGTAGTAGTAGTAGTAGTAGTAGTAGTAGTAGTAGTAGTAGTAGTAGTAGTAGTAGTAGTAGTAGTAGTAGTAGTAGTAGTAGTAGTAGTAGTAGTAGTAGTAGTAGTAGCAGTAGTAGTAGTAATAGTTAAAGATGCAATAGAAAAAGTGATGATGATGGTGTTGGTGATGATTATGCACTATTAATAATTTTACATATAAAATCCAAATAATTATATGTTTCAAACTTTCTATGTTACAATAATATTAATTTTTGCGAACAAGTAAAACTTTAATTATACGTATTTCCGCCAAAAAATGTCATCCATACTTCATGAACGCCTATTGAAAGTATGTGTATTTTCTGACAATACAGTCGTGTCCAATATAAAATTTTGTATTTCTATTGTTAAAACATAATATAAAGCTGTCATTCCGTTAATAATTATGAATTCGTTTCAGTATGAGCATGAAGATGCATCTAAGGAAACAAGCACAATTATGAATCTCCTTGGGTATGGGCCAGACCTCAGACAGAAACGCATACACGCCTACAAAGAGATTGACTGGCTGTTGAATGCAATGTGTCATGGTGGGATAACACTGCGCATCACAGCAGGGAGCAAGGCGGAGGGGCTTGCCTGCGCATTTGAAAGTGACATTGACAATATACACGTAACTCCAAATGCCATGTGTCTGGAAGACGGTATTGACGAAAATATAGTACCAGACGGCATCACTGTATTCAAGATGAATACACAGATACACAATGCTGGATATTGTAGAGTACTACTTCAGAGACTAGCTCCTTCAGGTTCCCTTGCTATTTTGAATGCCCTGTGTTGTGATGAATATGGAAACGTTATATTGAGCAGTGTACTTTTTGTAGATTTTTTTAAAAACACTCCTCGTGCGAATGGAACCGTTTTTCATGAACTAGCTGGCCCATCACGCCTATGGTCTAATGGTCCTTTCAGACATGATAGGGTAGGAGCCATTCGCTGTCACTGCCCCAGCATCCTGCAGAGGTGGGCTGCAAGACGTCGTCATTGGCCACCACCGGATATCGTTCAGAAAGTGGTATCAATGGCAGCGTTTGTTACTCCAGTTGGGTTTAAAGGTAGTGAACATAAACACGTGGAGTGGACGATTTGCTTTAATACTGGTGAGACGGAACTTGTAAATAATCTAAATGACACTCAGATCAAAACATATGTCATGCTCAAGATGATCGTAAATGATGTATTAAACCCACGGAAAAAGGAGGTTACATCATACACATTGAAAAACATCGTTTTATGGATAGCGGAGAACAACCCACAATCATTGTTCTATTCAGGGAGTTTGTTTCATTGGCTACACGAAGCATTGGATATGCTACGAACCGCTATATCCACGAGACAGCTGCCGTATTTCATGATACCAGAGAGAAATCTAATGGCAGCCTGTGGATTGGATGATGAGCAGCAGCGTACTTGGGTAACAACTATCACTGACATGATAAATGAAGGTCCGAGGTTAATACTAAGGTTGAAAAAGATACGACAAGCCGTTATTTCGCACCCGGAGCCACTACTGTGGTACAGCAAGATAAGAACGGAATTGGAGATGTTGCACCTGGAATTGACGAAAAGACTTCTCCAACGCAGAAATGTGAACGGCGATATTGATGTGTCTGATATGATCCTATATGAACTGAATAAACGTATGAATGACATATCGTTACAGGTCCTACAACGGATGGACATAGAAGGGAGTTCTGTTAATGATGTGACACAGATAACTGTTATGATGTTAGGCTGAAGACGTACAAATCCTTAGACATCCATGACGAATATGCATACTCTGGTGGATATACCTTTTATAAAATAAATGTAATGGGGATGATAAGTCGTCCGATTTCCATTCTTTCAACGCGTGTATCATAGTTGTCGGGTTGTGTAAGTACATTGGGTGAATCAATGATTTATTGTGCTAGATTCGCTACAAAATGAATTAGAACAATACCCGTTCAAATGAGTATCATTTATTCCTACTCACCGTAATGCACGGCTATGATACTTTCGCTTAAAATGTGAAGGAATAATTACGTTGTCGCTGTGAAGTATTCTGGTTTCCGCTGTGTACTGTAAATGACACTGCCACTACAATGAATTCGTTAACACGTTATTATCATTGTCATTACCTGTAGGTGATTCGATTCCACTGTGAATAAGTGTGTCGTTGACACTATGAAAAGTACTGTCCAGGTTTTGTAACAGGTTCCTGAAAAGGTATTGTCGCTTTCACTTAGAATTCCTGAACACGATTTTTTCAAGTTATGCTAGTGTTAGCGTCTCAAAACGTTTTTATGCTACTGCGAATACACAAAATCCCTATTGTCGCACCCACCGTGCATTCCAGAGTTGCATTTACTGAGGAATCTTGAGTCGCTGTCACTGTGGATAAGAAAGTCATTGTCACTGTACATTTGCGAGTCGCAGCCACAGTGAATTATTGAGTCAATGCCACTGTGAATTCATCAGTCGCTGATAGTGTGAAATCCGTGGGTCACTGTGAATTCTTGAATCAGTGTCACTGTACATTCGGGAGTCGCTGTCACTGTGAATTATTAAATCAAAGTCACTGTACATTCGGGAAACGCTGTCACGGTCTATTAGTGAGCCACTGTCACTGTGAATGTATTAGTCGTTGACATTGTACAATTCGTGAGTCGCTGTAACTGTGAATTAATGAATCCGTGTCACTGCACATTTGGGAGTCGCTGTCGCTGTGAATTATTGAATCAGTTTCACTGTACATTCGGGAGTCGCTGTCACTGTCAATTAGGGAGCCAATGTCACTGATATCGTATATACACTAGTGTATGTGAGATATTACGTATAAAATAATATATGCAATACCGTAATTACCCTAAGCATTGGGGCACTTAACAATAATTACAGTGTTTATTGTCCAAATTAGGGACTTCACAATAATTCCTGAAAACGTGTCCCAAAATTAAGTGATATAGATGATATGGCCTATTTTACATATTGAATGCTAAGCGTAGTCTATGTCGTCTACAGGGTATCGTTCGTTTTTTTTCTGAAATGTGACAACGTGAAAAATTTCAATGTGGTTCAATGTTTCTGGTATCGGGTAAAAAACACTACCTGTGATGTATGATTTTTAAAGCAGAGTTTTCAATAGAGAAGTACTTTCGACCTATATAATATTGGACAGTAAATATCTTAATGGTATATTGCTCATCACTTCAACCTAGATTTTGCTAGTTCAAGTCCCTTCATTTGCAAAAATATTTTGACTCGAAAGGAAAATTTTGAATGTTAAATTGCATTTTTTTGGTATAAATATTAGATTCTATATTTACATATATTTGTTACGTCTTTTTGTCTATCTTTACTTTTTCAATTGTTTAATGTTAATTAAATAACCAATTCATAAGACAACACTTCAACAACACAATCAGATAAGGTCTTGAGCTTCTTTGCCTTCGTATGCCGTGTCCGTCCCTGTGGTGTTTGTAATTTCATTTTATTCGTGGACAATTTTATGTACTTCAAGCAATCGTGTTGAAACAATGTACAATGACAATAAATATGCGTTAAATATAGAAATACAATGTAACCTGTCCTGGAACAACCGATTTACTTTGTATTTTAACCACTCAGCCTTTCCGAAGGATGTTCAATGCATAATTGCTTATGTTATTATTTTAAACAATACCCGTAAATACGACGGAAATATACGAGGAAAGCTACATTATGAAACATTAAACCACCGTGAAATTATATACTTTTTGACAGTTCAGAAAAGAAACGGACTATAATAGGTTACCTGTTTTGGGATATCATTTACTTATTTTAATTAATTAAACGTCAAGGCATGTTAATATATTGATGTTGTTTTATTATCATTTATGGCGTGACGAATGTCCAAACGCTAAATGGAGAAGACCGTATCTATCATGCATCAGTTGGGATTTAAAATCGAGCTATGCTCGGAAGCAGTTAAATCTCTGCGCGGAGGTTGTGATAAACGGTCGCATTGTACCGTGTCACCAGTGAATATGCAAACGGCATATTAAAATTTGTATTGTTTATTTTAGTCTCATCAATGTACATGGCATACAAAAACAATAAGAATATACAAAACTGTGTACAAAGCCACTCATAATAGAGTTAAAAGAGACCATTAAAAAACACTCACTATTCATACAGCTAAACAATAAATTAATATCGTACACTTAAGACTGATTTCCATACGGAAATGATTAGTATAAAACAGAAAAAACAAGTTTACTTTTAAGAGAGTGTTATCAAAACTGATTTTAGTTACCTAAACAATTTACAAGATCTACGTTGTAAAATATTATACCAGGTCCTGGCACATTCCCTAATTAGCAACGGATTTGAAAACAGTTCTACAAATGGTTCTTATTTGGTTAAAATACTAAATTTGAATTAACAGTGTATGATTTTGTAAACAACACCGTTCTATAGTCGTTATACATATAACATTCTGTAATAGCATGAATCACATCTTCTACATTGTCACAAAAAGGGCATTTTATATCATGCACAGCTAATCCCTCATATCTTCCTGTTTCAATTACACGTATAATCGGTGCTACACCACATCTACATTTACTGAACGCAGAACGATGAGTTTTATGCAGTAAAGGAAGACATCACTTCTCTACACAGTAGTCTTTCTTAAATAAAGCAAAAGTAGTAATTTATTTCTACCAGTACCACTAATGCTGTTAGCTTGGGACAATTTACCTTTCAAGTCATTCGCATAGACTTCAGTAGATTTTGATTTAATTTGAGCTACACAGTTGTGTTTAGATATTGCAACATTTATATCACAGTACTCATCAAATTGTAGATTTGTCAGGTATGATACAACATTAAAATACCAATTTTTAAAACGACTGTTAGACTTATCTTTAGATCACAGTACAATGCGTTTATTGGTTCTGTTATTATTATAGGTGGAAATACGACTCCATAAGTTGACTATTGTTTTCCATTGGCGAACAATGGGTGGGGTCCAGCCCAATTCCCCATGTACAGCAATACTTGCCAAGCCCTAAAAACAATCTCATTGCTTTGTTTTGAAGAGTGTATGGACGGTTATACACTAACAACATTTTGTTCCAATCTTTAGGGGAAAAACAAATCCATGTTGAATTGTGTCCCAATATTAAGGGACGCGTACATGTTATAAATAGGAGTGTCCTAATAGTTATTGTTGTCATGGTATCAACGTATAAGATAATGTATGCGATACATCATATATGTGTTTATGCATGTGATACATCATATATACGTTCATTTCTATGATATACTATATATAACTTATTTATTGTAATATATCAAATATACGTTTATTGTTGTGATATGCCATATTTTATTTTCATTCTGTAAGATGTATGATACACGAAAGGACTTCATGTATCTGAGGTATAAACTTATATCACAAACACTTTCAAACTTGTAATATACATACCATATGTACGCTAATGTTATGGGATATCATGTGTACGTTATGTGATATCATGATATACGTTATGTTATGAACGTTATGGGATATCATACGTACGTTCATGTTTGTGAGATATCCCATGTACGTTCATATGTGCTATATATTATATAGATTTGCATGTACGTACGAAACTATTCATTATTGTAAGCAAGTAGTTTTTAAGAAATGCTCTTCCATTTATTGTTTCATTATCGGTCAATAAACACCGATTTGGATTTCTGATGCGAATGAATTAAATTACTAGGGCGTTATCCAGAGTGGTTTAATATACTCGCATCGGAAAGACAAATCGTTGTTTATATCCCAAACAACGCTAAATCGAAGATGTTATCGATTCTAACATAGTCTGACAAATTGGCAATTACAATGGGAACAACATGCACCGCTTATCTTCCCGCGCGAACGTTTGAACGCGCATCGCCGATAATCACTTTCATTTATATAAATAATCGAAAAACGTCAGAATCGGAACTGCATTTTTACGCTGTTTATGGGTGGTTTTACACCGATAAATGTGTTCTTTGTAAAATCTGAGCGTGTCATGTTAGAATTCACACTAACGTTCGTGCATACTGTTATGGATATGTGAAAAGATACGTGCTAACATTAATAGTTATCAAATACACTAATATTTCATAAACCCCAGGCTAGTTGTTACTTCATTTAACACTACAAGTCTCTGCAAATGATATTTGCATGCTAATTTCCATCCATGATGAATATATTCATGGAACTTGAAGTTATTGTTAACGATGCGGCAAAATGTTTGCTGTGTGTTCGGAAATAGCTCCAGTCGATTGATTGATACACTTTTGTAAAAATCTTTTTTTAGTTTAGAAATAATAAAAATATGTGTAATAATAATATAAGCAATGAAGAATTTTTTTGAATATTTTTCAAATTTAAGCAAAAACTTCCAGATGTTGTTAATGAAGATGCAGAAAACTTATGTAGCAATCAAAATAATAATACCAATACTAATAATGATACTAATAATACTAATAAAAATGTAGATATTAATAATGGTGATACTAATAGTAATAATAATAATAATAATAATAATAATAATAATAATAATAATAATAATAATAATAATAATAATAATAAAATAATAATAATAATAATGGCATTTTTGATGAATTGGATGTACCAGTCACAATCCGTGAAGTGGAATCCTTTATCCATAACCCAAAAAGGAATAAGTCATTTGCTGCGGATCAACTGTTAAATGAATACTTTATTGAATCATGTGATATTTTAGCTTCACATTTAGTCGATATTTTTAATGGTATCCTGAATTCGGGTATCTATCGAGACTCATGGATGAATGGACTTGTTGTACATATTTTGAAGAAAAATGACCACGTGGATTTTAACAATTACAGAGGCATTACGTTGAATAGTTGCTATTATAAAATATTCACTGGTATCATTAACAAACGTGTTTCACAATGGGCGGCCGATAATAATATAGTAAGTGATACATAATTTGGTTTTAAAAAAGGAATTCCCACAGTAGATGCTATATTCGTTTTAAATGCAATAATAAGTAATATAGCAAATCAAAATGGGAGACTAGCATGTGCAGTCTTTGATTTTTAAAAGGCATTCGATAGTATATACAGGAATGGTTTATGGAATAAATGATTTAAACTTGGTCTGAGAGGTAAAACTTTCCTTTGCGACGATGTTAAAAGTGGTGTATCTATAGACGATCTTACATTTATTTTAATGCTGTTTGCAGATAATATGATTATCCTCGGGAGAACCCCAACAGATCTCCAACACGTTGAAAACTTTTATAAAATTACTGTCATACATGGGGGCTTGAAGTAAACCCCGATAAAAGTAAAGTTTTAGTATTTGAAAAACGGGGTCCTTTAAAGTCTGATGACAAGTGCTTTTAAAATAACATCCCTTTATAAACTGTAGACAATTTCAACTATTTAGGAACGGTTTTTAATTATACAGGTAGCTTCATACTTAATTGTTAAACCATTTCTGGTAAAATACTAAACGCTCTAAATACACTTATGAACAATATCAAAACAGCCCTTATAAAACCTAATACCATATGCCAACTAGTTGGCACATTTGTTGGATCAGTTGTGAGCTACGGTTGTGAAGTATGGGGTTTTGGCAAATCTTCAAAAATAGAAAGAATTCATTTTAAATTTTGTAAAAAACGTTCTTAAAGTAAAACAATCTACAAGTTCAATGGCTGTATACGGAGAACTTGGTCGATATTCACTGTACGTCACTAGACAAACATTCATAATTAAATATTGGTTAAAAATATTGAATCGCGACTGTCAATGTTATTATTGAGAAATTATACCAATATAAACAAAACGAAACTCCAGTTGCGACAGCAGGGGAGAACTCTTTTTCAGCAGCCCGAGGTCTTTTATTTGTGGCAAGGGACCAATTGCCAAGAATAATACACAGGACATCACAAACACACATAATACACATAAAACTGGGGTCATCGCCTTAGAACGGTCAATGCAAATCATTGGGGGTTTAAAACGGTTTATATGCGCAGTAACCTCAAACTTGGCCCACAATTATACACAAAATATGTAAGTGTAAATAAAAATTAACCTCATAGCATCGCAATTTAAATTAAACAGCAATAAAAGAGAATATTATTCAATTTAATTACCATTTAATTACTCAATCGCTAGATGCAAACCAGAGCAGCAGAATTGCAACTTCTGAGGCACGATGAAATGAAACAAAAACACAAGTATCAACTACATCTCGTCTTTTTATAAAAAGCTTTAAAGACATAGCATCATATAGTTCAATTTTCAGATCATCATCATGCAATTTCAGGAAGAAGCCGTAATGTTGGGTGTAAAAAGAAAGATTACATAGCTTTGTTGTATATGTTTATTTTAAACTGAATAAAACTTAAATATTATTCTACATCTTCCTGCTAACCCAAATTGAACAAAAATTGTTATATGATTGTTATATGATTGCATGAAAGTATTGTTATATGATTGCATGAAAGGTAAATCTAACTGATTAACCAATAGTAAAGCTCTTCTAGATAGTAGTGGTTTTTCATATGTTTGGATTACCCCTTATATAGTTAATCAGAATAGTTTCCATCTAGATTTAAAAAAAGACTGCTAGATCAATTCAAACAGTCGTGGTATACTGCTATTAATAACAATAGAACTCTGTGCACTTCCAAGTTGTTTAAAACTGATTTTCACTTGGAATATTATCTGGATAATGTACCATTAAAATATCGTATTGCATTATCTAAACTGAGAGTGTTATCTCAACAATTGAAAATAGAAACAGGCCGTCACGGCAATAACATAATCGAACATTGCAACAGATATTGCACTTTTTGCATAAAATTGATTTGGAAGACGAATATTATTTTATATGCATTTACCATCTGTATAGTCACATTTGGAAGTTATATATAATTAAATATTACAATACTAAACCTAGTGCGGTCTAATGTATTAGCCTATTTAAATCAAGCAGTTATTAAACAGTATTGAATCTTTGTAAATATACATGTCATGCTTTTAACAGACGAAAATATATGATAAATACTGTACAATAAGTGCAAAAATGTGTTGTTCTATATTATACTAACTGACAGGCGATGCTGTATTAAACACACATACGTGGTATCCAAATATATCCTTTCTATTACGTTAGAAGCATTTGCATATTTCGCTGTATCGATCAAAGAAGCCGCGTGTGTAAGCAGACTATTCCAAGTCACCGAGGAGGCTTATTAGGTATTTGTCTAATACAGATTAGTCCTCTTGCCCGCCTACGCGATGCAATGTAAGTACATCTGGTGACTTATATAGACGACATCAATATTTCATTATTTCGGAACATTAACAGGTCATTTTGGGACAGAGATATGCAATGACACAAATCAAAAAGTGTATTGTGTTTTTTTTTAGTTAGACAGTTTGTAAAATTTACTTAAAACCATTTCTTAATATTTAGGTATATTATATTACTTTGTTCATTGCCATGTTACTCCATATTATATTGTTTGTTATTATTAGTATTATTATTATTATGACTATTATTATTATTATTATTATTATTATTATTATTATTATTATTATTATTATTATTATTATTATTATTATTATTATTGAGACGTTATTTTCGTCATGATACAAACTTGACCTTCTAAACAAGTTGTATTATTTCGGACTATTTAATTATTGAATTTGTTTTAAATGTACTATTGTCATAACTAAGTGGATGATATGAAATATCGCCAAAACAATAGTGTGTATGACCACCACCACCCCCCACCCCCCAAAACAAAAATAGTGAAAAAACACATTATATGATACATATTTCATTTTAGAAATTGCAATCAATTTCAGAAGAAACGTCAATGAAAAAAAATACTTTAAATGCGTTATATTATTCAAAAGAAATTGTTTAAATGTAAAGTCGTAACAAGTTGTATTTACACTAAATGTTTGTTTTAATAAATACAGATGTGATAGTTTACGAAATTGTCGATACTATACAATGGATATGACAAGTTATGTATGCACTATATGCTTGCAAATATGATGTAAACTGTTGTGTCAAATAAGGGCGGTTACTTTTGTTGAAAGCATCTAATTGACCTAACTCGAAAATACTTTATTTTTCAAAATAATATATATACGTTTTTATTTTGTTGTTTTTTATAATCAAATAATAAACACAACGAAAATGTAATTACTAATATAATATATCATTTACAACTAATATCTATACAATCAGAACTAGAAGAAAATCACCATTATAAATCGTCATGAGCATTACTTAGAAAATGTGTCATTTCAGTTCTCTTTATATATTAAATAGTAGCAATTACAATTTGGTAAAACTTAACTTTCTTAACAACGGCCATTCAACTAACAGTTAACAGGTGGGCTTATTCAGATTTTATCAAGTATATTAATGGTGATGCTAAATCAACGCGCATCAGTTAGATTTACAACGTGTTTACTAAAGCTAAATGCAAACTGAACACAGCAGTACATTCATTTCGTCAATGCATACACAGATTCGAATGCAATACGTCAATGCATACACAGATTCGAATGCAATATGTCAATGCATACACAGATTCGAATGCAATACGTCAATGCATACACAGATTCCAATGCAATACGTCAATGCATACACAGATTCGAAAGCAATACGTGTGCATTTGCATAGTAATAATGAATTTATTTCGAAGTCGCTTGGGAGCAACGAAAATAGATTCAGAGGTATTGTTAATTTTAACTTGGACATATATGTATATATCTGAACTGATGTTTCCTGCACAAACACATCACATTTTCTAGTTCCATGCGAAATGTTAATCATTTTATCAGCCCAAACACTGCTGGAACACGGAATATGCGGATTTAGAGGAACTGGAATAGGCGTACTCCCCCGTAAAATTGTCATATTTTTAATAACTGAAAAAAAACTTTCTCATCAAAGAATGGTGGAAGTTTAGTACATGTATCTTTCTTTTTATGTTATGATTCACAGAAGGAGAGTTTACGTCTAGAATCTGTGTCAAAAGCTTAACTATTATATCTCGCATACTAACTGTCATTGGTTTGCAACATATATCATGTATGCGCGTATATGTTGAAAAAGGTACTGAATATTATATATCTATAATATTAACTGTCATTGGTTTGCAACAAACATCATATATGCATTTTTATGTTGAAAAGGGTACTACATATTGTATAACTCGAATATTAACGGTCACAGGTTTGCAACAGATATCATTTATGCGTGTATATTTTGCAAAAGGTACTAAATATTATATATCTAGAATATTAATTGTCAACGGTTTGCAACATATATCATGTATGCGTGCAAATGTTACAAACTATACTGAAAATTGTATATCTCCAAAATTACCTGTCATTGGTTTGCAACATATATCATTTATGCGTGCATATGTTTAAAATGTTACTGCACTTTATATATCTCAATTACTAACTGTCATTGGTTTGCAACATATATCATGTATGTGCGTATATGTTGAAAAGGGTACTATATATTGTATATCTCGAATATTAGCTGCCATTGGTTTGCAACATATATCATTTATGCGTGTATATGTTGAAAGAGGTACTGAATATTGTATATCTCGAATACTAACTGGCATTGGTTTGCAACATACATATTTTATGCGTGTATATGTTGAAAAAGGTACTGAATATTTCCATCTCCTCTAACACCAAATCCTGTACCCGCGCCTGCACAGCAAAATATCCTTTTATTATCGGTGTTTTGAAAGTCAAATTAGCCGTCTTAGTGCCACGCTTCTGGTAATATCATACAGCGATCCATCGGGTCATATTCCAGAAACATTTTAAGTTTACCCTGAAAATAATTTTTGTTAAGTTCCGATTTTTGTAAGTTAAAATTCTTAATACTACAAACAAATAAGTGAATTCAAATACAATTAAGTAAATAGTAGTTAATAATAAGTTGATTACCAATGAACAATAAACATAATTTCATGTACACATCGCATGAAACGTTTCAGAAAAACAACTATTTTTAGGCTAATGATAAGATTTTACTTAAGTGTTTTTGGAATACGACTCCTTGTTATTGAGGTCCATAGAACATGGTGCACATTTGATTATCATAAGTGATATTTCTTTAGTACCAAAGCTTTTATGAAAGCGAGCTATTATGTATGCAATTATGTGTATTAGAAATCAGATGTCACGAAACTTAAAGTAACACAAATTCACAATACATATTCAATACATGTGTTACTTTATTTAAGATAACAAAGTTGTGCACATATTTCTCTGATGCGAACTGTCTTTTCAGATTTTGCATTCATGCGAAATAGATGTGGGATAGATTAAGCGTCATTTTTTGTACAATATTCTTCAAAACGTCTGAAAATTCTCCAGAAATAAACCCAGTCTATTGATATTATTTGCATTTGAAAGAACAATTTGGTAAAGTTAAAGTTAGTGTACATATTTATATACTATTAAAATGTTAAATCGACAAGTACTGATTATTGCTCAAGCTCTTCTATTTACATATTGATAACGTATAAGTGAAGTATTTGGACGAATTTCACGGAGGACCACATTTATTTCACAAACGATATTTTCCTTATTATTGCTTGCCTTGTGCTAAATGGTAATTGCATATTGGCTTATTGCTTAAGAAATAATGTTCCATTTATCGTTGTTTATTGGTCAATAAACAACGATTTGGAGTTAATGTGTATGAATTAAACCACGAGCGCGTTAGCCCGAGTGGTTTAATAGCATCAGAACGACACAGAGTTGTTAATTCGCCAATCAACAATAATAATGCGAACATTATTTCAATTCTAACATAATTTGGCAAAACATTTTGCTATTCAAATGAGAACTACATTTTACTATGTTCAGCTCAGAATCAGGGCTACTTTTTGCGTTATTTATTGGGTAATTTAACAACGACATTTTGTTCTTTGTCTATAGAAAAATTAACGTGTATGATGTTAGAATTGTATTTTACTACTTTAAAAGTCCATGCATGTTTATGCTGTTTTCCATGCATGCACATGATACATTGCATACTACTGTGGGACAACTGGCCTTTCGTTTCTTAAATTAATATAAGGCAAATGGAACATTTATATGATCAATTGCATATTGACATATTGTATGAGAATTCATAGACTTTCAAATTAGAAACAAGCGGGGAACTAAATTGAAACATTATGACAATACACAGCGCTTTATTCACGGAGCAAATACTAATTTATCCCTACCCGGTGCGCACATTAACAATTTCCATTCGTAACTACTCGGCCTAGCACGTCAGCTCGCTGTATGTTGGGTCCGGCTTGAACTGTTTACACCAGATAACTTTTTTCCATTATGAACAACAACACCTTAACAATATTTCGGACTGCTCAACAGTGTGTTCTACTTGTTTATTTTGTGTCAGTTACTTGATTTGCATACAATTGAGTGTGTGAAATGAAATAACCTGGGGATTTGCAACTGACATTATCGCGATAAAAACAACAATTTCTTTGAGTACCACACTAATTACACAAACGATATTACATGATCGGAAATTTAAATGCTAATATAGAAGAATATAGAAATCAATGATGAAAGGCAGCGGGTTGAGAAATAAATATAAAGTTCAAGAATTAAATTATTAATTATACATTTTATGAACTATGTACTTGCAAAAGTACGTACGGCTTATATAATTATATGAACAAGTTATATATGCACTTGCAAAAGTACATATGACTTTTATAATTACATGCATATGTATATAGTTCTATGAGCTTTTATAATATTTTGTTTAAAATATTAATACAGACATTTCAAAATAACATCAAGCTGATGTAGTGCTTAAATAGATCATAACATTTCTAGACATACCACATTAAAATGTGTATATTGTACATAAAAGGATTTCATTGTTGACATGTGTTAATGTATTAGAAACATAAACCTGGCGTCCTGACATTCGGATTCATACTAAGTATACTAAGCAGGCGCGACTACAGGAATTTGAGTAAGAGGGGACGGAACTATTCAGTAACTGCCATCAAACGGCTGTTAGTCTCTCTGAGGTGTTAGCATATATATCAGAACGATGCAATATCGTAAAACAGTTAGCCATATAACGAAATTAAAACAGAACGGGTTTGATTATTGCAATACATCTGTTGAAAAACACGTTATTGACAACTAAGTGAATATGTTTTATTTTATTTTGAAATTGAAAATTAAATGTTGGACAATTTTAGAGTGGCCGGGGATACGCCGCGTCCGACCCCTTTAAATTCCGCATATGCTAAATGAAGAATCATTGAAATAGGCGATGTTGTATCTAACGCTATCACGTTATATCCAGATAAAGTATTTTCAGATTTGTTTCTGACATGCTAACCGAAGAATCATTGATAGAAGCTGCTGCATTAAACAGCAATATTACATGGGTGTACGGACTATTCCGAGTCACAAAGGGACTTATTATGTATCTGCCTAATAGAAATAAGCTGTTGTCTGCCCGCCTACGCGGTGCAAAGTTAGACCATCTGTTGACGTATATATCGGGAATCAATATGTCAATTTTATAAAACATTAACATGCTATTTGGAGAAAACATCATAGGTACACCAGAGGCGTTTAACGCTCAACGTGAAACAGAAAGTTTATTTGGAGGTCGTTGACTAATGCCAAAAAAATAAATTGTGTGTTTCGGGAAACGGCATCAAAATGTAATGTAGGATCAGGATAGAATTTTTTTTTTTAGTTTTGTTTAGAGACACATTTCTGTCAAACAATATTGAACGTTATTTAAAATTGGACGAATACGGATTTAACGGAACACAATCGTCGCTAAAAACTTAAAGGTCGGGGGTTTTTCACTAGGTTTTTCGGGGTGCCCAAAACACAGACATTTTTGGGGGGCCTCAGATGATTGTTTGTAAAATTGCAGTCGCCCACGGTCGATGAAGAAGCATAGTGTATTTGAGCGAACGTGGTTTCCGACGATGCGCACACTCAAACTACGGACATTTAGGCCATACAAAATTGATTCTATGTTTAGCGTCCCCATGATTTTTTAAACCTACCAACCAGGCAGGAAAAAACTAGCAATGAGTCGATAAAAACATTCTTCAGCCATAACTTATTCATAGCTGTGATACAAGCTAAAACAAATGTTTACTTGCAATACTATTACAAATCATCTTCAAATTGGGAACCTACTTTAACAAAGTATTTAACTGTGTATATTGACTACTTGCACACATACACAAATATTGGTAAAAACACATACACGTATTTTTTTCCAAGTTCAGTCTGAAGTTAGATTATATCATATTGGTATAGACAAACCCTGACATTTACACCAAAATACTTGTAGATAATACCATCATGATCATAGAAACATGTTTTTTCATAGTTTAAATTTAACAGATACACATTTAGAAGTATGTTCTAAAATGGGCAATACAGAAAAATCACACAACGTGTGTCATTATAGGTATATGTCATACGCTTTCCTTCTCAATTTTTCACATTGTCAAAAATGTGTTTTAATCGTTCAGGCATCAGAAAACCTACCAGTCCAAGGCCGTTAACCATAAAATCTAATTTGTATGGCTTTACTTGAAATACGACAGGGGCGGCCCCAGGAGTTCGTGCTGGGGGTGGGGGACGTAATTGGTGTTATACAATTTTATATTTCTACTGTTGGGACAGAGTTATATTGTCACTGCAGAGAAAATATAACAAACATACCTTTTTTCTATAAATAGCATACCCGTAGTGCTTTACCTCTCTTTGCATTTTTACAGTATAACTTTATGTACGACATCTCAGTAAACGTAGATCTATATAATTAAGCCACATAGACGCAGAACGTATGGCACTATTTTCCCACCAAATTAATGAATGACTAGATCTATGTATTCGTCAGATTTGAGCCGTCAATTGCCTAGCTCCGATACTAATGTACTAACTAAACTTGCAATTATTTTTTACAAATTATGCTGAGATACCGCTGAAAAATTTATTGGGCAAAGATATCTCCATTTCGAATAAAATAGTGCTCATTTATTGTTTCACATCTTAAGGTGTCGATATTTAATACCCGACATTATGTACTCTATTCAAATTCTAAATTTAAAAAATGCAATTCATGTCTTGTTTGTTTGTATATATCATTATGTGTGCACTTTCTTGATTTTTCATTTCATGGTTTTTGTTAATTGTTATGTGTTTCGTAACTTATCTGTCTCTAAATGTGTAGGCATTGAGAATAAATAAAATCTTGTACAAAATCTAAATATAATGACAATAAACTCTTCTGTTACACTGTTACGATGTTGATTGTGAGTGCGCGGTTATTAATGACGTCATTGCATTACGTCATATATAAAATTGCAAACAACTGTCAAACAGTTTGCAGCGTTTCGATATCCATTATGAGGAATATACTGATTATCGTGTTATTATTTACTCTTCTTTACGCAGCTGCTGCTAAAAGTAAGTGGTAATTTTGTATTTATATTCGATAATGTTGCTAGAAGCCTAAATTCGAGCTCTTTTGCCTGGGTAGGCCTACTAAGCAAAGACCAGCCAATACCCTGTGTCCATATTCCACAAACAACTTAAGTGTTTCTTAAAATATTCTTCCTTAAGTTAAAAATTTCTAAATACTGTATTTTATAAACTACATATACATTTCGAGTTATTTTTAAGTGAGCGATTTGCATCGAGTAACCAAGATGGCGGCGTAATGGCAGTTTTTGTCTAAAACTGAAGATTCTTTACGCTGGTAAGTGGGTTAAAACATTATTTTTTTAAACATAAACGTACCTATCGTGTGGTCCTGTGATTAAACTTCACTCGTTTTTTTTTTATCGTACCTTCGTAACAGCTAGAATAATAAAAGTTATTGAAGTCGTAATGAACCACGATATTTGTTTACACCTTTCAAAACGATTTATTTTCAGTTTCTGAGCTGTTTAAGAGACGCAATAAGAGGTTGTTGTATATAACTTCGATGTTTTAATATTTAAAATACACGTATGTATACTTTCTTTTTAATTTGCACTTCAGCTGGGGCCTATACGGGCAAAAAATCTGGTTTATGCACATGTTGGCATCGAGTAATAGGTGTATGCCATTTGTGCATCGAGTAATGGGAATAAACCGTGAAGGTACTCTCGAATTTTTATTGTTCTGCACACTTTGAAAGAATAATGTTGTGTCTGTTTTAAAATTTATCCTGGTACAACCCGTTTTAGATCAATTAACATCCAATTTAATGTTTGTTAGAATGAAACGTATAAATTCAATACCAGTTTACATAATTTAATAACAGTGTTTTTTTAAGTTCTTTTTTTAAGTGTACATTTATTATTTACTAAATTATGAAAATTAATCAAATGTCGTTATAATTTAGTTCAGCATGCATATTATATACACAAGCAAATACACGTACGTATGTACGTATATACGAACATACATACATGAAGAATAATAAGCAATTGGAAACGGGTACGGTGGGGGGGGGGGCGGCAGGGTAAGAACTCACAACAGTATTAGAGCGCTATCCACCCGAGAGGTCTTAAAGCTTTAAAAATATTTATATTTTACCGGTAGTAAGGCGTGAAAAATAAGTTTGCTTCAGATTACATGAGCTGAAATAGGGTAGGTAAGTAGGGCCTTTTTATTTAGTAATTGGTTAACTTCTAAAACTCAATGAACATTCAACACATATTAGTAATATTACTAATGCTATCAAAAAATAAACACTTATTAAAACTAAATTCATAATTTAATTATTTGAAAAAAGAAAAGATAACGACGAACTCTATAAAATGTTTAAGGGTCGGTCTATTTAGGGTAGGTCGGGTAAGCTGAAACAAACACATTTACGCCTAAACTATGTTCGTATGATGTTCATTCGCAATCGTCATTTATCAAGTTGATGATAGGCAACGTCATGTAATTCATTAGTCTGCTGTGATAAAATCGCCAGATTTCTTCCAGTCATGCCACATTCCTGGTTTCAACTTTGTATGTATTGCATAAATGTTATTTTCGTAACACATTGTATACGCAGGCCATTCAAAATGAAGACATCCAAATCGAGAGCCTATGAAGTTCCGCATGACATTGGGGCGTCCAATACAGTATCAGATGATGACGGTCGTTTCTCGGCTTCGAACAATGACAACAGGCCAGTACTGCTGCACGCGAGGAAGCCGCGAGTTCGGCAGAATCCCGACAGAATACTAGTGACAATGGAACATCACGTCTGTCGAAAATCATAGTCCGGTAAATTCATTCACGGAAAGTGGATGTAGTATTAGTCGTTATTATAACAAAACTGTACAATGCGAGTGTGATTCACGGGATAAAAGTATCTTTATATTTTTAACAAATATGATTTGCTTTTACAAATATGCGTGTATGTTTTTAAACCTAGAGAAAAGGTAAACATGAAATAGAAGCCAAGCTTCTTGGTACTTGAGTGGCAGTCTGTATATGTGGCTAGTGAAAAAAAACCTTCTAAAAACAATCCAAGCGGGTTTCGAACTCACGACTTAGGAGCCATCCTTAGTATACAGCGCTTTAACTAGCTGTGCAATATGAACACACGTTTGTACATTATAATTATTCAAAATACTCACTATTATGACGTCAAACCGTGGGCATGAACAGGGAAAAAACAAACACTACTTGTATTTAGCTCAGAATGTCCAAACTCTTCATATTCTATTTTCTTGTTTAAACAGGTTTAATCACTATTAATATCATAATTTGAACTTTATTTTAACACAATTTGTCGTTGAATTAATCCCTTGAATTTTTATTGTTTTATTGTTTCAGTAACCACGAATTCAATCAAAGGAAGGGATAAACACGTGAAAAACGCGGAACTGTCAGCAAGTGGAATTCAAAACCGAAAGGCGTACAGCCAGTGCGGTACCACTACAAAGTTCAAGAAACTAGGATACTTCCTTCACTTAGACGCGGTATTTCAGAGGAAACCTGAGAGCATTTGCTTCAATAAGTTCCAGCATCCGGTTTCCTAGGGCTGATGTAGAGAAAAAGTGGATTATTTTTTAATCGCGTGAAAACATTATTTTGGATAATTGTCACTTTAACCTCGAATAACTTTAAAACTGTTCGGAACATGCTTGCTATTGTCTAAGTTTATGATGTATTGCCGTATTTTCTATGAGTAAAGCGAGTAAAGTTTTTGTTGGAGCCTATACTATTATTGTTATCTGAAAGTTTTATATGTAAGCATTTAAGTTTGCAGTTTAATGGCATGATTTCATGTATCCATTTTGTAAGGCAAACATAAAAACAATGATAACTATTTTACTTTTATTAGAAATATAAGAGGATACAAAACAAATCACAAATAAACGAATCACAAGTATTAACATGATTGGAAACATATAAACGCATGAAGAAGATGAGGTAACTTTTCTAAATATAAAACAACATAACCATTTTGCATACTGATTGATCTATAATAGACAGTGATATTCAAATAATTATTCACTGTGCTTTGTTTATACATATTGTTTAAGACAATCTTTAACTTAACAAGGTGTCATCAACTCTATCATGACACACACATATTGTGTTTACAAGTATGATTCGCATCGGAAGCCAAATCAAAACTACAAGGCTGGTTCGTGCATTTGTCTATTTGTTAAATAAAGAAATGCAATTGTGTCAGTTTTACCATTTTATACAGATTTCAAATAACTAAAATTTTCCAGAGGTTCCAGATTTTCTAAAAACTTATTGTAGCCATACTCATACCCTCTGATTAACGTTTGTATGGATTGCGATGATTTACTGTCTGGGTAACATTCATGCATTTTATAATTTGGAAAACCTAATAATGTACACTGTAAAGAACCGTTAGAACAGCAGTGTTTATATGTCATAAGAAGAAGCAATAACGGAACAAACTGAAATAAACTAAACAAACAAAACGTCAAAAATAACATTTTTTGCCGAAACAGTAGATACATTTTACATGTACAAAAATAAACATAAAGAATAAGAATAAAACATTTCGCAGAACATGATTGTTAACATGCCTTCATGGCATAAGTGAACAGATTTGTTTGATTTTCAGCAGAATATTTAAATATGTAAATTATTTTATTTTAGGCTTATTCGTTTATATAGTTACTTGTTAAACGGTCACTAAAATTGGGGATAAATAATCTTATAAATGTTTGGAATCTTATGTGTTTGTTTTCGTCCGAATTATTTATGTATACGTCCTTCAAAGAAAACAAAATTTCAGACGCATTAATTCATGAAACTATGGCTTAAATGAATTTGTCAATTCAATATACTTTTACAAATTTAGACAAATATATGGATAGTAAGATGGAATTACATTTATACGTATTGATTTAGATAGCAAAATCACGCGAAGTGAAAGTTCTTAGAGATTTACTGTATCGAAAATCTGAAAACTGATAAAAATATTTTAAGTATTCTGCTCACCTACATGTATAATACTTGCAAACGTTATACTAAAAACGCGTTTTTTACCATTTAAAAGACTTTTAAATCTACAAGTTTAACACATTTAACAAACAATCATCATTCTTAGACTACATTTTGTATTCGTAATTAACTAGAAGGGTAATATCCACAAAACGTATATGACACCAGCTATGTGCTGGATAGTGCTAGAAGCTGTGAATAATTCAAAAAAGGCCACTTTGACTTTATTTACTGACCACACAATCGTTTTAGACTTGTCCCTGAGTGCAAAACTACACTATGTCATACACGCATTAATAACGATACAGATTAATGCTCATATATAATGGCTAAGTGCAAGTTTGAAAGACTTTTGGTCCCGTTTTACTAAGCTACTCACGCAAATATCTAAAGTACGCACACAATTTAAATTCAGTGTAGGTCCTTCACTTTATTAATATATGTTCAAAGAAACTCATGTTGTCTAATAATTCAGGACATAATAACATTTGAAGAAACTATAAGTTTGCATATATCTGTAACTAATAAGATTCTATGAATTTAAAATATTTGGGTAAGTCTAAGAATTGCGTACGTAGCTTAGTAAAACGGGGTCCAATTGGTGAGTGAGTTACATAGTGAACACAAAACATTTGAAAAGCAATACAAATTATAAGTTCCACATATATAAAATTGTCAAAATTGTCATAGACAGTGTGATTGTCATATTATACAAAGACTAGATCGCGTATACATGGCAGCATAATGACAAAGATATTTCAACATATTATCGTAAGCAATATAATCATAAGATTTCTGAAATATTTATCGACCATATAACATAGCAGGTATACATTCAATAAATGGCGAACTATGTGATTAATCTGCTCGTCAAAAGATAGGACCAGAGTAAATTTATCATTTATTCTACGTCACTTTTCCATTGAAATGTGGTAGAGATAAACTTTAACAACATATTGAAATCATGATAAAATTAAGAACTGCATTTTGATTATGCATAGAGGTTGTTAAACCATTTAACAATTTAACTTTTAAATACAAATATCAAAGACTCGTGGTTTATGGTAGAACTAATGTTTTCTTTAGAAAAAAGATTTCATGAAATTTTAGAACGTGAATCTGTAGAACAATTAGGGAAGTTGGAGTGGCCTAAATTAACAAAACATTAAAGCTGTCTACTGTCTGCTGGACAAAAACAACGTCCAGTAAAAACCAAAATGGTCATAAAAGTAGTAAAAGAAACACCAACTTTAACGTTATGAAACCCTATTTAAAAACGTTGCTTCGAACTTCATACAAAAAGTTTTGACCATTAGCATAATGCATAGATCATTAAACGGTAACAGAACCCCATTTGGATCTTGATATATTCCACACAGAGTGACCAAAGCATTATTTTAGCAGAGAAAAGAATCGAAAACCTTTCGTAAAATGGCTACAAATCATGTTTGAACAAAACAGTTATTTGACTTAAAGCGTGAACCTTATTGAGCAGCATTGAGCTGTCACATTTGTATAATGTCAAGAAACATGCAGTGTCATTACATATCCGGAAAATGAATACGTTTATGTTGTTTTAACAATCGAGCAAGCTTGAATTCGTTCTTACAAATCAGACTGGTAAATGATGGTTTGTTCTTTTGTGGACTGCATGATGTGATATGTCTATTAAGTGTACATCTATACATAAACCATTTTCCTCAAGACGTGCATTTAAATTGTTTCTCAGCAGTGACATGTTGAGCAGCATGTGCCTCGAACGCTTGCTTACTAGAGGTAACCTTACTGCACACAGCACACTTACATTTCGCATCGTTGTTTTTGTCACCATGTACAGTATCTTCATGCGTTTTCATGCAGTGTGCTGAACTGAATGATCTACCACACTGAGAACAAACATTTTTTGTCAGTTACAATTGTCTTTGCGTGACGGTTCAACTGGTACTTGTTGTGATAAGATTTTGAACAAATGCTGCATACGAAGACGAACGACTCGTGGATCGTCACATTTCGCCGGAAACTCGCGTCATATTGGAAACCCTTGCCACATACGTGTATATCACAGTCGTGTGTCTTTTCAGTGGTGGCAGCCTGTTCTTCCGTCTCTGACTCAGAGAAATGCATTGTCTGCAATATCTGAAACGAAGCCGATTGGCAAGAACGGGTAGATTATACTAAGATACACTGTACCAGATGCACTGTTTACTTGCTCTTACTTTTTAGACGGTTGGTGGAAGCCAACGGTCTTTTGAGAGGGCGATTTCCAAAACAGGTTTCGTGGCAAACTACTTATTTTCTTTGCAGGCTTTAGAGTCAGTAAATCGAAACGTTCATTCTTCAATTCAGGAATAATGCACGCCTGTTTTCATACCTTCTAATTATTTAAGATAATTTATATCATTTGTATAATAATGTGTATATTATGTGATTTATTACAATAACAATTTCTAAAAATAATTATGAAAATTGTTACGTCAAACTAATGACACCTCTATTTTCGCTATTTAGTTGTATGTAACCGAAATATTCACCTAGATTTCCTGGAATAAGACTTCTACATTCTACATTGGTTATTTTTGACTCGTTGTGAATGTGTTATTTCTTGTTACAGATTCTCATTCTGAATATGCTTACAAAAAATTACTGGAACGTATTAATTTTAAACTGTAATATAGAAAATCAAGAGCACGCATTGTATGACCTACTTTTGACGCTGCCAGTAGGCTAAGAATCACTAACAATTGATGTTCCTAACTACCACGCTTCCTCGGTTATTCTGCATGGCTCGTTATAGATTGTTAAATGGCATGTTTACATTTCCGTTTACAATATATAATTAGCTTGAACAATAATTTGTTATTACTTACAAATTAATTGTTATTATGATGTAGTACTATAAGAAGCCTTATTATCAAGTTTAAAGGTGTGAAATCAAACGTCATTCAAGCAAATGTATTTCATTTTAAAATTGTTCCCCAAAATGCCAAAAAATAACGCTATTTGTTCCCTATAGAGGGCAAAAGGCCCCATCCCCAAGAAGAGACAAAAAAGCCCTGACGTTTCCTTCAAACGACTTCTCCTCAAAACCATAAGGCCGACTTTGATGAATGATGCAACTTCACAGAACTGACTGCTGGCCCCGTGCCCACAAAGGATTAACTGCAGGATCAAGGTCAATCTTAGTTGATGTTGATCTTACAGCTCAACTGAGCCGAATCTAATATATTTAATTTTTGAAATAACGCTTCTTCTCGGTTGAATAAACATGAAGGTGTATTGTATTTTGATTAATTCATCAAATCAGATACAAAATGTACGCTGAGAGGAGTTCATAATAATGTATAATATATATTTGACCAGCAATTAAAATTGATCCAGACTTTTAGTGAACGCCATTTTTTAAACTGATCCTGAAATATCTGGCTCAAGTTCATATTGAACCTGAAGATCAGGCTCAACTTGTTTCTTTAACACAGATCCTATGTGGTCCTGTGCCAAAGTTGATCAGATGTTCTGCACAAGATGGCCTCTAGAACTGTAGAGGTTACAAATACTAATTGCAAACCCTACGTAATTTAATGTAAAAGCGATAACTTTAACCTAAAATAAATGCAACAATTTGCACATAGGGACCCTCATAACCATACCTTTTCTCAAAGAGCATTCTTAGCTTAATTGATTTTAGCAATACACAGGGTATGTCATGTAATATGTAAGAAAGAAAACAATGTTGACTGTTTTATCACCATCTTTTTACCGACTACTTTTTAGTTGAATGTAACCCGCCTCTGCGCAAGTGTTCTACTGTAGTCTCCAATCTTAAAACATATCAGTGATTTATTAGTGCACACCAATGCTTACCCTACCAACATCTCCAAAAATGAATATCAAAGCAACTGTCTAAACGAACAAACAATGTAGTGGAGTTAAACTTGTTGATTTATTTAGAAAGTACAGCCCTGCATGTCTTATTTATTTAGTATAATGTGACCTAAATAGAAAAGTCTGTTAACGACCTCTCTGATTTCCTCCTAAACTTCTGGGTAAATTTTCGAATAATTTCACAGAAATGTTCCTTGGGTCGTTCTCTACCAAAAATTGCGCCAATGGTTCCCTTCTGTTGAAAAACATGGCCACCGGGGTGCCTGGCCATTTTTCTGCATACTATATGGCTATACTGAACACGGACCAACAGTCTCTTGGATTTATTTTTTAAGTCAGTACGTCGAGTAGTCATGTTTATTTTTGTAAAACTTGTTGATCCAAGGCGATAATAGTATATGTTTGCGTTCAAAATATATGTAATATTTTCCCGTTGCCCCCGTGTATTCTCCCCATTCCCAGAATGATCGAAACGGCACAATGGACCGGAATAAAAGTTGGGTATGAGAAATCCCCAAACACTTTTTGAAAGGTATACAGCCAGTATTTTAAGAATGTCTTTAGCGATCTTTTACTGCGTTTGGGAATTGGTCCGTTAGCAATCAAATCATGCATTTCACGTCGTGAAACCTTGCTGATTGGGAAACATTTATGAAAGATCATTTTAAATAATTATTTACTTAAATTTAGTGTTATCTTGGTTGAATTTGATATTGTAATTATTTTCTATACAAAAATACAAGTATTTTAAATGATTTGCATCCTAGACATACATTTTCTATGTATTAAGGATTATTGTTTACATTTGATTTGGTATGCTATTCATTCGAATTTGGAAAAATAAACCATATTTCAATGTGTCATTGGGAACGGGTCTTTTTACCGGACCCTGTTAAAGAAGGGAAACATCACTGGTATTTACGACAGACTGTCAACAGATTTATATATTCCTATATTTTGCTATATTTTGGAAAGAAATCCTATTTTGTGAAAAAAACAACATTTTATATTCCCTATCATTTCCTTTATTTAAACATTGTTTCCTATATTTTTGCGAAATTTGATCATTCACGCATCTGAAATTGGTCCGTGAACAGTATATCAAACATCTATATGTTGATGATTTGTTTTCTCGCACGCTCGCATCAAACTTAAATACTCAGATTAGTGTTAGGTCCTAGCATACATGTCTCAGTTGCAAATTGATTAGCATGAGTAAGTTTAGCAAATAATTTGTTCATTAAAACACAAGTTGAAATACTTATCAGGCTAGAATATGATCCCATATTTTCATTTAATTAAGTACTTTTACCCAAAAATTCCTATATTTTGTCCGAAAACGGCTATATTTTTGGTGAAAATACTCCTATATTGCTCCTATATTTAATTGTTCCGTCGTGTAGGTGTGCGAAATTGACTCCCATTGACACAGTTTAGGCCCTGTCACATTGTGGCGAATGTGAGCTTCGAGTTTCCTTCGACACGTGTACGATAATAAAAAGTAAACCGTTTAAAATTATCGCCACTACTTGATGAGTTCTGTGAACGTAAGAAGACATAAGTAGACATCACTTCGGCAAAGAACGACATGTTACAAAATCTACACGACACCAGGCGGATTGTGGCGAGTAGAACTCGCCAGATCTCGAAACTTAAATTCGGAACAGTGTGACAGGGCCTTTACTGAAACATGGTGTTCTGATTACGCGATTTTACCATTTCTGGACAAAATTGCAATGTCGGTCATAATTGTATTGACTTTAGAGATACTTTCAGGGTTATAATACAAATGTGTGCCTTATGTATCCGTTTAAACCAAATGTATTATGTTTGTCACCAGTGGTCGCGCTAATCGACTAGCCCGAGGCCCTGGGCTAGTGCTTTTGATTTGGGGCTAGTGGAAATGTATACGCACTAGCCCGATCAGGCTAGTGTTGTTTTGTTTTTGCTTTCCAGCAAATAATGACATAATGTTACGAACAAAGTATTAAAAGTTAATTAATAACAGTTATAGTCTACCTGGAGTGCACTGCGATAAAAGTTGGCCTCGCAGAGATGTTACATTTATAATCGATACTCAATTACTGTTAAAACAATATAATTCGGTGTATTTTATTGCATTTTAATTACTGTTTTATTGAAAAGCTTTGGCTTTTTTGAAGAGCTTTCGGGCTAGTTATTTTGCTAAGCAAATAGCCCGAATTCAGTGCTTTGAAAAAATAAAGGTAAATACTGTTTGTCACTTGTCCATACTGTAATTGAGGCGTGTCGTGGGAAAATCGGGCTTAGTGCATGTGCGTAAAGTTTCGTCACGCACAGGCTAACTCGGGACGACCATTTCTGTCTACAGTGGATTTATGTTAAGAAGAGACTTTCTTTCAACAGAAAATACAATACAAGCGGAAAGTGTCGTCCAGGGTTAGCCTGTGCGGACTGCACAGGCTTATCCGGGACGATACTTTACGCACATGCACTAAGTCCGATTTTCCCACGTCACGCAGCAATTATTTTTGGCAATACTTATCAGGACATGCTCATGGACAAGTCGCACCACACAATCAGCTTTGTCACCACGGCCTTTATTAAATATTCAATGATGTACATGTGTCAACAGAAATGATCAGTTTAATCTGTACAGTAAACCGTGACTCATTGTTCCCACTACATTTCATAAATTGGGGTTCATCAAAACCCTTTTCTCCCCTTGCATATGGACATTATAAGTGAAGTTTGAATTTTACAGTGATTTTTTTTTAAATTTTGTTCGAAGGGGGAGGGATTCACCGTTAACACTGGGGGTATCATTCCACCAAATGAAGGGTTTGGGCAACACTGTGACTTGGAACGTGTGTGTTTGAGGTTTCGCGAATTATTGGAATGCGTGTTGCAGGCGTCCTACCAAGCGTCCTCCGAGCCCGAGGGGAGCGCTAGTGGCAAGAGGTGCGTGGCGTTCTCTATGCACACGGCCAAATGGCGGTATGTGGACTGTCAGGAACCCCATCCAATCATTTGCAAAGAGAAGGGCGATGTATATCCGTTCGAACAACCAGGTACACATTGTGTGCGAGTGCGTGCGTGCGCGCGCGCTTGTGTGTGTATTTCGAAGAATCATAGATGCAATTTCCAGCTATTTATTTTTTACTGAAATATATATTTTGTTTAATGTTGGTGTGGTCTTGTGCTATTTGCGGATCCTGGAGTACCCAGAGGAAACCGCACATGTCCGGTACGGTGACGCATTGCTGCAGTGTTATGGTTATTCATACGCTCATATGTATGACGTCACAATATTGTCGTGGTACCTTTAAAGTTAAGTCTCAGTAATTGACGTGTAAGTGTTATCACTTTTTATATCATGTATATGCAATTACTGTGAGGTTTATTTCCCTAGCATCTTGATGCGGGAGGCATATAGTGATTGCCCTGTCCGTGTTTCTGTCCGTACATGGTTAGCGTTTCGTCTAGCACCGACACCGCTTAATTCAACACTTGGATACTTACACAGTTGTTGCATATATCCATTCCTAACCCATCCATATCACCCAACCTCACTTTGACATTGACCTTGACCTAATTTTGACTTATTTGGAGATTAATTCAAATGGGCTGCCCAGCACCAACCTGGTGCATCTGTGTTTATACAACACAACGTCTTGTTTTTTTACTTTATTTCAACGTAAGAAAGTGCATTGGTGATTTAGCTATATATACATCACATATGATAATGTGATGTGTTTTGTGCGGACAAGACTGAAAGATTAGTGATAACGACAGTAGTAGCACTTGTAATACCCGTCTCCATTGACAACAGTGAACCCAGGGCCCATATCAACACAGTTCCATAGTATAAACTTAAGTAAATTCCTTAAAATAAAAAAAATCCTTAAGTATGTGGTTGGTTTATAGCAAGTTTGTTTTGTCTTTAATGGTTTTAAACTGGTAAATATCAGCAAGAGCTTCTGATTGTACCACATTTCAGATATAAAATATTGATTTTCACCAGGAAAAATGTATTTGAAATGTTCCCTTTAATATGACTTAAGTTAAGATTTCCCTTAGGAGCTTTGCGGATATGGCCCCAGGGTGGGCTGTATTAGAATCACCGACTGTTGGCACAGTCCAGGGCCCATATCCACAAAGATCCTTAGTGATAAATTAAGTAAATTTTTTTAAATCGCCAATTTTCATAAGTATTTTGATGGTTCATTTAAAGTTTATTTGGTCTTAAATGGTTTTAACATTATAAAGAATCAACAGATGCTTTGTATTTTACCATATTTTAGATATACAATATTGATGTTCCTAATGGAAATTGTATTTGAATTGTTTACTTAAATATGACTTAAGGTAAGATTTTCCTTAGGAGCTTCTTGGATATGGCCCCTGTCGGAATGAGTTTGAGACACTGAGCACACAATGCATGGTTCTAAAAACAGTTTTGTAAAAATATAATAGCTTACCTCTGGAATGCTCATTTCAAGAAATAACACAGGTATTAATTTTAATCTGCACTTTGAATTTTGAGATGTTAAATACCATCAAAAGAGTTTAAAATAAATACCTGTTGTGACTTTGTGATAGTGAACAATTTGATTTCAAAGTTGAACACTTTTCTATGAGTCGTTATATATATATTGCTACCTTATCTAGCATGCGGAAAAGAAGCAGATAGGCCTATGTGGCGGCGATTATTATTTTCTCATTCATACGCCAATCAACTCAAGAGATGCCATTAAATGTCCTAACTGAAAAAACTAGCGCATCTGAACTAAACTCAAGTATTATAACAAGAAAAGCATCAACTAAAAGAAAAAAAAAATGCCGCCTAAGGTTATCAAACCTACGACCTCCGCATCAAAAAACCACTCGGCCAATCTGATCTATATATATGTCCATGTACTTTTTACTTTACGTAAGTTATTTACATGCTCAGCAATTTCTAATTAGTATTCATCACGTCTAATATATTTCTATTAAAACGGTTTATATGCGCAGTAACCTCAAGCTTGGCCCACAATTATACACAAAATATGTAAGGGTAAATAAAAATTAACCTCATAGCATCGCAATTTAAATTGAACAGCAATAAAAGAGAATAATATTCAATTTAATTACCATTTAATTACTCAATCGCTAGATGCAAACCAGAGCAGCAGAATTGCAACTTCTGAGGCACGATGATATGAAACAAAAACATAAGTATCAACTACATCTCGTCTTTTTATAAAAAGCTTTAAAGACATAGCATCATATAGTTCAATTTTCAGATCATCGTCATGCAATTTCAGGAAGAAGCCGTAATGTTGGGTGTAAAAAGAAAGATTACATAGCTTTGTTGTATATGTTTAATTTAAACTGAATAAAACTTAAATATTATTCTACATCTTCCTGCTAACCCAAATTGAACAAAAATTGTTATATGATTGTTATATGATTGCATGAAAGTATTGTTATATGATTGCATGAAAGGTAAATCTAACTGATTAACCAATAATAAAGCTCTTCTATATAGTAGTGGTTTATCATATGTTTGGATTTCCCCTTATATAGTTAATCAGAATAGTTTCCATCTAGATTTAAAAAAAAAGACTGCTAGATCAATTCAAACAGTCGTGGTATACTGCTTTTAATAACAATAGAACCTGTGCACTTCCAAGTTGTTTAAAACTGATTTTCACTTTGCATATTATCTGGATAATGTACCATTAATATATCGTATTGCATTATCTAAACTGAGAGTGTTATCTCAACAATTGAAAATAGAAACAGGCCGTCAAGGCAATAACATAATAGAACATTGCAACAGATATTGCACTTTTTGCATAAAATTGATTTGGAAGACGAATATTATTTTATATGCATTTACCCTCTGTATAGTGACAGTTGGAAAATATATATAAGTAAATATTACAATACTAAACCTAGTACGGTCTTATTTATTAGCCTATTTAAATCAAACAGTTATTAAACAGTATTGAATCTTTGTAAATATACATATCATGCTTTTAGCAGACGAAAATATATGATAGATACTGTACAATAAGTGCAATAATGAGTTGTTCTATATTATACTAACTGACAGCGATGCAGTATTAGACACACATACGTGGTATCCACATGTTGGATTCCTTTCTATTACGTTAGAAGCATTTGCATATATCGCTGTATCGATCAAAGAAGCCGCGTGGGTAAACAGACTATGTAAAATTGCCTTAAAACATTTCTTAATATTTAGGTATATTATATTACTTTGTTCATTGCCATGTTACTCCATATTATAGTGATTGTTATTAATAGTATTATTATTATTATTATTATTATTATTATCATTATTATTATTATTATTATTATTATTATTATTATTATTATTGAGACGTTATTTTCATCATGATACAAACTTGACCTTCTAAACAAGTTGTATTATTTCGGAATATTTAATTATTGAATTTGTTTTAAATGTACTATTGTCATAACTAAGTGGATGATATAAAATATCGCCAGAACAATAGTGTGTATGACCACCACCACCCCCCACCCCCCAAAACAAAAATAGTAAAAAAACACATTATATGATACCTATTTCCTTTTAGAAATTGAAATCAATTTCAGAAGAACCGTCGATGAAAAATAAATGTAAAGTCGTAACAAGTTGTATTTACACTAAATATTTGTTTTAATAAATACAGATGTGATAGTTTACGAAATTGTCGATACTATACAATGGATATGAAAAGTTATCTATGCACTATATGTTTGCAAATATGATGTAAACTGTTGTGTTAAATAAGGGCGGTTACTTTTGTTGAAAGCATTTAATTGACCTAACTCGAAAATACTTTATTTTTCAAAATAATATATATACGTTTTTATTTTGTTGTTTTTTATAATCAAAATAATTAACACAACAAAAATGTAATTACTAATATAATATATCATTTACAACTAATATCTATACAATCAGAACTAGAAGAAAATCATCATTATAAATAGTCATGAGCATTACTTAGAAAATGTGTCATTTCAGTTCTCTTTATATATTAAATAGAAGCAATTGAAATTTGGTAAAACTTAACTTTCTTACCAACGGCCATTCAATTAACAGTTAACAGGTGGGTTTATTCAGATTTTATCAAATACATTAATGGTGTTGCTAAATCAACGCGCAACAGAGTTACAAAGTGTTTACTTAAGCTAAATGCAAACTGAACACAGCAGTACATTTATTTCGTCAATGCATACAAAGATTCGAATGCAGTACGTGTGCAATTTGTACAAATGCAATACGTGTGCAATTTGTATGAATGCAATATGTGTTTATTTCGTCAATGCATACACAGATTCGAATGCAATACGTGTGCATTTGCATAGTAATAAAGAATTTATTTCATAGTCGCTTGGGAGCAACGAAAATACATTCAGAGGTATTGTTAATTTTAACATATGTAGATATCTGAACTGATGTTTCCAGCACAAACAATTCACATGTTCTAGTTCCATGCGAAATGTTAATCATTGTATCAGCCCAAACACTGCTGGAACACGGAATATGCGGATTTAGAGGCAGTGGAATAGGCGTACTCCCCCTTACAATTGTCATATTTTTAATAACTGAAAAGAACTTTCTCATCAAAGAATGGTGGAAGTTTAATACATGTATCTTTCTTTTTATGTTATGATTCACAGAAGGAGAGTTTACGTCTAGAATCTGTGTCAAAAGCTTAACTATTATATGTCGCATACTAACTGTCATTGGTTTGCAACATTTATCATGTATGCGCGTATATGTTGAAAAAGGTACTGAATATTATATATCTACAATATTAACTGTCATTGGTTTGCAACAAATATCATTTATGCATTTTTATGTTGCAAAAGGTACTAAATATTGTATAACTCGAATATTAACTGTGAAAGGTTTGCAACATATATCAGTTATGCTTGTATATGCTGCAAAAGGTACTAAATATTATATATCTAGAATATTAACTGTCATCGGTTTGCAACATATATCATGTATGCGTGCATATGTTACAAAAGATACTGCAAATTGTATATCTCCAAAATTAACTGTCATTGGTTTGCAACATATATCATTTATGCGTTCATATGTTTAAAATGTTAATGCACTTTGTATATCTCAGTTCCTAACTGTCATTGGTTTACAACATATATCATGTATGTGCGTATATGTTGAAAAGGGTACTAAATAGTGTATATCTCGAATATTAACTGCCATTGGTTTGCAACATATATCATTTATGCGTGTATATGTTGAAAGAGGTACTGAATATTGTATATCTCGAATACTAACTGGCATTGGTTTGCAACATACATCTTTTATGCGTGGATATGTTGAAAAAGGTACTGAATATTTCCATCTCCTCTAACACCAAATCCTGTACCCGCGCCTGCACAGCAAAATATCCTTTTATTATCGGTGGTTTGAAAGTAATATTAGCCGTCTCGGTGCCACGCTTTTGGGTAATATCATACAGCGATCCATCGGGTCATATTCCAGAAACATTTAAAGTTCCCCCTAAAAATAATTTTTGTTAAGTTCCGATTTTTGTAAGTTAAAATTCTTAACACTACAAACAAATAAGTGAATCCAAATACAATTAAGTAAATAGTAGTTAATAATAAGTTGATTACCAACGAACATTAAACATAATTTCATGTACACATCGCATGAAATGTTTCAGAAAAATAACTATTTTTAGGCTAATGATTAGATTTTACTTAAGATGTTTTTGGAATACGACTCCTTGTTATTGAGGTCCATAGAACATGGTGCGCATTTGATAATCATAAGTGGTATTTCTTTAGTACCAAAGCTTTTATGAAAGCGAGCTATTATGTATGCAATTATGTGTATTAGAAATCAGATGTCACGAAACTTAAAGTAACACAAATTCACAATTCATATTTAATACATATTTTACTTTATTTAAGATAACAAAGTTGTGCACATATTTCTCTGATGCAAACAGTCTTTTCAGATTTTGCATTCATGAGAAATAGATGTGGGATAGAGTAAGCGTCATTTTTTGTACAATATGCTTCAAAACGTCTGAAAATACTCCAGAAATAAACCCAGTCTATTGATATTATTTGCATTTGAAAGAACAATTTGGTAAAGTTAAATTAGTGTACATATTTATATACTATGAAAATGTTAAATCGACAAGTACTGATTATTTCTCAAGCTCTTCTATTTACATAGTGATAACGTATAAGTGAAGTATTTGGACGAATTTCACGGAGGACCACATTTATTTCACAAACGATATTTTCCTTATTATTGCTTGCCTTGTGCTAAATGGTGATTGCATATTGGCTTATTACTTAAGAAATAATGTTCCATTTATCGTTGTTTATTGGCCAAAAAACAACGATTTGGAGTTAATGTTTATGAATTAAACCACGAGCGCGTTAGCCCGAGTGGTTTAATAGCATCAGAACGACAAACAGTTGTTTATTCGCCAATCAACAATAATAATGCGAACATTATTTCGATTCTAACATGATTTGGCAAAATAATTGTGCTATTCAAATGAGAACTACATTTTACTATGTTCCGCTCTGAATCAGGGCTACATTTTGCGTTATTAATTGGGTAATTTAACAACGATATTTTGTTCTTTGTCTATAGAAAACTTAACGTGTATCAAGTTAGAATCGTATTTTACTACTTTAAAAGTCCATGCATGTTTATGCTGTTTTCCATGCATGCACGTGATACATTGCATACTTCTGTGGGACAACTGGCCTTTTGTTTTTAAATTAATATAAGGCAAATGGAACATTTAAATGATCAATTGCATATTGACATATTGTATGAGAATTCATAGACTTTCAAATTACACGTGAATTTCCTTTTTCTTACATATAATTATGCTTATCACCAGTTCGAAACGAGCGGGGAACTAAATTGAAACCTTATGACAACACACAGCGCTTCATTCACGGAGCAAATAATAATGTATCCACACCCAGTGCGCACATTAACAATTTCCATTCGTAACTACTTGGCCTAGGACGTCAGCTCACTGTATTTTGGGTCCCAGCTTCCCGGCTCGAACTGTTTACAGCAGAGAACTATTTTCCATTATAAAACAACAACACCTAAACAATATTTCGGACTGTTCAACAGTGTGTTTGACTTGTTTATTGTGTGTCAGTTACTTGATTTGCATACAACTGAGTGTGTGAAATGAAATTACCTGGGGATTTGCAACTGACAATATCGCGATAAAAACAACAGCATCACACCATGGTATCAGTGCAGTGTTCGGACAAATTTCTTTAAGTAACACAATAATAACACAAACGATATTACATGATCGGATATGTAAATGCTAATATAGAAGAATATAGAAATCACAAATGAAAGGCAGCGGGTTGAGAAATAAATATAAAGTTCAATAATTAAATTATTAATTATACATTGTATGAACTATGTACTTGCAAAAGTACGTACGGTTTATATAATAATATGAACATGTTATATATGCACTTGCAAAAGTACATATGACTATAATTACATGCAGATGTATATAGTTCTATGACCTTTTATAATATTTTGTTTAAAATATGAATAAAGACATTTCAAAATAACATCAAGCTGATGTAGTGCTTAAATAGATCATAACATTTCTAGACATACCACATTAGAATTGGTATATTGTACAAGAAAGGCTTTCATTGTTGACATGTGTTAGTGTATTACAAACATTACAGGTGGAGGCCTCACATTCGGATTTATACTAAGTATACGAAATAGGCGCGACTACAGGAATTTGAGTTAGAGGGGACGGAACTATTCAGTAACTGCCATCAAACCGCTGTTAGTCTCTCTGAGGTGTTAGCATATATATCAGAACGATGCAATATCGTCAAACAATTAACCATATAACGAAATTACCACAGAACGGGTTTGATAATTGCAATACATATGTTGAAAAACACGTTATTGACAACTAAGTGAATATGTTTTATTTGATTTTGAGATTGAAAATTAAATGTTGGACAATTTTAGAGTGGCCGGGGGTACGCCGCGTCAGACCCCTTTAAATCCGCATATGCTAAATGAAGCATCATTGAAATATGCGATGTTGTATCTAACGCTATCACGTTATATCCAGATAAAGTATTTTCACATTTGTTTCTGACATGCTAACCGAAGAATCATTGATAGAAGCTGCTGCATTAAACAGCAATATTACGTGGGTGTACGGACTGTTCCGAGTCACATAGGGGGCTTATTATGTATCTGCCTTATAGAAATAAGCTGTTGTCTGCCCGCCTACGCGGTGCAATGTTAGACCATCTGTTGACGTATATATGGGGAATCAATATGTCAATTTTATAAAGCATTTACATGCCATTTGGAGAAAACATCATAGGCAAACCAGAGGCGTTTAATGCTCAACGGCGTGAAACAGTAAGTTTATTTGGACGTCGTTGACTAATGCCAAACAATAAATTGTGTGTTTCGGGCAACGGCCTCAAAATGTAATGTAGGATCAGGATTGAATGGGGTTTTTTTTAGTTTTGTTTGGAGACACATTTCGGTCAAACAATATTGAACGTTATTTAAAATTGGACGAATACGGATTTCACGGATCGTCGCTAAAAACTTAAGGGTCGGGGGTTTTTGACTAGGTTTTTTCGGGTTGCCCAAAACACAGAATTTTTGTTGGGGCCTCAGATGATTGTTTGTAAAATTGCAGTCGCCCACGGTCGATGAAGAAGCATAGCGTATTTGAGCGAACGTGGGTTCCGACGATGCACACACTCAAACTACGGACATTTAGGCCATACAAAATTGATTCTATGTTTAGCGTCCCCATGATTTTTCAAAACCTACCAACCAGGCAGGAAAAAACTAACAATGAGTCGATAAAAACATTCTTCAGTCATAACTTATTCATAGCTGTGATACAAGCTAAAACAAATGTTTACTTGCAATACTATTACAAATCATCTTCAAATTGGGAACCTACTTTAACAAAGTATTTAACTGTGTATATTGACTACTTGCACACATACACAAATATTGGTAAAAACACATACACGTATTTTTTTCCAAGTTCAGTCTGAAATTAGATTATATCATATTGGTATAGACAAACCCTGACATTTACACCAAAATACATGTAGATAATACCATCATGATCATAGAAACATGTTTTTTCATAGTTTAAATTTAACAGATACACATTTAGAAGTATGTTCTAAAATGGGCAATACAGAAAAATCACATAACGTGTGTCATTATAGGTATATGTCATACGCTTTCCTTCTCAATTTTTCACATTGTCAAAAATGTGTTTTAATCGTTCAGGCATCAGAAAACCTATCAGCCCAAGGCCGTTAACCATAAAATCTAATTTGTATGGCGTTACTTGAAATAAGACAGGGGCGGCCCCAGGAGTTCGTGCTGGGGGTGGGGGACGTAATTGGTGTTATACAATTTTATATTTCTACTGTTGGGACAGAGTTATATTGTCACTGCAGAGAAAATATAACAAACATACCTTTTTTCTATAAATAGCATACCCGTAGTGCTTTACCTCTCTTTGCATTTTTACAGTATAACTTTACGTACGACAACTCAGTAAACGTAGATCTATATAATTAAGCCACATAGACGCAGAACGTATGGCACTATTTTCCCACCAAATTAATGAATGACAATTTTGGAATCATTTATGACGTCATTTATGATATCAGAATACACGAACTTGTCACGTTAAAGCGAATCCTATCTCGCGCAATGTTGTTTATTTATTGCCCAAAAGCACAAAATAAAAAGAAAATTTGTTGAATTCGATCAATGTTTAGCTCTCGTTTCTCTATTCCTTATTTGTGTTATCATCCAAGTAGCTCTCTCTACTAGATCTATGTATTCGTCAGATTTGAGCCGTCAATTGCCTAGCTCCGATACTAACATACTAACTGAACTTGCAATTCTTTTTTACAAATTATGCTGAGATACCGCTGACAAATTTATTGGGCAAAGATACCTCCATTTCGAATAAAATAGTACTCATTTATTGTTTCACATCTTAAGGTGTCGATATTTAATACCCGACATTAAGTACTCTATTCAAATTCTAAATTTAAAAAATGCAATTCATGTCTTGTTTGTTTGTATATATCATTATGTGTGCACTTTCTTGATTTTTCATTTCATGGTTTTTGTTAATTGTTATGTGTTTCGTAACTTATCTGTCTCTAAATGTGTAGGCATTGAGAATAAATAAAATCTTGTACAAAATCTAAATATAATGACAATAAACTCTTCTGTTACACTGTTACGATGTTGATTGTGAGTGCGCGGTTATTAATGACGTCATTGCATTACGTCATATATAAAATTGCAAACAACTGTCAAACAGTTTGCAGCGTTTCGATATCCATTATGAGGAATATACTGATTATCGTGTTATTATTTACTCTTCTTTACGCAGCTGCTGCTAAAAGTAAGTGGTAATTTTGTATTTATATTCGATAATGTTGCTAGAAGCCTAAATTCGAGCTCTTTTGCCTGGGTAGGCCTACTAAGCAAGACCAGCCAATACCCTGGGTCCATATTCCACAAACAACTTAAGTGTTTCTTAAAATATTCTTCCTTAAGTTAAAAATTTCTAAATACTGTATTTTATAAACTACATATACATTTCGAGTTATTTTTAAGTGAGCGATTTGCATCGAGTAACCAAGATGGCGGCGTAATGGCAGTTTTTGTCTAAAACTGAAGATTCTTTAAGCTGGTAAGTGGGTTAAAACATTATTTGTTTAAACACAAACGAACCTATCGGGTGGTCCTGTGATTAAACTTCACTCGTTTTTTTTATCGTACCTTCGTAACAGCTAGAATAAAAAAATTTATTGAAGTCATAATGAACCACGATATTTGTTTACACTATTCAAAACGATTTATTTTCAGTTTCTGAGTTGTTTAAGAGACGCTATAAGAGGTTATTGTATATAACTTCGATGTTTTAATATTTAAAATACACGTATTTATACTTTCTTTTTAATTTGCACCACAGCTGGGGCCTATACGGCCAACAAATCTGGTTTATGCACATGTTGGCATCGAGTAATAGGTGTATGCCCATTTGTACATCGAGTTATGGGAATAAACCGTGAAGGTACTCTCGAATTTTTTATTGTTTTGCACACTTTGAAAGAATAATGTTGTGTCTGTTTTAAAATTTATCCCGGTACAACCCGTTTTAGATTAACATCCAATTTAATTTTTGTTAGAATGAAACGTATAAATTCAATACCAGTTTACATAATTTAATAACAGTGTTTAAGTTCTTTTGTTAAGTGTACATTTATTATTTACTAAATTATGAAAATAAAACAAATGTCGTAATAATTTAGTTCAGCATGTATATTATATACACAAGCAAATACACGTACGTATGTACGTACATACGAACATACATACATGAAGAATAATAAGCAAATTGGAAACGGGTACGGTGGGGTAAGAACTCACAACAGTATTCGTGCGTTATCCACCCGACAGGTCTTAAAGCTTTAAAAATATTCATATTTTACCGGTAGTAAGGCGTGAAAAATAAGTTTGCTTCAGATGATTACATGAGCTAAAATAGGGCAGGTAAGTAGGGCCTTTTTATAAATGGTTAACTTCTAAAACTCAATGAACATTCAAAACATATTAGTAATATTACTAATGCTATCAAAAACAAAACACTTATTAAAATAAAAATAATAATTTAATTATTTGAAAGAAGAAAATATAACGACGAACTCTATAAAATGTTTAAGGGTCGGCCTATTTAGGGTAGGTCGGGTAAGCTGAAACAAACACATTTACGCCTAAACTATGTTCTGATGATGTTCATTCGCAATCGTCAGTTATCAAGTTGATGATAGGCAACGCCATGTAATTAATTCGTCTGCTGTGATAAAATCGCCAGCTAACTTCCAGTCATGCCACATTCCTGGTTTCAACTTTGTATTTGTTACATAAATGTTATGTTCGTAACACATTGTATACGCAGGCCATTCAAAATGAAGACATCCAAATCGAGAGCCTATGAAGTTCCACATGATAGTGGGGCGTCCAATACAGTAACAGATGATGACGGTCGTTTCTCGGCTTCTAATAATGACAACAGCCCAGTACTGCTGCTGCACGTGAGGAAGCCGCGAGTTCGGCAGAATACTAGTGACAATGGAACATCACGTCTGTCGAAAATCATAGTCCGGTAAATTCATTCACGGATAGTGGATGTAGTATTAGTCGTTATTATAACAAAACTGTACAATGCGAGTGTGATTCACGGGATAAAAGTATCTTTATATTTTTAACAAATATGATTGCTTTTACAAATATGCGTGTATGTTTTTAAACCCAGAGAAAAGGTAAACATGAAATAGAAGCCAAGCTTCTTGGTACCTGAGTGGCAGTCTGTATATGTGGCTAGTGAAAAAGAAACCTTCTAAAAATAATCCAAGCGGGTTTCGAACTCACGACTTAGGAGCCATCCTTAGTATACAGCGCTTTAACTAGCTGTGCAATATGAACACACGTTTGTACATTATAATTATTCAAAATACTCACTATTATGACGTCAAACCGTGAGCATGAAAAGGGAAAAAACAAACACTACTTGTATTTAGCTCAGAATGTCCAAACTCTTCATATTCTATTTTCTTTTTTAAACAGGTTTAATCACTATTGATATCATAATTTGAACTTTATTTTAACACAATTTGAGGCCCTTGTCGTTGAATTAATCCCTTGAATTATTATTTTTTTATTGTTTCAGTACCACGAATTCAATCAAAGGAAGGGATAAACACGTGAAAAACGCCGAACTGTCAGCAAGTGGAATTCAAAACCGAAAGGCGTACAGCCAGTGTGGTACCACTACAAAGTTCTCGAAACTAGGATACTTCCTTCACTTAGACGCGGTATTTCAGAGGAAACCTGAGAGCATTTGCTTCAATAAGTTCCAGCATCCGGTTTCCTAGGGCTGATTTAGAGAAAAAGTGGATTATTTTTTAATCGCGTGAAAACATTATTTTGGATAATTGTCACTTTAACCTCGAATAACTTTAAAACTGTTCGGAACATGCTTTGCTATTGTCTAAGTTTATGATGTATTGCCGTATTTTCTATGAGTAAAGCGAGTAAAGTTTTTGTTGGAGCCTATACTATTATTGTTATCTGAAAGTTTTATATGTAAGCATTTAAGTTTGCAGTTTAATGGCATGATTTCATGTATCCATTTTGTAAGGCAAACATAAAAACAATGATAACTATTTTACTTTTATTAGAAATATAAGAGGATACAAAACAAATCACAAATAAACGAATCACAAGTATTAACATGATTGGAAAAATATAAACGCATGAAGAAGATGAGGTAATTTTTCTAAATATAAAACAGCATAACCATTTTGCATACTGATTGATCTATAATAGACAGTGATATTCAAATAATTATTCACTGTGCTTTGTTTATACATATTGTTTAAGACAATCTTTAACTTAACAAGGTGTCATCAACTCTATCATGACACACACATATTGTGTTTACAAGTATGATTCACATCGGAAGCCAAATCAAAACTACAAGGCTGGTTCGTGCATTTGTCTATTTGTTAATTAAAGAAATGCAATTGTGTCAGTTTTTCCATTTTATACAGATTTCAAATAACTAACATTTTCCAGAGGTTCCAGATTTTCTAAAAACTTGTTGTAGCCATTCTCATACCCTCTGATTAACGTTTGTATGGATTGCGATGATTTACTGTCTGGGTAACATTCATGCATTTTCTCATTTGGAAAACCTAATAATGTACACTGTAAAGAACCGTTAGAACAGCAGTGTTTATATGTCATAAGAAGAAGCAATAACGGAACAAACTGTAATAAACTAAACAAACAAAACGTCAAAAATAACATTTTTTGCCGAAACAGTAGATAAATTTTACATGTACAAAAAGAAACATAAAGAATAAGAATAAAACATTTCGCACAACATGATTGTTAACATGCCTTCATGGCATAAGTGAACAGATTTGTTTGATTTTCAGCAGAATATTTACATATGTAAATTATTTTATTTTATAATTTACATATGTAAATATTCTGCTGAAAATCAAACAAATCTGTTCACTTATGCCATGAAGGCATGTTAACAATCATGTTGTGCGAAATGTTTTATTCTTATTCTTTATGTTTCTTTTTGTACATGTAAAATTTATCTACTGTTTCGGCAAACAAAATTATTTTATTTTAGGCTTATTCGTTTATATAGTTACTTGTTAAACGGTGACTAAAATTGGGGATAAATAATCTTATAAATGTTTGGAATCTTATGTGTTTGTTTTCGTCCGAATTATTTATGTATACGTCCTTCAAAGAAAACAAAATTTCAGACGCATTAATTCATGAAACTATGGCTTAAATGAATTTGTCAATTCAATATACTTTTACAAATTTAGACAAATATATGGATAGTAAGATGGAATTACATTTATACGTATTGATATAGATAGCAAAATCACTCGAAGTGAAAGTTCTTAGAGATTTACTGTATCGAAAATCTGAAAACTTATAAAAATATTTTAAGTATTCTGCACACCTACACGTATAATACTTGCAAACGTTATACTAAAAACGCGTTTTTTACCATTTAAAAGACTTAAATCTACAAGTTTAACACATTTAACAAACAATCATCATTCTTAGACTATATTTTGTATTCGTAATTAACTAGAAGGGTCATATCCACAAAACGTATATGACACCAGCTATGTGCTGGATAGTGCTAGAAGCTGTGAATAATTCAAAAAAGGTCACTTTGACTTTATTTACTGACCACACAATCGTTTTAGACTTGTCCCTGAGTGCAAAACTACACTATGTCATACACGCATTAATAACGATACAGATTAATGCTCATATATAATGGCTAAGTGCAAGTTTGAAAGACTTTTGGTCCCGTTTTACTAAGCTACTCACGCAAATATCTAAAGTACGCACACAATTTAAATTCAGTGTAGGTCCTTCACTTTATTAATATATGTTCAAAGAAACTTATGTTGTCTAATAATTCAGGACAAAATAACATTTCAAGAAACTATAAGTTTGCATATATCTGTAACTAATAAGATTCTATGAATTTAAAATATTTGGGTAAGTCTAAGAATTGCGTACGTAGCTTAGTAAAACGGGGTCCAATTGGTGAGTGGGTTACTTAGTGAACACAAAACATTTGACAAGCAATACAAATTATAAGTTCCACATATATAAAATTGTCAAAATTGTCATAGACAGTGTGATTGTCATATTATACAAAGACTAGATCGCGTATACATGGCAGCATAATGACAAAGATATTTCAACATATTATCGTAAGCAATATAATCATAAGATTTGCACACTTCTGAAATATTTCTCGACCACATAACATAGCAGGTATACATTCAATAAATGGCGAACTATGTGATTAATCTGCTCGTCAAAAGATAGGACCAGAGTAAATTTATCATTTATTCTACGTCACTTTTCCATTGAAATGTGGGAGAGATAAACTTTAACAACATATTGAAATCATAATAAAATTAAGAACTGCATTTTGATTATGCATAGAGGTTGTTAAACGATTTAACAATGTAACTTTTAAATACAAATATCAAAGACTCGTGGTTTATGGTAGAACTAATGTTTTCTTTAGAAAAAAGATTTCATGAAATGTTAGAACGTGAATCTGTAGAACAATTAGGGAAGTTGGAGTGGCCTAAAATAGCAAAACATTACAGCTGTCTACTGTCTGCTGGACAAAAACAACGTCCAGTAAAAACCAAAATGGTCATAAAAGTAGTAAAAGAAACACCAACTTTAACGTTATCAAACCCTATTTAAAAACGTTGCTTCGAACTCCATACAAAAAGTTTTGACCATTAGCATAATGCATAGATCATTAAACGGTTACAGAACCCCATTTGGATCTTGATATATTCCATACAGAGTGACCAAAGCATTATTTTAGCAGAGAAAAGAATCGAAAACCTTTCGTAAAATGGCTACAAATCATGTTTGAACAAAACAGTTATTTGACTTAAAGCGTGAACCTTATTGAGCAGCATTGAGCTGTCACATTTGTATAATGACAAGAAACATGCAGTGTCATTACATATCCGGCAAATGAATACGTTTATGTTGTTTTAACAATCGAGCAAGCTTGAATTCGTTCTTACAAATCAGACTGGTAAATGATGGTTTGTTCTTTTGTGGATTGCATGATGTGATATGTCTATTAAGTGTACATCTATACATAAACCATTTTCCTCAAGACGTGCATTTAAATTGTTTCTCAGCAGTGACATGTTGAGCAGCATGTGCCTCGAATCTTGCTTACTAGAGGTAACCTTACTGCACACAGCACACTTAAATTTCGCATCGTTGTTTTTGTCACCATGTACAGTATCTTCATGCGTTTTCATGCAGTGTGCTGAACGGAATGATCTACCACACTGAGAACAAACATTTTTGTCAGTTACAATTGTCTTTGCGTGACGGTTCAACTGGTACTTGTTGTGATACGATTTTGAACAAATGCTGCATACGAAGACGAAATACTCGTGGATCGTCACATTTCGCCGGAAACTCGCGTCAGATTGGAAACCCTTGCCACATACGTGTATATCAAAATCGTGTGTCTTTTCAGTGGTGGCAGCCTGTTCTTCCGTCTCCGACTCAGAGAAATGCATTGTCTGCAATATCTGAAACGAAGCCGATTGGCAAGAACGGGTAGATTATACTAAGATACACTGTACCAGATGCACTGTTTACTTGCTCTTACTTTTTAGACGGTTGGTGGAAGCCAACGGTCTTTTGAGAGGGCGATTTCCAAAACAGGTTTCGTGGCAAACTACTTATTTTCTTTGCAGGCTTAGAGTCAGTAAATCGAAACGTTCATTCTTCAATTCAGGAATAATGCACGCCTGTTTTCATACCTTTTAATTATTTAAGATAATTTATATCATTTGTATAATAATGTGTATATTATGTGATTTATTACAATTACAATTTCTAAAAAAAATTATGAAAATTGTTACGTCAAACTATTGACACCTCTATTTTCGCTATTTAGTTGTATGTAACGGAAATATTCACCTAGATTTCCTGGAATAAGACTTCTACATTCTACATTGGTTATTTTTGACTCGTTGTGAATGTGTTATTTCTTGTTACAGATTCTCATTCTGAATATGCTTACAAGAAATTACTGGAACGTATTAATTTTAAACTGTAATATAGAAAATCAAGAGCACGCATTGTATGACCTACTTTTGACGCTGCCAGTAGGCTAAGAATCACTAACAATTGATGTTCCTAACTACCACTCTTCCTCGGTTATTCTGAATGGCTCGTTATAGATTGTTAAATGGCATGTTTACATTTCCGTTTACAATATATAATTAGCTTGAACAATAATTTGTTATTACTTACAAATTAATTGTTATTATGATGTAGTACTATAAGAAGCCTTATTATCAAGTTTAAAGGTGTGAAATCAAACGTCATTCAAGCAAATGTATTTCATTTTAAAATTGTTCCCCAAAATGCCAAAAAATAACGCTATTTGTTTCCCTAAAGAGGGCAAAAGGCCCCATCCCCAAGAAGTGACAAAAAAGCCCTGACGTTTCCTTCAAACGACTTCTCCTCTAAAACCATAAGGCCGACTTTGATGAATGATGCAACTTCACAGAACTGACTGCTGGCCCCGTGCCCACAAAGGATTAACTGCAGGATCAAGGTTAATCTTAGTTGATGTTGATCTTTCAGCTCAACTGAGCCGAATCTAATATATTTAATTTTTGAAATAACGCTTCTTCTAGGTTGAATAAACATGAAGGTGTATTGTATTTTGATTAATTCATCAAATCAGATACAAAATGTACGCTGAGAAGAGTTCATAATAATGTATAATATATATTTGACCAGCAATTAAAATTGATCCAGATTTTTAGTGAACGCCATTTTTTAAACTGATCCTGAAATACCTGGCTCAAGTTCATATTGAACCTGAAGATCAGGCTCAACTTGTTTCTTGGACACATATCCTATGTGGTCCTGTGCCAAAGTTGATCAGATGTTCTGCACAAGATGGCCTCTAGAACTGTAAAGGTTACAAACACTAATTGCAAACCCTACGTAATTTAATGTAAAAGCGATAACTTTAACCTAAAATAAATGCAACAATTTGGACATAGGGACCCTCATAACCATACCTTTTCTCAAAGAGCATTCTTAGCTTAATTGATTTTAGCAATACACAGGGTATGTCATGTAATATGTAAGAAAGAAAACAATGTTGACTGTTTTATCACCATCTTTTTACCGACTACTTTTTAGTTGAATGTAACCCGCCTCTGCGCAAGTGTTCTACTGTAGTCTCCAATCTTAAAACATATCAGTGATTTATTAGTGCACACCAATGCTTACCCTACCAACATCTCCAAAAATGAATATCAAAGCAACTGTCTAAACCTACAAACATGTAGTGGAGTTAAACTTGTTGATTTATTTAGAGAGTACAGCCCTGCATGTCTTATTTATTTAGTATAATGTGACCTAAATAGAAAAGTCTGTTAACGACCTCTCTGATTTCCTCCTAAACTTCTGGGTAAATTTTCGAATAATTTCACAGAAATGTTCCTTGGGTCGTTCTCTACCAAAGTTGCGCCAATGGTTCCCTTCTGTTGAAAAACATGGCCACCGGGGTGCCTGGCCATTTCTCTGCATACTATATGGCTATACTGAACACGGACCAAATGTCTCTTGGATTTATTTTTTAAGTCAGTACGTCGAGTTATCATGTTTATTTTTGTAAAACTTGTTGATCCAAGGCGATAATAGTATATGTTTGCGTTCAAAATATATGTAATATTTTCCCGTTGCCCCCGTGTATTTTCCCCATTCCCAGAATGATCGAAACGGCACAATGGACCGGAATAAAAGTTGGGTATGAGAAATCCCCAAACACTTTTTGAAAGGTATACAGTCAGTATTTAAAGAATGTCTTTAGCGATCTTTTACTGCGTTTGGGAATTGGTCCGTTAGCAATCAAATCATGCATTTCACGTCGTGAAACCTTGCTGATTGGGAAACATTTATGAAAGATCATTTTAAATAATTATTTACTTAAATTTAGTGTTATCTTGGTTGATTTTGATATTGTAATTATTTTCTATACAAAAATACAAGTATTTTCAATGATTTGCATCCTAGACATACATTTTCTATGTATTAAGGATTATTGTTTACATTTGATTTGGTATGTTATTCATTCGAATTTGGAAAAATAAACCATATTTCAATGTGTCATTGGGAACGGGTCTTTTTACCGGACCCTGTTAAAGAAGGGAGACATCACTGGTATTTACCACAGACTGTCAACAGATTCATATATTCCTATATTTTCCTATATTTTGGAAAGAAATCCTATTTTGTGAAAAAAACAACATTTTATATTCCCTATCGTTTCCTTTATTTAAACATTGTTTCCTATATTTTTGCGAAATTTGATCATTCACGCATCTGAAATTGGTCCGTGAACAGTATATCAAACATGTATATGTTGATGATTTGTTTTCTCGCACGCTCGCATCAAACTTAAATACTCAGATTAGTGTTAGGTCCTAGCATACATGTCTCAGTTGCCAATTGATTAGCATGAGCATGTTTAGCAAATAATTTGTTCATTAAAACACAAGTTGAAACACTTATCAGGCTAGAATATGATCCCATATTTTCATTTAAATTAAGTACTTTTACCCAAAAATTCCTATATTTTGTCCGAAAATCGGCTATATTTTTGGTGAAAATATTCCTATATTGCTCCTATATTTAATTGTTCCGTCGTGTAGGTGTGCGAAATTGACTCCCATTGTCACATTGTGGCGAATGTGAGCTTCGAATTTCCTTCGACACGTGTACGAGAATAAAAAGTAAACCGTTTAAAACTATCGCCACTACTTGATGAGTTCTGGTAACGTAAGAAGACATAAGTAGACATCACTTCGGCAAAGAAGGACATGTTACAAAATCTACACGACACCAGGCGGATTGTGGCGAGTAGAACTCGCCAGATCTCGAAACTTAAATTCGGAACAGTGTGACAGGGCCTTTACTGAAACATGGTGTTCTGATTACGCGATTTTACCATTTCTGGACAAATTTGCAACGTCGGCCATAATTGTATTGACTTTAGAGATACTTTCAGGGTTATAATACAAATGTGTGCCTTGTGTATCCGTTTAAACCAAATGTATTATGTTTGTCACCAGTGGTCGCGCTAATCGACTAGCCCGAGGCCCTGGGCTAGTGCTTTTGATTTGGGGCTAGTGGAAATGTGTACGCACTAGCCCGATCAGGCTAGTGTTGTTTTGTTTTTGCTTTCCAGCAAATAATGACATAATGTTACGAACAAAGTATTAAAAGTTAATTAATAACAGTTATAGTCTACCTGGAGTGCATTAGGATAAAATTTGGCCTCGCAGAGATGTTACATTTATAATCGATACTCAATTACTGTTAAAACAATATAATTCGGTGTATTTTATTGCATTTTCATTACTGCTTTATTGCAAAGCTTTGGCTTTTTTGAAGAGCTTTCGGGCTAGTTATTTTGCTAAGCAAATAGCCCGAATTCAGTGCTTTGAAAAAATAAAGGTAAATACTGTTTGTCACTTGTCCATACCGTAATTGAGGCGTGTCGTGGGAAAATCGGGCTTAGTGCATGTGCGTAAAGTTTCGTCACGCACAGGCTAACTCGGGACGACCCTTTCTGTCTACAGTGGATTTATGTTAAGAAGAGACTTTCTTTCAACAGAAAATACAATACAAGCGGAAAGTGTCGTCCAGGGTTAGCCTGTGCGGACTGCACAGGCTTATCCGGGACGATACTTTACGCACATGCACTAAGTCCGATTTTCCCACGTCACGCAGCAATTATTTTTGGCAATACTTATCAGGACATGCTCTGGGACAAGTCGCACCACACAGACAATCAGCTTTGTCACCACGGCCTTTATTAAATATTCAATGATGTACATGTGTCAACAGAAATGTTCAGTTTAATCTGTACAGTAAACCGTGACTCATTGTTCCCACTACATTTCATAAATTGGGGTTCATCAAAACCCTTTGCTCCCCTTGCATATGGACATTATAAGTGAAGTTTGAATTTTACAGTGATTTTTTTCAAATTTTTTTTCGAAGGGGGAGGGATTCACCGTTAACACTGGGGGTATCATTCCACCAAATGAAGGGTTTGGGCAACACTGTGACTTGGAACGTGTGTGTTTGAGGTTTCGCGAATTATTGGAATGCGTGTTGCAGGCGTCCTACCAAGCATCCTCCGAGCCCGAGGGGAGCGCTAGTGGCATGAGGTGCGTGGCGTTCTCTATGCACACGGCCAAATGGCGGTATGTGGACTGTCAGGAACCCCATCCAATCATTTGCAACGAGAAGGGCGATGTATACCCGTTCGAACAACCAGGTACACATTGTGTGCGAGTGCGTGCGTGCGCGCGCGCTTGTGTGTGTATTTCGAAGAATCATAGATGCAATTTCCAGCTATTTATTTTTTACTGATATATATATTTTGTTTAATTTTGGTGTGGTCTAGTGCTATTTGCGGATCCTGGAGTACCCAGAGGAAACCGCACATGTCCGGTACGGTGACGCATTGCTGCAGTGTTATGGTTATTCATACGCTCATATGTATGACGTCACAATATTGTCGTGGTACCTTTAAAGTTAAGTATCAGTAATTGACGTGTAAGTGTTATCACTTTTTATATCATGTATATGTAATTACTGTGAGGTTTATTTCCCTAGCATCTTGATGCGGGAGGTATATAGTGATTGCCCTGTCCGTGTTTCTGTCCGTACATGGTTAGCGTTTCGTCTATCACCGACACCGCTTACTTCATCACTTGGATACTTACACAGTTGTTGCATATATCCATTCCTAACCCATCCATATCACCCAACCTCACTTTGACATTGACCTTGACCTAATTTTGACTTATTTGGAGATTAATTCAAATGGGCTGCCCAGCACCAACCTGGTGCATCTGTGTTTATACAACACAAAGTCTTGTTTTTTTTACTTTATTTCAACGTAAGAAAGTGCATTGGTGATTTAGCTATATATACATCACATATGATAATGTGATGTGTTTTGTGCGGACAAGACTAAAAGATTAGTGATAACGACAGTAGTAGCACTTGTAATATCCGTCTCCATTGACAACAGTGAACCCAGGGCCCATATCAACACAGTTCCTTAGTATAAACTTAAGTAAATTCCTTAAAATAAAAAAAATCCTTAAGTATGTGGTTGGTTTATAGCAAGTTTGTTTTGTCTTTAATGGTTTTAAACTGGTAAATATCAGCAAGAGCTTCTGATTGTACCATATTTCAGATATTAAATATTGATTTTCACCAGGAAAAATGTATTTGAAATGTTCCCTTTAATATGACTTAAGTTAAGATTTCCCTTAGGAGCTTTGCGGATATGGCCCCAGGGTGGGCTGTATTAGAATCACCGACTGTTGGCACAGTCCAGGGCCCATATCCACAAAGATCCTTAGTGATAAATTAAGTAATTTTTTAAAATCGCCAATTTTCATAAGTATGTTGATGGTTCATTTAAAGTTTATTTGGTCTAAAATGGTTTTAACATTGTAAAGAATCAACAGATGCTTTGTATTTTACCATATTTTAGATATACAATATTGATGTTCCTAATGGAAATTGTATTTGAATTGTTTACTTAAATATGACTTAAGTTAAGATTTTCCTTAGGAGCTTCTTGGATATGGCCCCTGTCGGAATGAGTTTGAGACACTGAGCACACAATGCATGGTTCTAAAAACAGTTTTGTAAAAATAAATAGCTTACCTCTGGAATGCTCATTTCAAGAAATAACACAGGTATTAATTTTAATCTGCACTTTGCATTTTGAGATGTTAAATACCATCAAAAGAGTTTAAAATAAATACCTGTTGCGACTTTGTGATAGTGAACAATTTGATTTCAAAGTTGAACACTTTTCTATGAGTCGTTATATATATATTGCTACCTTATCTAGCATGTGGAAAAGAAGCAGATAGGCCTATGTGGCGGCGATTATTATTTTCTCATTCATACGCCAATCAACTCAAGAGATGCCATTAAAAGTCCTAACTGAAAAAACTAGCGCATCTGAACTAAACTCAAGTATTATAACAAGAAAAGCATCAACTAAAAGAAAAAAAAAATGCCGCCTAAGGTTATCAAACCTACGACCTCCGCATCAAAAAACCACTCGGCCAATCTGATCTATATATATGTCCATGTACTTTTTACTTTATGTAAGTTATTTACATGCTCGGCAATTTCTAATTACGTCTAATATATTTCTATGTCAGTAGTGCTTTTTCGCTCCTTTTATTACAGTTTTCCTATATTGTTTGAATCTGTGTCAGAAGTTTTGGAAATTGACCATTCGTCAATATAGACAATGCGAAACCTGTCAGACAGTCAGGCATTTCTTAAAAAAAATTGGGAGGATATCTGACAAAATTTACCACACACTTTACATACAGTCGACTCCCGATGCAGTTCACAGTGTTTTCAGTTAAGATTTTACATGACATTTTTCAAAAAAACCTTTGAAAAAGTCCTTTCTGCTCCTGTGCCCAAAACCCAACCGCAAACTAAGCCAAGAGTCCCTACACTTTGGATGAATTATTTTCGGCGTGTCGTAGAAAAATCGGGCTGAAATAATGCATGTGCGTAGTGTCGTCCCGGATCGGCATGTGCAGTCCGCACAGGATATTCCGGGATGATCCTTTCAGCCTACAGTAGAATTATGTTTAGTAGAGACTTCCTTGAAACAGAAAATACCATAAAACCGGAAAGTGTCGCGGACTGCACAGGCTAATATGGTACACTTTACGCACATGCATTAAGCATAAGGTTTTCCACGACACACTTCAGTTATGAGAACTAAACGTAATTTGTTTTACTGAGTTTATTCGATACACGCAGTTTTGCTGAAATGATTTCAAAATGTTTGATAAACGACTGTCTTGTAATATTAATTTTATTTACATCTATAGTTTACGTACTGTTAGCTTAATTAATTGACTGCTGACCTTTTGAGGAGCTCACCCCTGGATGAAAACTCTGAGCGGATAGAAACATGTGGATAAACACTTTTATTTAATGCTAAGTAGTGAAATATAGAAAAATCTCAGTGAGATATATCCCTGTATAACTCACAGTGAGGGACTACATTTTGGAGTCCCGATTTAATACGGTAAATAAAACGGACCGTCATCGATGCCGGGCTCAAAAACTGTGAAATGACGTCATTATTTTGCCGTCATGACGTTATGATTCCCGCGATATTTTCCAATAAAATGTAAAACAAAGGTTAATAAAGCATAAAATAAAAAGAAAATGTTTTTGTTTCCGGTGTGATAACGCGTGATATCATCACCGGAAAGGGAGACAATTTACATATTGTCACTCGCGCAAGAGCTCAGGAAAATATTAATTGTCTCCCTTTCCGGTGATGATATCACGAGTTATCACACCGAAAACAAACACATAGCCTCTATACACATTAATTTGATAATTGCTGTCAGTAGTGCTGTTCGTAATAAAGAGTACTAGACTAGTAAATCCGTTGCAAAAAGTGGACGGGTGCACTTAGTAGCACTGGGCAGCACCCGGGCCTGTTGTATTCACCAACCCATTCTAAGTTATGACGCAGTTGAAACTGTTATATTCTCACAACGATCTTAATTTGAATCTTATTTGGTATTCAACGACCTAATTGGTATTTAGGAAATGACCTGCCATTAACTCCATTCATCAAAGGAATGATCTGTCAATAACTCAATGTATTTAGGAAATGACCTGCCATTTACTTAATGTATTTAGAAAATGCCCTGCCAATTACTCCGTGTATTAGAAAACCAGCCATTAATTCCACGTATTTAGGAAATGTCCTGCCATTAACTCCATGTTATTAGGGACCTGCCATTAACCCCATGTATTTAGGAAATGCCCTGCCATTAACTCCAAGTATTTAGGAAATGTCCTGCCATTAACCCCATGTATTTAGGAAATGACCTGCCATTAACCCCATGCATTTAGGAAATGTCCTGCCATTAACTCCATGTTATTAGGAACCTGCCATTAACCCCATGTATTTAGGAAATGACCTGCCATTAACCCCATGTATTTTGGAAATGACCTGCCATTAATCCCATGTATTTAGGAAATGTCCTGCAATTAACTCCATGTATTTAAGAAATGACCTGCCATTAACCCCATGTATTTAGGAAATTTCCTGCCATTAACTCCATGTATTTAGCAAATTGCCTGCCATTAACTCCACGTATGTAGGAAATGACCTCGCACGCTCCCTGTACGAGTCTTAATGAAATAACCTGCCATTTACTTAAAGTATTTAGGAAAAGACCTGATTCTTACTACCATGTATTTCGGAAATCACCTGCCAGTAATTATATTTAGTTAGAAAATGACCTGAGTATGATTTCATCGTAGTCAGTTAATAGTTTACCATGTAATGCGCAATACGATATCACAATGCTTCTGCAGTGGATGTCTCATAATATAGGCTGCTGAAGGTCAAAGTAGCCAAACATAGTACATGTAAGCTATTATTGGCTAGTGTTATTCCTGTACTACAAAAAAAAACGTTCAAAGGGACTTTCAGCCTTTCTAGAAGACAAACTGACAGATTTGTGTTTTTGTCACAGGTGAACATAATTTAATTAAAATCTGATATTCGTTCAGCATCGTTGCAGACAGAAAATTCCAGACTGGTACACTGCTAAAATGCGTTTTAAGTATATAGCTCGCAAAACGTGTTACGGCATTACCAGTGTGTATTAATATAAATGTAGTAATGCACTTGATTTAAAGGCAGCCATCTATTCGCCGGATCTCAACGCCATGGGGTTCATAATCGGCAAGCCAACACCTCTTAGAAATGGAAGCAAAGTTTCTCCTTGAGAAATGTTGGGACGTGTTTGATTTTCAGTCACATGGTTGTCGCTTTGTACATTGAAGGTATTTCTTCGGTTTACATTTGGTGACGATTGTGATGTCTGTTTGTCAGATGATATTACTTTCGAGTTATCAACCACGACGGTTTTCTCTTTAGAGCCGTTCAAAGTAAGTTCAATTATTTTCTTAGTATTCAGTGCCTTCCTTTCTTTCTCCATTGGACTGGACTTATAATGCACTGCCTCGCACGTGTATTCACATTTGTCACGTGGACAAACACCGTTACGACAGTGTGAGAAGCACCACATAACCATTCCTGGTATGTACTGATTTATATCCACAGCCGCTCAAACTATAACTTTGTCATTTGGGCATATTATGCCATTGATGCTCTCTGATTCTTTAGTAAACACTGATTTCGGCCTATTCATGGCATCCGTGTTATGAAAGAGTTCTGTATTTACGTTTACCGGATTCTTTAAGAGTAGTTGTTTGTTTAAATTGTTTGAAAATTCAGCTGAATGCACAGATCCTAAAAGTTCTTCTTGGCTTACGAAGAATTTAGTAACAGGTTTGGATACATTCAGTCGTGGCCCTGGTTCAATCAATTCCGTTAATAACTGTTCCTGTGAATAAAACAATGTTGGTTTAATATTGTTAGTTGAATCGCTAGTCGGTGTGATTGTTTCATCAAAAATGTTAGAGATAGCAGAAGCATGTCGTTTAAACTCATTTATGCGTTCACCTGATGTTTCCGTGTGTGTTTAAATTTTAAACTGAGTTCTTACAATAGGCATCGGCTCTTTTTTTATTTATACCAGAGCTCAATAGTAGTATATTCACACCTGTTGTAATATTTCTATAAAATTCTGAGAAATATCACTTATTAAATCACTTGCCATTTTCTTAATCAGTATCCCTGCACTAGCTTGTGAAACATCGAGGATAATGTTCAAGTTCGTTTTCATGTTTTGTCTTGAGTTGAAATTCAGCAACTTGTTCCTGTTATCGTTCGATTGACCTTTTCTCCTGCCATTTAATTCAGACAAGAGTTGCACTTCTTTTGTAAGAATTACAGAACTGCGATTTTGAATATTTTCCGACTTTGAACTCAATGCAGTTCTAGCTTCAAAATTAGGTTTCATACTATTTTGCAAAATTCTCTTATTCTGTTTCTTGGTTTGTTTATCAGTTTCTCGGGAAACTATTCACTATTAGTTATTTTTTTTTTAGGTATTAAACGATGCATCAACAGATTGATCAGTGGACAGTCCTTGTAAATATGATTCTATGTTCAGTTATTTGCGTATGTCTAATGGAATAAAATTGGTATTTGATTTTGAGTCTCAAGAATGCATTTCGTAAGGTACTTGTACTACATTGTCCGGTGCTTGGTAAAATGGACCTGAGCTGCCAAATGACAAATACTGGGTGGAAGAAACGGGTTTCATAGTGGTCTGCTCATGCTTGGAGAATGATGTTATGGTTGACACATTCTTGTCTTTTTCTCTTGCCTTCAGTTCAATCATTAAAGCTTCAAGTGTTCTCAAAATTTGGTAATTCGTAATTCACTACTTGGATTATCTAGAACATCATGTCTGCTCCATGTGGTGCTGCTTGATTTGATTTTTGTTCCTGGCGTTTGATGAATTTTTATTTTATCGGAAGTCATCCAACTGCCCATGGGATTACTTCCTTTATCCACTGAAGGCAGGTTGTTAACATCTAATTCTTTGGCATTTTCTGGTAGAGTTTGAATCTTGTTGAACTGGACAAAATTGTTTGCATTTTCTGCAGTGTTATTTGTATTTATGTATAGTCCACGTTTCTTACCATCATTTTTCACTAGACTGAATGGTTTTCTGGTATTTGCTTTTACAGTGATTGGTGGCATATGTTCTGGGGTACGGACAATATCCGGATTATCTATAGGTGTGTCTGTTCTCTTCGGTGGTATTCTGTTAACGTCTGAATTACCGTTTAATGAAAGTCCAATAATTGCTTTATTTTCATTCAGAGGTTCGTTTATACGTTTTGTTGGATTTAAACTGTTTTAACGGTTATTTATTGTTGAAGAGATTCTGATTGTATTTATCCGACCTATAGCAACCTTCTTTGTAAAATTTTCTCCAAAAGGAGTCTTTTTTTTTCTAACATTAATAAGTTGATTTTTCATTTCAAAGTTGAAGTTTGAGAGACCTGTGTTGTATTTAAATTTGAAAATACTGGTATTTTTATAGGAGTCTTTGGCATCAGCTTGTACTTCGATGATATTAATTTCATCTTCTGGTTTTCAAATAGCTTCATGCCACGCTGTATTTGAAAATTATTAAGCGATGGTAAACGTTGCCGTTCTGTTATTTGCATGTTGCTGTTAACGTTCGCACTTTCTGGCGTACTAGTTGGCGTAAACGAAATATCATGACGGTTATCATTCATATTTTGTTATCAACCGTATTGACTTGAACAATAATAGTTTTCCCTTTATCTGCCTTTTCGAAAGACTAATGTTTTCATTTACTGTATTTATTACAGGACTATTTATTTCCCTTCAGTGACAAATGTTTCATTGAGTGTACTTGCGTTTGATGTCTCATGTTAGTTTCGCATTGGACCAAAGTTGAGGTCAAATGAGTTCATGGTGTTTTTCCGATCTGTTAGTTTTACTGTTAATTCCGTTCTTGAAATATGTGTGGAGGATTCTGTCAGAATTTCCGGTAAGGCGACAGTTGTATGCAAAGAAGTGTTTATATTTCGAACATTGTTAGTACTATCTACTAAATGCACGGTGTCTTTTCTTGGCCATGTTTGACTAGATTTTAGCATTATTAAGATTATTTTGATTGTAATATTTGTGTAGGGTTTATCTGTCGATGTTTCAACCGTAACTATCGGATGGTTGGCGTTTATCGAACGAGCTTTATCAGACGTCAATGAATTTGTTAGTTTTAAATTAAGAATTGTTAAAATGATGTTGTCAGCAATATTTGTGTTGTTTATATCTGCCGATGTTGCTTCCTTCACTACTCTTGAAGAGTTGGTGTTTGTCGATCTTTCATCAGATGTCAATGAACTTGTTACATCAAAACAAACATCATGTAGGTACTGACGTATTTCATTCCGATCTTATTTGTCCAATTACCGACTAAAGATTTAGAATTGTCAACGTTCTTAAGTGGCGGTTTATTAATAGTGGAATCAGTATAAAGATGGTGAACAGGAATGCCTCCAAACCGATCAACGTTGATAATTTTATCGTAAAAGAAATTTAAAGTTCTCTCCGTCGGTAAAGACAACATAGAACTATCTTCAGATGTTGAAATGTTTGACTGGACAACTTGATTTGGTGTAGTTGTAGTTGTAGAGAGTTAAACGGAATATCATCCACTGCATGCGTTAGGCCCGTTTGAGATACAGTAAATGAACTGTTGTTTGACACCTTAAAGGACGGCGTTTCAACATCATGTAATGGATCTGGTGTAGTGGCAAAATCTTCAAAATTAAAAATGGGATCTGTTGTTGGATACAAAAGGTTGTTGTCATTCCAAATGTAGTTTTTTGCGTATTTCTACTTTCATTTCTTTTTAACGTTGTCCAGATGATGGATATTGCATCCCCCAAAGTATTAATGGTATTGTCCCTAGATTGCTGCTTTGCTGAACTTGTATTACTGGCCTCGGTGTTTGAGGTATTTTTAGACTTCCCAACAAAAGTTGCTTCCATTGTAACTCTTTCATGTTTATTGATTACCGGAATATTTCCAGCAGTTGTGTGTTCAGCTACGTCGAATATTGTAGCATCAGTTGCGTTAAGTGCCACAATTTCTGTTGCATTAACATATTGTCCATAACTGATGTTGTAATTGACACTACCTTTTGCCGAACTATTCCTAGAAAGGTGTTCCTTGACTTGAAAGTGCTTCAAATCTGTAAATGGAGAAATTATCTTCTGTCTTTTAGAGGAGGTCAATTCAGATAACCGCCCTCTATTATTCTCAGAGAAATTATTCAATGGTCGTGCAATTTTATATCGCTTTCATTAGTCCAAGTATTACAATTTTTGTCAAAAATGTTACTAGCTCCAAAACTTTCCTTCATTGTAGATGCATTGTCTAAGTATTGGTCTTCACTATTAACGAGGATATCGTTTGTATAAGATATCTCAGTCGTAACAACGTAGTTAGCAGTGTTGTTATCTAATGAATCTGCAGTAGCGTTGATCTCCGGATAGGCATAATAGTAGTTATAATAATAGTAATCACTTTCGTTCATAGATGTATTATATGATGCGATTGTAGTAGGTTAAATTGTAACATCAGTACCAGTAGAAGTACTGTGAGAGTCGAGATAATTGCGGTCGCCTGTGTTTTAACAATTGCTTGAATTCCTTCTGCATATACAACAGTTGTGCCGTTTGTGCCTCTAGATGTATCGACCGTATTCGATTGTGACGTGGTAGCTATGTAATTAGTGGAATCCACCTCGCTTGAATTAGCTATGTCCTGATCTGTTCCATTTTATGTCCATTCAGAGACATTTGTATGTGTCGTGTTGACAATGTATTTGGTGAGCAAAGTTGTAACCATATTCGACGGAATTTGTGTTGTATTTGATTGCGAGGTCAACAAATTCGCAGTTTCTACTTTTGGATCCAAACCAATGTGGGTTATGTTAGCAGTAACGTTAACATGGCTCACATTTACATTTTCCTCTACAATATTATCATAGTTTTATGGTGTCGTCACTTGCGCATTTTGCATACCTCAGAATGTTCTACAGATATATAGTTTCCTGTCTGCATTACCTTTACGTTCGTATTTGTTACGCTATTGAGTGCAGCATCAGACGTCGGTCTTCGTTTTTCGTTCACATCGTCTTTTGTTGCGGTACTATGAACAGAAGGTAATATGTCTATTTTGTCCGTTTCTACCACAGTCCATGCATATCCAAACAAACCTACACTTAAATTTCGTTTAAAATCATTTATGTTGACGTGATTCATCCTGTTTGCGTGTCGTCTAGATTCATCCGCTGTACTTCCTGATAATCGATTCTGGTCAGTTGTAGACTTTCCTTCAGTTAACATATTGTTCGTGTAATGTACTTCAATTATTCCTGAAAAGTGTGCACCACGTTCAATTGTGTTTGTGCTGGTGAAGTCATTGCTTGTTACGTGAGAACCTTTACTTAACTCATACGTAGGAGTATATGACATCGCATTGTCTTTTTCCGTAAGTATTATATCAACACGTGTAATTCCCTTGCTTGTTGGAACAGAATCGTTTAAGTATTTCATATCTACTTGAGCTATTGTTTCAACGGGACCTTGTTGTAGTGGTAATATTTCATTCTCACTTCTCGCATCACTACGAACATAATTGCCTAAACAAACTTACACTTGAGTATTGACCTGACTTCGAATTGTGTCATTTGAAGTATACTCATTGGTAATCGAAATATTCGCGGAATTATCAACGTTTTGGGTATACGAGCGTGCTGTCGTAATCTCAGCTGTCTCTGTGTACTCTGCTAATAATTCTAATCCTAGTTTGTTCGAGCCCAAAGTCTGATCGGTAATTAATTTGTCACCGGAAATAACAGCGGATGATTGACGTCTTTCTGCAAGATCACGACCACGACTTGCTCCTTGTTGCTCCGAAATTCGAGTGTTTCTAGATGTTCCATCGTGATATACCAGTTTCTGATATACCAACAACACCGTTCGCAGTCTGGATACCGGATTGGTGTTGCACAAGCGGGTCACTTGGCATTGTTTGTGCGGGAAGCTTTGAGACGGTAATTGACACTGGTGCGCAGTCAAAGAATCTGCTCGCTTCAATTGGTGCACCGGGACATGCAACATTCCAGACGGTTATGTAATGACTTTACATTTAGCAAAATGTAAATACATCATATTCCTAATGACTGTGTTGAAATATTGTATAGGAACTGACTGACATAAATGGAGGGTGTAATAGCTCTGCAACAAAGAAAAATAGTTATGTTCTATCAAATGGTGACTGCTTACTCCAATAATACTGACACACAAGCAGAAAAGATGACTGACCAATACACAAGCAGTAACACAGTAAGACCAACATACACATACACAGACAGACAAGCATATAAACAGTCTGTTTAACTGCTCCGTGGAGATTAAAGGAAAGTACGTTGAATATGCCTGGGACTAATTTCGCCAGTATCACGCATCTTGTGCAAGACTGATTCGACGGCATGTGCAATTTTAGTATCGTATTGCGTTGTCCAGAGTCTGGCTTAAACATGGCTTGTGTACGTCCATTTCCAACAAACAGCGGGTCACGTTTCCTACAGACGGTAGCATCGTTCGCAGCAATCTTGCCGACTTTGCGTAACCGAAACTCCACATGCCCATTGAGGTTCGGTCGGAAGGAAACATCTACGTCAATTGATGAGTTTACCGCTTTATTGTCATCAAGTTTGGTGAAACTTTCTAGTGGAATGTTGTACGTAGAAGTGTTCCAATTTACTTCCACCCCATAGTCCACAGTGGGGTTCCTGCAATATACAGAAAACTTATTCATATAATAGCCAGTCTGCATATACAAATCTCCCCACCCAAAAGTCATCATATGACCTTCACCCATGTCAATGATACATGGTCCATGCGATCTCCGCTCTTGTCAATTGTTTTAAGCCTTAAATAAATTGATTGTAATAAAGAAATAATGAATACATGGAAATACAACCTTTACATAGAACATAAGTATCATGTCGTTAGAAACTTGAAATTAATGCGTGGGCGTAAATTGTCGTCCCATATTAGCCTGTGCAGTTCGCACAGATTTATGTTAAGAAGAGACAACATTGAAACAGAAAATACCATAAAAGCTGAAAGTGTCGTCCTGTATTAATGTGTGTGGACTGCAGAGGCTAATCCGGGACGACACTTTACGCACATGCATTAAGTTCAAGTTTCCAACGACCGGTTTACCCACAAATGATGGTATTTGAAACAGAGACTTGGCCACCAAGGGCGCTATCTCATATACTTTCATATATGTGATTTATTATGCACAAGTGTGTCCAAGAGAGATTTACGTGATATATATGTACCATCATTTAATGAGATATATCATTATACGTACAGTAAATCAGTAAATGTATATTTGTTTGACGTACGTTTGGGCATGTCAGATGTCATATGTAATTTCATGTAGTCATATATGCTTCCACATATGTAAGATTTTTTTTAAATACCTGTGCGATCTCACATGTTTGTTTATGTATAGGTAACATAGCATATAATTATAAGTTCATATATGTGGCATTTCATGTATGCTTATATGCAACTAATACAACTTTGACCTTGTGTAATAGGAAAACAGAAACATACTTTTCGATGAACACTCTACATTAATGTACCATTATAATGGGTGGTATTTCTTGATTTCACCAGATTAAGTTATACCTATTTAGAAACAGCATGATAAGGTGCGTTATCGAATGATGGTAAAATTACGTGTCTGTCCCTGGAAAAAACACTGATAGTTCATTAAATTATAGAAATTTGAAATATCATAACATTTAGGTACACAAATACACTCTAAGCGATTTCATAGAGAATTCATTGTTAATTCATTAAGTTAATGACATGACAAAAGACATTTTGCAGAATAATTCAGATTTGTTTAGATGATGCTAAGTGAAGCATCATGTTAGATGGGGTTGTATTGAACAATGACACGTGGTATTCAAATAAGAGTACATTTGCATTAGTCCCAATCATGTTAGTTGAAACATAAGCGTCGGAAAGCAATGAAGTGCGGGCTGTATATATGCACGATGTTATATTGCGGGCCAAACAGGATGAATTGAATTCTTTGAACAAATCTGCAGAACAGATTTATTTTAGAAATACAAAATACTTAAATATAAATATCGGATTTTAAATATACACATTAAATTAATTTTTATTTATTTAATGTCTTAAGCAGACGAAACAAATATTGAAATATCCTTATTTGGACCGTTGGAGGAGAACACACTAGATTTGTTTGAAGTTAAGTTACAGCATAAAGTTTATCAACACTATTCATTTAAACATGTTTACGCCGACAGTAACCACTAACCTAAATCATTAACATTAAAAGAAACAAGTAGTCAGGACACACTACTTTATATCGTTTAGCCTGCAGTCGTTATGCCAAACTGGCACGCATTTAAATAGTTCCGTGTAATGGCAAGACATGCATATCACGTGAGCTTACAACACGCTTTCGAGTCATCTAGGAGGCTTAGTTTGCATATGTCCCAGAAGCGTCTGCAAATCAGCCTACGCGATATAATGTGAGATCATCTGGTGACATATATATATAGCCGACATCAGTATTTAATTGTTATATAACATGTACAGGACATTTATAAGCGATACTATAGCTCGATCAGACACAATTAACGTTTCAAAACAGAAAAATAATTGTAGCAGTTGTTCAGTTATATATGTTCGTAAAACTGCAATAAATTTACATATATATTCATAATTAGGATATGTATAAAAACGACAAAAATGTAATATCCAAGATATGATTGAATGACAACATAGTAATTGCAATCAATTCCTTAAGCTTATATTGCTCTTGTAGTAAAGTTAACACTAGAGAGTTGTCATCTTACATAATAATTTGTTGTTTATTTATGTTGCTGTGTTGTTTTTCTTCAATTACTGAATTCCATAGAAATATGCATTGAAATAACGTGTACTGTTCTACAACATTAGATCATTCGTAATATATTTAAGAAATAACGATTTAGAATTGTTTATCGGCTAATAAACAATGATTTGGAGTTCTGGTGCGCATAAATTAAGCCACGAGGGCGTTTAATAAACAGCATCAGAAATCCATATCGGTGTTTATTTCGATTGTTACATAACCTGATAGCATTTTCTTCAATTACAATACGAAACATATTTTACAGGTTCGGAACATTTTTTCGGATTGTTGAGTGCACGTTTAACTTTCTTTTAGGATTGTTTATTGCAAGTTAAAGAACTGTGAACTGTATTCTTTGTCTAAAGAAAACTCTGCGCGTGTCATGTAATTCCTTTCAAACTGGCAGCAAATTCCAAAAGAACAGTAATTTCAAAACGCTCATTTTTAAAAGTGTTATTGAATCTGTTACACTTATAAACACACCCAAAACACCCAAAACACAAACGTGTGTGTATACAACTTAACTGTAGATATATATCTACAATAATACGACATTAATGGAACTCAACTCCAGATGGTCTAATCGTAAAAACAAAAGACAATTGTCACAAATACTCGATTTTCATTCATAATCGTATAGAACACAATGAACAATTATACACGTGTGTTTTTATTTACCTAAAAAACAAGTATTTTATGTAGTTCTCCTACTTTTATCGTCATAAAATCTATAGCGTTTGCAGACGATATAACCCATTCAGTAATGTAAAAATAACCCCGTTTATATTAAGCATAATCTCATGACAGTTTAGTTTTTTTAGTCGCGCATGAATCACTTGAATCAGGTGCTTTTATTCGGAAAGAAAGCCGCGGTATTTTTTAAATCGGGAATTCTGGGTTCAAGGAAAGTGCATGCTTTTTCAACTTCTATTTTTACAATGAAACATACAGTTTATGACAGTATTTGATCGTACAAATAGTGATGCTTTTACCCATGTTTTTACTGTTAATGCTAGGTTCCCACGATTCGCCCCTCGTAGCTGATCGTGGTATTTCTCTAAGATTTCAGGCTTGGATACGATGTGATGCGAGTTGCTACGTTGTGATACGATGTTTTTTGCTCTGTTGCGATCTGGATACGATTTGTCAATTGCAGGTGTCACGATCTGATCTCCAGTTTATATACGATTATATACGTTCCGGGATTGTTTCAATCGAGTTCATGATTGGTTCTCGATCTGACAAGATCATCACATTGAGGTTCCGTGAATTAGGACGTTTTAGTACGTACTGATTAGTTTTGATACGCTTATCACGAATCAATGCGCTCTGTTACGATAGGATACGATTGGGTCGCGATGCCTTTAACGATCACGATTTGAGCTACGACTGTACCCGAATGATACAAACAAGCAGCCCGACTGACTATTTAAGTTCGCAATACATATTATGCTACGTTCCCACTATCACGATTTACTTCACGATTGAAATCGTAGTCTTAATCGTGGACTAATCATGGTGATCGTATTGGATCTTATCAGATCTTTACAGATCGCGTAAATCGTATTTTGAACGGTTCAAAAATTCTCTACGATTAACACTATCAACTGCGATCAATTGTCCATAGGGATCATCGTATCAGATCTAATTGCATCGAAACAAAGCGCGACAAATCATATCTAATCGTGCTTTCAATTCGTGGTGATCGGGATCGATCGTAGACAAGAAAAAAATAACAAATTGTAAATGCAACGTTGCCACTATCGTGAGTTCAGTATCTTAAACACAACTTCGTGTATCAACCTCTTCAACATTACTTGATTTTAGGTCATTTAAATAATTATTGTCATAATAACTGACATTAGATAATATGCATTCCTTTTCACCTTTTAAATATCTTAAATATCTTATATTAGGGTGTATTCCAGTCATATAAAATGCGTCAGTATAACAAGCAATAAGAACTACGCATATAAGTACATTTCTACTGTCAATGTCAATACTGCATATATTCGAATGCATTACTTGAGTATTGGAAACATATTTATTTAATACATTTTGGAATTAATGTATTTCACAGTCAATAGCTTCACAGGGAGCATCCAATAAACATACATTAAGACGTTTTATAGCTGCTAGAAATAGCTGGTTTAAATATATAATTCTATAAGCCATCCCATCCATCGATATTAAAAATTGTTGTTACATAGGTCTATAAATATCTTATATTAGGGTGATAAAATAGTATAATAAATAATGAGATATTTGATAAGAACAAATCAGCAAATATATTTGAAAAAACTTAAACGCCTAGCTGGTATCGCACTCACGACTTAAGAGCAATTCGAAGAAATGACAGTAGGCAGCGCTGGTATCGAACTCACGACTTAGGAGCCATGCAAAAAAATGACAGTAGGCAGCGCTGGTATCGACTCGCGACTTAGGAGTCATGCGAAGAAATTACCGTAGAGAGCGCTGGTATCGAACTCACGACTTATGGGCTATGCGAAGAAATGACAGTAGGCAGCGCTGGTATCGAACTCACGACTTAGGAGCCATGCGAACAAATTACAGAAGGCAGCGCTGGTATCGAACTCACGACTTAGGAGCCATGCGAACAAATTACCGTAGACAGCGCTGGTATAGAACTCACGACTTAGGAGCCATTCGAAGAAATGACAGTAGGCAGCGCTGGTATCGAACTCACGACTTAGGAGCCATGCGAACAAATTACAGTAGGCAGCGCTGGTATCGAACTCACGACTTAGGAGCTATGCGAAGAAATGACAGTAGGCAGCGCTTTAATCAACTGCGCTATTTTTTGTGTGAGGTAACTGGTGTAAACTATGGTTTAACAAAATTCTGAAGTAAAAAATAAAAACATGAAATGGCAAAACAAACACGACCCTTATTATAAAATGATATTTTATCTCAAAACTCTTTTCGCACTATATGTACCTTCGTTTTCGTTATTATATACAATTTTTAAGACTTAATTTCCTTTAATTACCTCCATTGAGGCCCTTTTCGGTGACATAGTTCCACTACATGTACTATGCATAGCCAATTCAAGTTACAGGCGTATTTACTTGTGGACTATATCCGTCATTTCATATAATGATGAGCAGCAAGAAGTTTAAATCCTAGAGGACGGTTAGTTTCCTTTCAACAAATGGTGGTAGAAAATATATTTTCTCGTAGTTATACTTAAATGCAAACGGACTGAATTTGTTCTGCTCCAACCTTGAAATAGAAATAACACATTCAAATGTCATAACATCATCTACTGGAAAGCCAATCAAAGCTTTTACAAATGACGTCGTATATCTTATGTCATAGGCTCATAATGAACTACAGAGTGTCTATAGTCTATATATGTCTATAGCATACGTTAGAAATAATCAATCGTATGTGGGCAGAACGCTTCCTACCTTGCTCTGCAATGAATATTTCCACAAATGCCAGTTAGTCAACCTTCGTACTAATAACATTTTTAACTCAACACCAGCTTGGCGTAAAACAATGTTTGTTTCCTGTTACCCGACCTACCCTTAAAAATGCCCCGACGCTAGAACATTTTATTGAGTGTTTCAGATATGTTTAGTTTTATTTACTTTTTGCAATAATTTAATAAGTGTTTTGTTTTTTGATAGCATCCTCTTCAAATCAATGTTTAATGATATGTGTGATATGTTTGACTATTTATTCAGTTTTAGAATCTTCAAGTTGACCATTTACCAAATTAAAAACAAATAATAAAAACAAATCCCTACCTAGCTACCCTCATTTTTGGAGCATTTAACCTGAAACAAACTTATTTGTTACGCCCTTCGATTAGACTTAGGTTCTATTCGATGCATTGCGACGTACATCAGAAGCATTATGTTCTATTTTGAGTAATAGGTTAAAAGATAATGAGCTACAGCGATTTGATAAATGACTCAAATAATATAAGTACGTTTGACATTTGTAGAACATAACTCTAAATCAATCAACAACCAATCATTGCACAGTGGGGTTATATAACTCTCTTATTAGTTCACACTAATGAGAAAATGACAGAACGAGCCCGCGTGTGACGCACATGCCCAAACTAACGGCATACGTTTGTGTGCTATACTGCGCTGTTGACGCACTTATAAAAAATAGAAGGACAAAAGTAACCGCCCTCTAGTAATTGTTGCGGCAGGGCTTACCTTATCACTCCCCGTAAAGTGGGCCATTGTACACAACATTTTTAATGCACTTTTAACAGTGGACCTTTCCATTATCGCAGTCGTATTAAGTGGACATTTTCACAATTTGGGTTGGAAAAAAATATTTCTCTAAAGATGGAATTTTAAGACAGGAATTTGAATTTGTATTCTCGAAAGTTTTTGTATGTTATACAGTATTTTGGATTACTTAATTAGTTTTTATCTATTATGCCATTATGTGTAAAATACATATTAGGGTTAACCAGGTAGCATTTTTTCCAAGGAAAACATCAGAGATTCCTCAAAAGCTTATTTCTGCTAAAGCAACGTGCTTTTTAAATTTAGAAATATGCCCTGCAAATGTAATATGCAACAAACAAATTCACTTTTAGAAAATTATTCATCACAACCCAAAACTGAGAACAAGCTTATTTTAATTGTTAAAGTGAGTAAATTAAGTTGTCACTGTAGTTGGTTAAACGTTTGATTTAACTGTAAATATATTATACACCAACATTACCGACGTAATGCGTAGGATCCGAATCTATACATTGAAAATAATCCTTTTACAACAATATGTAGGAATGTCTCAAAATATCACTAAAAGGATCCATTTTTATATGTAAAAATTTATGTTTACAATAGGGTTAAATACTAAACATGTCAGCAATATTTACCAGTTTAAAACATGTTAATGCAAAAAGTATACATCAAAAAGCCTTGTGCAGGCTTCCCAAGGATCGTTGTGATTACGGCCCATAATTAATGCCAATTTTTTACGCTATGTAAGTGATGAACATGTTTTCCAAAACACCCATGAAAAGCTTTAATGTTATCAATTTAATTGATTTTTCAAAAACGACACTATATTTCCATTATATTTCTTTGTCAGAATTGCTATTTCGGTTGTTTATATAGAATGTTTTTTTTTCTTTTTGAGTTCTACGACCAAAACATTTTTCAAAATTTTCAATTTGCCATTCTGTGGAGAGGTCCCTTTAAGAAACAATTAGGTATAGCGTTATAAAGGATTGTCGGTAAGTCCAATAGTCAACCATAGACGTTAGAGGAATGATAGAAGAGGAAATACAAGTGTATTGGCTAAACACTGATATCAAATGAACTTGCACTCCCATAAGGCCATTCTTAAACAATTGTTTGTTTGCGGTAACCCGACCGACTCAGGAAATTGGGCCCGACTCACAAGTTTATATAGGCTTCCGTAAAGCAATTTTTGTTATTAATCATATTTTGTTTGTAATTAATTCATTGAGTTTTTTATCCACCAAAAAATCTGCGTCCTCTTTACTCTAATTAAGCTGAATTTTTAGCAGTGTTAGTACCCCGATGCCCTGATGCCACTGGCATCCACTAAGCGATGCGAAAATTTGGTCTGTGTCTAATCGTCGTCTACATTTGTTCCACCACCCCTCTTCCCCCCCCAAAAAAAATCGACCTGCCTTCTAACCTTAATTATTAAACATTAAATCTGACAGATTCACATTGCATAGGCATTTATGTTTATAGGGAAGGGGTATGCATTCATAATCGTATGAACGCAATGCCGCATCACCGGTGTAGTAATATCTGTGTCCTTGATAGCGCGCATCATTGAATTGCCAGTTTGACCATTGCGTTCATAATCGCATGAACGCAAACCAATTTTAATTCAATCCTTAAATATATAAACATATAAACACATAAAAGCATTATATTTACCTGCAAGCTTATGCTACAATCTTGCAAAAATGGTTATTTATTGTGCCTATATATGTGACGTAATGCGAAAGTAATGCTCTTGCAAAAGGTGGAACTATAGGTTAACATCTGCTACCAATAAAATAATATACAAACTGTTTACTAAATATTCTTGGCAACTTAGTAGTAGTTCTGCGATCAATCAAATCTTAAGCATGGCTAAAGCTATTTTGTCACCATTTACGTAATAGGTTTCAAAAATAATGGGATCTTTAAAATAAAGAAGTCTTGATCGCAAATGTGTCATTGACAAAACGATCAATTTTACAAATGGAGTGGAGATCACTTTAAGTCTGAATTCGCATGGCTGGTTATTCAGCTCTTTTAGACAGTCGTTTAATCGGCCTATTGTAAAATCGAGTTGTTAACCTTTCCGATCTGAGCGCTTATTTTTAAGCCGTTGGGCTTAGAAGAATATGCGGTCTCATTCACATCATAGTAATGATCTATTATACTACAACCGGAGATCTGTTCGCTCCCGATATATCAAAGTCGTGATGTCCACGTGTCCTGTTAGAATAGCGCGTGTGGACAGCACCTTTGATTGTCTGTAAAGGAACTCGATGTCGTTGAGTAATTGACCGATCAAGAAGATTCGATTGACAACAGTGTCTGACCAATCAGAAAGCCGCGACGAGAGATGTGCTCAAGATCGTGCAAAATAACAGTTATGTTTAACGCCCATTTAGCGGATACCACATGTGTGTGTAATACAACCTTTTGGAAGTGGCAGTCCACCACAAATATCAAATCTCGAGCAAATCATGTAGATGAAAATGGGCTCTTTCAAGCTTTTGATACCATTTTACCTGATTAAAAATAGAATTGTCCAGTTCCGATTCAAATAAATATATTGCCCCTAGATAGCAAATGGTGAGATATCGGTCAATATATATATATTATTATATAGTCGGACATCACTCTTGGTCCACAGTAGGCCGTATGTCAAATATTCCGATGTGTCTTTTGCTCGGGCTACGATTGTTATTTTCTGGATACAGTGTAGAATATATAGAATCGCGCGTGCGGAAGACACTTTTGATTGTTCGCAAATATACTCTATAGCGTTGAGTAATAGACGGATTAAGAGAGTTTGATTGACAACCGAGACTTGCCAATCAGAAAGCCTAGTCCAAGGTTGTACTCAAGATCGTGTAAAATAACGGGTTATGGGTAGGCGGGTTATACAACTAATTGAGGGAGTTACTCCGCCCTAAATATGTAGTTAATCCCAAAGTTAAAGAAAATTGATTCTTCTAAGTTATTGGTATAATACAACCTGTTTTGAAAAAAATGGAAATTTCCAGTTTCTCTTCCATTTATAATAACAATTCATTATATTAATAAGCTCATTAAACAGTTGCGGTGAAGTAATAAAGAAATCGAGTTGAATTGACTAATGGACCAAGGAACAGTATTCATTGATTTACAATACCTCGATTGCCTCATAACAACAGCATATGGCTTTTATTTTTATAATTCAGGTTTCTTTAATTTTTAAATGAATTGCATAACGCACTTACGCATACCAGCATGATGATTGCCTTTTATGTATCCCTTGTTCTTCATTATTTTGTATAACTTCCATAATATTGTTTGAGTAGATTAAATGCTGTATATTGTAAATAGTAACTAAAGTATTGTCATTCTTGCAGAAGTATTGTCCAAATATGTAATATTTTATATTGCATTTTTTGCTCACCTATAGACACAGTGCTCATGGTGAGCTTTTGTGATCGCCCGTTGTCCGTCGTGCGTGTGTGCATGCGTAGGTGCGTGCTTATGTGCGTGCGTGTCGTAAACGTTTCATTCAAACAACATCTCCTCCTAAACCGCGTAGCAGAATTTCACCAAACTTCACAGGAATGATTCTTGGGTTGATTAAAATCTTCTTCTATGAAACCGCAAAGCTCAAACCTTTCATATTTGATATGTGACCTCCTCTAGAGGTACTCTACAAAGACTGTTCAAATTATGCCTCTGTGGTCAAAACGGGCTACGCCCCGGGGGTCACATGGGTTATATAGAATGACTTTTAAAATCTTCTCCTCTGAAACCACAAGGCCCAGTGGTTTAATATTTGGTATGTAACATCCTATAGTGGTCGTATAGAACGATTGTGCAAATTATGCCCCTGGGGTCAAAACTGGCCACGCCCCGGGGGTCTCATGGCTTATATAGATTATATAGCACAATGATTTAAAAAAAAATCTTCTCTGAAACCGCACGGCCAGACTTTTCATATTTGGTATGAAACATCCTTTAGTGGTCCTTAACAAAGTTTGTTCTAAGTATGCCCCTGGAGTCAAAACGAACCACGCCCTGGGGGACATATGGTTGATATAGAAAATATATCAAAATGACTCTAAAACCCTTCTCCTCTGAAACCACAAGGCCCAGAGGTTTCATATTTGGTAGGTAACATCCTATAGTGGTCTTCATCAAAGATTGTTCAAATTATGCCCCTGCGGTCAAAACTGGCCACGCCCTTGGGGGTCTCATGTTTTATATAGAATATATAGCAAATGACTTTAAAAATCTTCTCATCTGAAATCGCAAGGCCCAGTGTTTTAATATGTGGTATGTTTTATTGTTTAGTGGTCCTGAACAAAGTTTGTTCAAATTATGCCCCCGGGGTCAAATGGGCCACACCCCGGAAGTCACATGGTTTATATAGAATATATAGCAAAATGACTTTTAAAATCTTCCCCTCTTAAACCACAAGGCCCGGAGGTTTCATATTTGGTATGTAACATGCTATAGTGGTCTTCTACAAAGATTGTTCAAATTATGCCCCCGGGGTCAAAACTGGCCGCGCCCAGGGGTCACATGGTTTATATAAACTTATATAGCAAAACGTCTTAAAATCTTCTTCTCTGAAACTGCAAGGCCCAGAGGTTTCGTATTTTGTATTTAACATCCTATAGTGGTACTCTACAAAGATTGCTCACATTATGCCCCATAGGGTCAAAACAGACCACACCCGATTGGCCACATTGTTAATATAGACTTTAATTGCCAAATGACTAACAAATTCTTCTCCTCTGAAACCGAAAGGCTTAGAGGTTTCATATTTGGTATGTAACATTGAATAGTGGTCCTTTACAAAGAGTGTTCAAAACTGGCCAAGCCTCGGGAGTCTCATGGTTTATATAGACTTAAATAGCAAAATTACTTTTAAAATCTTCTGCTCTGAAACGGCAAGGCCCACAGCTTTCCTATATTTGTGACGTAACATTGCATAGTGGTCCTCTCCAAGGATTGTTTAACTAATACCCCTAGGGTCAAATATGGCCACCCCTGAGGGGTAACATGGTTTATATAGAATTAAATGGCAAAATGAGTTATAAAATCTTTTCCTAAAACCGCAAGGCCCAAAGCTTTCCTATATTTGGTACGTAACATTGTATAGTGGTCCTCTCCAAAGAGTGTTCAACTAATACCCCTAGGGTCAAACCTGATTGGTCACATGGTTTATATAGACTTAAATAGCTCAATGACCTAAAAAATCTTTACTTGAAACCGCAAGGCCCAGAGGTTTGTTCAAGGTTGTTCAACTTATGCCCCTGGGATAAAAATAAGCCATGCCTCTGGGATGCAAATTCCTATTGTGTAACAAGGTCTCAGGTGAGGCTCCAAGGGCCCTCAGCGCCCTCTTGTTTATTGTTATATTGTGTGTGAATTGTAAAAACCACTTATGAAGACAAATAGTGTTATGCTTTTATCATGCTCATTTGATTGGTAATATCCTGGTCTACTGTATAGCGTACCCTTTGTACATATATAACTGCAGTTACAATTTATACGGAAGGTAAATAAAATTACAACTGCAGATACACTTTTTTCTGATACAATTATTTTTACGAAATATGTATCTTTAAATTGGTTTTATTATTTAAAATTTCATATTTAAATAAATAAATGTATTTTTGACAAAAATGCATAATATAAGACGTGACTTAATTCGCTAAATACACTTAGAGCCTAATTTAAGCATGTGGTCAGAAAAATTTAACCGCGGTTTTTATGAGGACTACCATATTTTATGACTGTTGGAATAAATTTTAACTGCAGCTATATTTGCTAATGTTACTGCCGTTACAAATTTTGTGACTACAGTCATAAAATTGTGACTGCGGTTATAATTTTATAACAACAGTCACAACTGTATTTAGCCAGCAGGCGTATATGTACTTTTGATCCAAATGGGTACGCCATACTACTATGCGTATGATAGCGATGCCATCTATCTACTGCAAACACTGGTAATGCGATGTTGCATAAAAAATAGCCCAAAACGTACAGGGTGTTGTATGTTGCTCTTATTTACACGTACATAGAATATAGGGTATACGCAATCATACATACAGTTTTATTTCAAATACACTATGCTATACGCCCATGAGTACAACAAACATATTACAACACATAAATACAATTAAGGTGGTCAATGACGTACATTTACATGAATATATATACATTATTAAATATAGGAATAATGAAATTCCAGAGACATCATCAGGAGAGAAACCCTTATTACTATCCACTGGTCCTTTATTTGAGGCAATTGACTAATTGCCTATACAATACAGGACAATACATACAACACAACGCAAAACACAATTGTGATTAAAACTGGAGTCGCAGCCCTGGAACGGTCAATGCAAAGCATTGGGGGTTTCAACCGGTTTAAAGGCACCCGAACCTCACACTTAGCCCAGAATTAATCACAAAACACGCACTTGTAAATGAACTTTAACCTCAGAGCATTGCAATTCAAATTAACTGATAATACAAGAGAATATTAATTCTATTGAATTACAAATGTATTACTCAATGGTTTAATATTCACCAGAGCAACATAATTGCAACTTTCTGAGGCACGATGAAACAAACTATACATTGCATAGTGTTAAGTGTTAACAACTTAATAAACCGGGGCCAGTATGCACACAGCTCATAAGAGAAATATTGAGTGTGTAAATGTGAAAAGTTCAGACCACATGTTCTGTGTGAAAACCAATCATTTATGTATACATAATGATAAAATACTAAACATCTTAGCAATAAATAATAGTTTAAAACATTGTTATTTAAAAAGACAAATTCATTTAACAGCTAGAAAGTAAAGCAATTGTAGGAATTTAGGACATTTACTTACGTTTTCCCAAAGAGGCTTAGTGAAAACACCGCATATTGTATATGTGTTTTTAATGTTAAAAATATTCACAAACACCATTCTTTTTTATGATCATAAACATTACATAGCAATATCAACATACATATAGTTCAACCACATGTTGTTTTGACATGTATATAAATGAAGTGTTATAGTGTCTGTATGTATTGTTTCGCCATTGAAACAACATAGGCAGATAATTTCTATTCAGCTGTCAAGGCATTGCACTGTGACATATCTTCCTGTCCGATCCATACAAGTCTCTCACAACGTCCTTGGTCAACCCTGAAACAATCAGCTATGCAACCAATGCTTACAACTGTACATCTACCATAATGGCCTGATTTATAGCTAGCCTACATTAACCTGACACTGACCTTTGTGCAGGAATGCATTACAATACCGTTAGTATGAATACATTAGTTTCCGTATAGGAATCGAGTTGTGTCGATTAAAGGGTAAACCACTAAATATACTGTTATGGCATTATTAAACTCGTGAAACACGTGCACGAACAAAACCAAGTACAAATATTGGAAATAATTCAAGCGCGTTATATTGGTGAGCTATACAAATGTCGAATATATGTGACAAAGACGTATTTATTTTCTTAGGCCATAATTCTGTTTTTCTTGGCAAAAACGCTTAAATTAACGTTTTCAAAGACTATGGATTTGACTGGTATGCTCAGTGTGATACCTATGATATCTGTTAACCTTCATTTATAGTTGAAATAAACTGGCTATTACAGGATAATACCATGTACTAGATCATTGAGGGATAATGTTTCGTTGATCTGTTTAAAACTACATCTACCCACCACGGATCATTGCTCCGATTATAGAAGCATTATTAGATGAACCCAATTAATATGAAAATATTCTTAGTATTTTCTATCTTTAACTGACTTGAAAGAAAAATAAATTAAAACCTATACATGCGTAAGTACATCTGTAATTCCATTATGTACCGGTTATTAAAACTTGGATAAGCTTAAAAGCTAGAAAAGAGGATTTTATCGGTAGTGTCTTTGATTAAAATACAATGAAACAGTGCATTTTATGCATTAAAGAACAACCTTGAGTTAATTAATTATCGCAACAGATTTACAAAACATGCTAAAGAAGCAGCAGATTCAAGTAGGCATATGCGTGTTGTTGCCTTTTCTAGCGAGATCATGGAAACATCTGCATGCAAATACATTTATTTCAACTAACAGCTAGATACATAAATTGTTGTTGTTGGCATATCGTCCGGTATGTCTGAAAATACATGTTTTCTGAAATTTACAAACATAAATCACAAACCATTTGTGTTTCAAATGGATTGCTTTAAAATTATTAACATAGTTAACTAAATAGTAAGTTAAAGTGTGTAAGTACGATCTTTCATATCAATTATTTTCAAAAAAACAACAAACAAAAGTTACAATAAAACTTAAAAGCAAAATGAAAAACATAAAAATGACGAAGGAAACACTTCCACATGGAATAAATCAGACAGTACTAGTGTCGAGTATTTACATCTTTTATTAGTCTTGTGTAACCTAAACCAACAGTCAAGTCAACATCTGTACATGCATTTGCGTTTCCGTCTGTACAGACACGAACTATTTGGTGATTAAAAACTGGCTTACTGTGCATTTAAAAGCACTGTTTTATCTTACCTTTATTTTCATTTCAAACAGAAATATATGTTAATTAACCCTATTGGGCTAGTTGTACAACTACTTCACACTTAAATGCTAATGAATCTTTGTCAGTAGAGAAACGCGTATTGCACTGTCAACTATAAATTCTCTTTTCACAGTGACTTTCATTCTTGTAGTGAAAGCCTGAATTCGCGCGCACAAAAGAAGTATAGGGATGGTGAATCATTACATAATTCCAAAAACTACCTAACGTGTTTGTAAAAGATATGAATGTGCTTGTCCTTATTGTTGTCGTTTCTCAAAGGACGGATGGTACATGAACGTTTGGACAATACATATTTGGACTCTATCGGCAGAAATATAGATCCTGAAAATCTTCCGGATATAAAATTTCATCTATATCAGCAGATAATAAAATATATTGCAAACACAAAAGTATTTATTTTCAAGACTATTGTGTAAATTTGAAATAAAACCTTGTTTGTGGCTAAAATAATAAAATGTATGTCATTTATCAACAACCTTGAGGCACACGTTATATTTAGTTTATGTATTTTCAGTCATTTATCCATCCAAAAGAGTAGCACATCAATGTGATCATTCTACATTACGACCTACAATATGTTCTCTATATACAGAGTAACTGATAATATATATTTGTATGTTTTACTTTCGTTTCTGAATGACACGTCAGCAAGAGGCAAAGGGTCTTCTGACGGACGGATCTCATAATACACTACGCTCTCTTGCGGCCTACGTTTAGGAATCGTCTGATTGTCGTTGGCAGTGCTTCTTGTGTCACCTTCCTCAACCAATGGAATACTGATGGTTTCTAAAAGAATATAACTCATTTTACCTCACGGTAGTAACTTCTACATGAGGTAGTTTTTCGAATATGTATTCATACATAAATGTTTACTTTTACATGTCGATAACATCTCCATCAACGTGTATCTGTTCAAGAACTTGTCGTGATACTGTATGTTATATTTTCTTATATTATCAAATATTGCAACTTAGACATTCGACTAAAAAGACATCATTCTTTGTCGAATATTTATATTGTTTATCTATGTAGGGAAGTAAATAAAATGTCTAACAGACTTAGAACGTTGTGTACGAAACTTCCGAATGATGACGATGACAATTACGATAACCAGTGGAACAGAAACACCTGTAACAGACACAATGATGTTCAGCACGATATCGTCTAAAAATGAAAATGTAAGTTACTGTATTGCTGACATTGAATAAGAGACGCGTATCCATAATACATCTTGGATATTTAAGAACGCTAGCATGTCATGCATTGTGTGTGACGCTTTAATTCTATACTTTATTCATGCAAGAAATGTTCAAATAAGGTTGTCGGATAAGCAGATTTACTACAAAACTTGAGAGGTGAATTAGAGTGTGGAAGATACATGTACAGCTCTATTGCAAAGAGTTTTTTTTTAAATAAAAATCGGGTTGCCGAGACATTATGTTGGTTCGGGTAAGCAGATTTTCTAGAGACGATGAAAGCTAGAACAAATGTGGACACTGTATTATATTTTCCTTGTATGACCTAACATAGAATGCTGCAGATACTTTCTAGGTCTCTTTAAGAAGTAAACCTCCGTATAGAGCTTCCCAATACCGTTGCCTACTTGCAAAATGTACATTCCATAGTCCGCTTCCGTTATGTTTTCAATTGTTATATTGCAGTCTGCACCATCCGTTTCGATCAGCATTTTGTCATTTGATTCAATTTCAACACATTCGTTGGCTTCTCGACACCTTCTCCAGGAGAAATCTGACCGTGTCGGAAGTGGGTTTGAAGTTGCATAAAAACTGAAAGTTACTTTGCCATGTAGTGGTGCCGTCGCTTCGTTCCGATGGTAACTGTTCTTCAATTGATCTTGTACTTTTCTCATCGGACCTATATGGAAATTGCTTTTCAAATCAATTGTTTTTTAATTATATTTAATATTATCACGAAGCTTACATAAAAATAGCTGTAATGCGGACAAAATGATGGAGATACATCTCAACTTAAATAACCAAACAGTGTGCGTATTAGTCAGTAATTGTCGAAAACTTGCAGAAAAGATTGAACTGCAACAGATATCTTTTGCATTATCAGTACAATTAAAATACGGTTACTCAGCATGAATAATGCCAGTTGTCTGTAAGTATGTCGGATTAATCGCAATAAAACATACTTACACAATACATTCAAGTACATCTCCTGTCCGCGTAGACCAAAACTATTTGAAACCACGCACGAATAATTGCCCATATCTTCACAAGTAACGGGGTCAATTATATGGACCAAGTGAAGTATTATTGCGTGATTCAACGCCATGATATGTAGCCAGCTTCATGTTTCCTTTCATGATCCGCAACAATGGTACGGGATAACCATCGCCAATACAGTGCAATGGTGCAGCACCGTTTTCTGCCAGAGTAACATTTGACAGGCCTTCGAAATTTTCAACATAAAATCTGTGTTTATTCGCGAGATCTAAAATTAAAATACAAAGGTGCTTCTTACACATATTTAGCAAACTAGATTACATTATCTGAATAAGGTACCAAGCCGTGAATTGGACGCAAGTCGCCATTTCCAAACAATAGAAAACATTTTTGTATTTCTTCCGTAATTTTGATTGTGTTTGAAAATGCATTTAATAAAACAGTGAGCTAAAAAATATTACAAGTCTACAATGGGGTTCGATCCATTCAACGTAAATAAATAAGACTATGTTACAATTACACAACACATTAACGTGAAAATCCTCGCTGTCTACTCCAATAATGTTCCCATATCCTGCATTATCCTTATTGCTAGCTTCGCAAGTGTAAATTCCTGCATCGTGTGGTGTTGCTTTCTCAATGAATACAGTCCTATTTGCAAGGGTCACATTGTTTCTGATCCAGCGAACTTGTGTTTCTGGTGGATTGCCAGGCTGATATGCACACGACTGGTTGGCACGTTCCCCTTCATTGATGTCCACAGCATCCATAGCAAACACGATTGGTGGAACTCAAACAGATAACGTATAATATGTGTATCATGCATTGCACGTGTTTTTAATGTTGATAAGCTTACAACATGCACCAATATATTGGGTAGTATTCGGCGCAGACAGCAAGTACGCTTTGGTAGATTTCCAATTGTAAATACAAGAAGTATATTACCAAAACTAAGCACTTCGAGGATCATATTTTATGCACACTATATATAAAATGTTGTATTTCAACATTATAACGACACACGGAAATATATTCAAATTGTTTATTAAATAGCATTTTTGTTATTTTTTATAAAAGGAAGTGCTTTTGACGTTATATTTATTCTGGTTTTTCGATTAAATGTTATTGCTATTTTAAAAGTATAACACAACACATACACAACATATTTTCTGAAATGAACGAAAACATAACTATTTCTTCTTACAAAATTGATCTAAAATATACGACTCCCTATAATCTGCGCCGACACCATTGCTGACTTGCAAAACATACGTCCCGTTATCTGCTCCGCCAATGTTGCCTATGAAAATATTGCCACTTGCGCCGTTAGTTTCGATAACCACTTTTGATGTAGCATTGATTTCAGTACATACATCTGTATTCACGCACTTGAACCAAGTGAAGTTTAAAGGGTCAGGCAATGGGTTGGCTGTTCCGTAGAAGGCAAAAGTAAGCTCTTCGTGCAATGGAACGAGCGCCCTATTCCCAGGGTACACTTCGTTGGACAGATTTGGGAGTCGCCGAACCGGGATCTGTAACAAATATAAAACTGTTATTCGCAATATAGAATGTGCATACGTTAAGTGGAAACTTTAGTCAAAGCATAGTATAGCAAAGATGGGTATGAATCAACTTGAAGAATTCATTTGTACCGTAAACTTTGCATGAAGCATGTAAACGTAGTTTAGTATAGTATAGTATAGTATAGTATAGTATAGTATAGTATAGTATAGTATAGTATAGTATAGTATAGTATAGTATAGTATAGTATAGTATAGTATAGTATAGTATAGTATAGTATAGTATAGTATAGTATATTATAGTATAGTATAGTAGAGTATAGTATGGTACGGTATAGTATAGTACAGTATAGTAAAGTAAAGTATAGTATAGTCTAGTCTAGTCTAGTCTAGTCTAGTCTAGTCTAGTCTAGTCTAGTCTAGTCTAGTCTAGTCTAGTCTAGTCTAGTCTAGTCTAGTCTAGTACTGTTTACTCACTTTCAGTGTATGTCATATACACATTACTATGGAAATAAATAGTTACGTACGCAATACATCCAAATGTATGTCTCTTTGACTAACTCCATTGTTGTTGTAAGCCACACACGTGTATTTCCCGGAGTGTGTGTATAATACTGGTGATATCGCATGGCGAATTTCGACAGTAGTTGTGTTCGCAGTATTGACATGGAACTCTTCCAGTATGTTGAAATTTCTTACGATCCGCATATTGAGCGGGGGAGAACCTTTTCCAACACAGTGTAGAACAGTTGAACTGTTTTCAATGAAACTGACATTGTACTTCCCTTTAAATGGTTCAATATAAAATTGTGTAATGTTGACAGGATCTGAAATTGTAACACATATATAACAAACGCATGTATGTGCAATATGACCAACGTTATCAAATGTGTGTTCCTCTCGGTTACCGACTGCGTAGCTTTAAAGAAACTCAACTAACATAGCGCATTTTTCTGTACATTAAACTGTATCTATGTTTCATAGTTGTGTTTGCATTCTAAATTGTTCTTACCATTTGTATCGCAATATTCGGGGTTTTGTTCAGCTGGATACTCTAAAAAGCAATAAAGTGCTAGTGAGAAAAATACGTTACTTAAAAAAAATGTGTTAGTTTATGCACCTCTGTAAAGATCTACAGCGATATTTAACAAGATCTCTATCAATTGGAAATTTAATGCTTTATCCATGCATAAAGATGGTAGCACATGTTTAACGGTTGACGTAGAAATGAGCAAAACTGTTAATGTATTTTTGTGAAACACATTTTAATTGTAACTAGTGTTTCTTAATAGTAACACAAAATGTACTTGCCATCTTTACTGACAGTCACAATGGTACTGAAAACAAATTTTCCATTTTCAGGCACTGCACATTGCCACTGGTCCCATGCTATAGAATCATGTATTACGTTGATGTAACAAGCTACAAATGTCCCGTTTCCACAAGCGCATTCCGCTTGTAATGCGGTCCTTACCTCACATTTGTTGTCATTGTTAACTATTTGCAAGGCATTTTGAAATTTTATCTCGAGATAATTTCTGTAAAGTACAACAAGATTCTCTCCATCGCCGGCCGAAAAGCACGTGATTTGTAAACGTGTGGGCGATGCAATTTTCTTAGTGAGTCTTATATCCAACGCCATTAAAAAGGTTTAAATAATGCCATTTTACAACCAAATGCTAGTTGATACATTTCCAGCGTTTTGATACCTGTAGCAGAAGTATGGACAAGGTCGTACGTTATCTTTCTTTTTTTAGCAAACGAGATATATAATTCATAAACCATTTTATAAACATGTATAAAACATTGAATTATCATCGCGTTTTTAAACTCGTTATCACTAGTTTGTATATCTATAATAACTAATGCATCTTTATTTCATTGAGGTGTAAATTACCGTTTATTATAATGGATAAATAAACATCTACTTACAGATACTGCATTGAAAAAGAACAGTCAAACATGTAATTCTCCCGAGCATAATGTTTTTGTGCCTTTGAAAGTCGCATATGCATCAGAAAAATGATAAATTGGATCTTGAAGACTTACATACATGCGGGAACAATAATTATCGGCTTCACTGTCGCTGTGATTTATGTAACATTCACATCCTATTTTTCCGTCAATTGATAGCGATTATTTTAACCCGCGTGGAACTATGTGCCACACGATAAACGATGGCAAGGACATCACTTTACGAGATGTTAATATTGTTAAGTGGTTTGAAGGGAATGTGCAGCTATACATTTTATAAACGCTAGTGCAGGCCATTTCAACGGAATGTATCAAACAAAAAGAATATTACATATTTAGAGAACAGTGTTGGCGTGAAAATATATAACAGCCAGCTAGACAAAACCTGCAGTGTTGTAAGGACCATCGCCCCCAACAAACTGTACAGTCGTAGCTCTCCGGCTCTCTCTCCTGCAGCTTTGTAAGGACCATCGCCCCCTCCAACAAACTGTACAGTCGTAGCTCTCCAGCTCTTTCTCCTGCAGCTTTGTAAGGACCGTCGCCCCCCAACAAACTGTACCGTCGTAGCTCTCCAGCTCTCTCTCCTGCATCTTTGTAAGGACCATCGCCCCCCCTCAACAAACTGTACAGTCGTAGCTCTCCAGCTCTCTCTCCTGCAGCTTTGTAAGGACCATCGCCCCCCAACAAACTGTACAGTCGTAGCTCTCCAGCTCTCTCCCCTGCAGCTTTGTAAGGACCATCGCCCCCCCCCAACAAACTGTACAGTCGTAGATCTCCAGCTTGCGACGTTGTGTTTTAAAGTGAAGTTAACGCCGACGCCGATGTTAACGTCAAGTTAGCGTTACGATAGCTGGTGCGATGAAACTTGCGCTTCGTCGTCTTGCTCGATGGTCAGCGCTTGCCTGGGCCGGTCCGGATTAACTGAGAGACGTCGTTTACGTTAATGTCAATATAATTACTGGACCGTTACCAATCGGGGCGGCCCAAATAGGTGTACATACCAGCCAGATTTGTTTTGAGGTTAGCCCCAGGTGTTCTCGAGCGTCACCGGTAAAACGCATACACGTAGTGTCCATAGTGACGTCACCGCTTTTACGAATAATGGGAACAGATTGTAGGTGGCATTAAGAGACGTAATAGTCAGCGCGATAAAAGTTTACAGTTTTGTTGCTAAGAAGTTTGTTTAATTAATATTTTTGTATAGAAAAAGTTATGTTAAACTTATTTTTAATTTTAATATTTAAAATAATTTACATCATTTTTGGTTATAGATTTGCACAGACCAAATACAATACAATGTATATATTGGAAAAAAAATGCCTGCATTTCAATCGGTATTTGTAATTCTCTACAAGGGCCAGCAATATGTGTCCTGACACCAAATACAGCAGCATGTGTTTTCGGACAGTTTTCGGAGAGTTATGAATACGGAACCTGGCATCCTTTTGAGGTGATAATTTACGATCAAGCTTTGTATATTGTCATTTAAGTATGATCAGACGTAAAGTAGTTTGCCCCTGCATGGGCACTCTAATGTTTTGTTTTATACTTGGCGAAGTATATATTTTAATGTCCCATTTGCCTGTTATATGATTTAGTATGCACTGTATGTACCTGCTTTGAAGTGGCCATTCCAACTGTTGTTTCAATGTTTTTTGTATGGTTCTTGATTCGCGTATGTTTTCGCGTATGTGTCGCTTGACTTGAACATGGACCATCATTTCTTTCTGTTAATGCAGCGTGCGTTTCAGTAACGTTTATGATTTAACTGTAAACTCATTTTATTTCGCGGTGTCTGAATTTAGCTCATTCTTGAAAAGCGGCAAATTTTCTCAGTCTTAATTTCGCGCATTTTTTATTTTATCTTCTTGTACACATTTTAATAATCAAGAAAAGAAAAGAAAATGTACGCTAGTCATTAAATTTGCAGTCTGTACGGACAGAGTCAACGAAACGATTTTTCAGAAAATAAGTGACACTATCTTTATTATTAGATATTAGTTGACGTGAATCACATGTAGGCGATATCAGATAATTTGGGTTAAGTTTGTATTGTTATCGGTTTCATTACTATAGTATATGTTTGCCAGATAATAGTTTCATATGATGGAGGTTGTTTAAACAGCTCTTGGCGCGTATTCATTATATTTTTGTTATGTCGGTTGTTTACATAAACACATATACTAGGTACAGACTGTATTAAACATTATGTTCACTGTAAGTTGTATATTTAATGTGGTTAGTATTTTACAAGCGCTGCTGTTTAACACTCGTTTGATATCGTTATTTGGATACGTTCAGTGACTGTTGAAACATCTGATCTGATTATGGTCTCTAATAATTTTTAAATTAGTGACTGTTTAAATTTGAACTTTTTTTTTACTAATGCTGACACGTTAGTGAGTGTTTCTATTCTATAGCTCCGACACATTAACATGACACTGATGGATGCTATTATAGGTCGACCAACTTAAATTTCCCCGTCCTTAAAATAGTAACTGTAAATAAACATTGACATGTCCTGAATATCGGTTTGGTGTGGATAAATGCTTTCATCGTTTATTATTCGATTGCATTGCTAGTACAGTGGCAGCGTATTAGTGTATTGGTTCCACAGCAGAATGATAAAATTTTGCGGTCACGAGTTCGAATCCCATTTTATGCTACTGTTTTTATTTTCAATGTACCAGCGCTCTCTTTTATTATTATGATATTTTTTCATCGCAAAATGTTTTCGTATGTAAAACGTTTTCTTTATAAGTTTCTGTTGGAATAATTGATAGTGTAAGGATGTCTAAAATGCAGAAAGGAATCCAACTGATTAATGGAAAAGTAACGTTCATACATATACTATGACATTGTGATGAAAAGAAATATTGACAGGAATGTTCCGACCGTGATTCAAACTCAATACAGCAAAATTACAAACCAGACACGTTACCACTTGCGCCCCGAATGCTCGATAGCACCATGTCGAAAACATAGAATTAAATGTATTTATCAGTCATTGTGATAGCTCAACTTCGGTTGTGTATGTTTTGTTACTATAATTATAGTCGGTTTATAATTGTTTTGATAATGAGGGGATCAATCATCTATTGTAAATAGGAGGAATCATGGTTTTCTGTTTACAAACACGCTGTTTTGTTGTTGTTGTTTTTTTCGTTAAAATCGTCGGCAACATGTGGATCACTTACACGAAGTAACACATTCAGGGTTAAATCTATAAATCGGAAAGGCCGGGTGATAAACGCGATAGTCTTTTTACCCGGAGGTCTGGGGTTCAAGTCCAGGTGGAGAAACTTTTTTTTTATTTCTTTTTTTCTATCCTTTTCTTGTTATTTTACTCGAGCTCATTTGTCCCAATGCTTGAATCTGTTAAATTAAGACTTTTAA